>OZ024745.1:1285000-1347538 GCA_964016885.1 Eledone cirrhosa
ATATGGACGTTAAACGATCATGATGATGATGATGATGATATATATATGTATATATATATATTTATGAACACATATTTTTTATGGCTGACAATTTGTTTCAAACTCACTTGGTTTGCTTCCCTACCAATCTATACACATCGAGCACACTAACTTTCTCTCTACTGGCTCTTAATCTGCTTAACTGATCACCTATTTCTCCTTTTGATTGATTTGCTTGCTTTTTATTTGATATATATAGACATACACACATATTTACATATTAAATATGTATATCTACATTATCTATGTTTAGTATATATTTTGTTTCTTCTGACAATAATTACTCTAGTTGATTCAATCTACAGAACAGCCTGCTAGTGCACCCATTACATAGTTCTCAGGGAGATTCAGTATCACACAATGAATGACAAGGCTGGCAGCACCTTCACTTACACGTACAACTCATTTTTTCCAGCTGAGTGGTCTGGAACACAAAGAAATAAAGTATCTTGCTGAAGGATAGAATGCACCTCCCAATTTGGGAATCAGGCACATGACCTTACAATCATGAGCCTAGTTACCTAATCACTAAACTTTGTGCCTTCACAATATATATATATGTTTGTGAGTCTTGGATTCAATCAGGGGTAACCTCAGTAAGTAAGGTACTCAATACATTAGTAGAGTATATACAACAAAATTTAATATAGAAATGGCTTCTACAGGACTAGAACTGTTTAATTCGAAGGAAATCATCATCCTGATGATTTCCTTCGAATGAAACAGTTCTAGTCCTGCAGAAGCCATTTCTATATTAAATTTTGTTATATATATATATATATATATATATAGTATAGGGATCTTCAACACAGTTTCGTTCCTACCATTGGTTTTCTAGTTTGTGCTTGTACTCCACATTCAAGACATTCGTTCAGTTAACTGTAAAACAAAAATGTTTGTATATAGCACAGAACATTCTGTTTCTTTTATCTGAACTGCAGAATCATTCAACACTACTTATATATACATACATACATAGACACACACATACACTTGTATGTACATACATACACACATAAGTTGCTGCTGATTGTTGTTGATACAGCTCACTCCTGCATAGGTTTAGTTGGCCTCCTACGGGGCTGCATCTCATATCAGGTTTTTTGAGTGCTTTAATAATAGTAACCCTAGTTGTACTGTGTTTCTAGTCGATAACTATTCAACTTATTGTTGATGTATCTTAGTCAGCTTTAGGTCTCAAGAGGATGTTGTTACAAAGATTTAACCCTTCTCATACCAACCCACATAAAACTGATTGATTCTATGAAACAAAACAACCTATTTTAAAATATTTTTATTAAAATTTAAACCTTTCAACACAATTTTTACTTTTGCTAAGTAATGTTCCATACAACGACAAGTTCTGAGACCTTTCGCTTACTAAGTGGTGTGAAACTTGTGAAACTGGACCAAAGAAACAATCTTTCCATTGCTGATACTATCTACCGATTGAAACTCCTGGCAGAAAGAGCAATGTGATATAAAGTGCATTGCTGAAGGACATAACATATCACCTGCTCTGGGAATCAAACTCACAATTGTGAATTCAATTCTCTAACCATTCAACCATATGTCTTCATGAAGTAATATTATAAATATTATTTTAATAGTTGTTTCTAACATTGGCACAAGGCCAGCAATTTTTAGGGGTGAAGAGGGAAAGTTGATTATGTCAACCACCCTACTTAGCTAGTACTTTATTTTTCTGACCCCAGAAAGGTTGACCTCATCAGCGCGATTTCAATGTAGAATAGAATAAGTAATTAAATGCCACAAAGAATTTTCTCCAGTGCTCTACCGATTCCGCCAATCCTTTGCTTTATACTAACTTCATATTTATAGTAAATCCCTACAAGAGCTAATTTGAATATAGTATATTTTATTAGAAATATGGTATCTATGGTAACAAAAGGGTTAAACAACGACTCTGAGACAGCATACCAGGTGTATGTGGTGGTCAATATGACTTCTGCATAAGGCAGATCAAGGCTATATACATATATATATATTTATATATACACCCAGCTCATGAAGGTTATATATATATACACTCACACACACATATAAATTCATATATATTTATATATACACCCAGGTCAAGAGGCTGTAGAGAATCTCCCACACATTCGCTTCTGTGTCTGTCAGTGTGTGTGTTTGTCTGTCTGTGTATGTGTGTCTGTCTGTGTATGTGTGTCTCTGTGTGTCTCTGTGTGTCTGTGTGTGCCTGTGTATATATTTATATAGGTGCAGACATGGACGAATACTTAAAAGTTCACTTTATAATCATCAGATTTTTGGTTTGATCCTACTGTGTGATACTTTGGTTCCACTGAAACCTTCAGTGGGATTGTGTGTGTCTATGTGTAAGTGTGTGTGTTTATGTATGTATGTGGGTATGTGTGTGTCTATGTGTAAGTGTGTGTGTGTGTTACATGTGTGAGTATCATATTTTTTTGTTCTGTCTTTGCAAATAGATAGGTATATACATATAATACACATGTGTATATATGTATATACATTATAAAGACACACACATACATATACACACAACACACAGAAACATATTACAAATTGTGAGAAATAAAGATGAAAAAAATGAAACAAGGAAGGCATCTAAGACAGCCCTGAGGTGCTGTAATTGTGCGATGAGCAATATACAAAGTAAAATATAAGGTGATGGTTGTGGTTGTTTAGCACTATACATAGCAACACAACAGTTGTTGTTAAGGTTCTGTGGTGGTTGTGGTTGTTTAGCACTATACATAGCAACACAACAGTTGTTGTTAAGGTTCTGTGGTTGTTGTTGTGGTTGTTGCAGTCACTAGTTACTGACGGGAATATATCAGAACAGGAACAACAAGAAATATTGTCTCTCCAACGTCTATCAGTTATTGTTGTTGTATACATTCTCCATTAATAAACCATAACTTATATATATATATGTGTGTGCATACATACATTCATATATATATATACACACACATATATATATATATGTGTGTGTGTGTGCATACATACATTCATATATATATATACACACACATATATATATATGTGTGTGCATTCATACATTCATATATATACACACAGATATATATATATATATGTGTGCATACATACATTCATATATATATATACACACAAACACACATATATATATATATAAACATATATGTACATATACATAAAAAAGGTACTCAATACATTGGTATATACATATATATATACATATATATATATATATATATATATATATATATATATATATATATATATATATATATATATATATTCACACATATAAACATATATGTACATGTATACGTAAATGATCACGTGTTTAGAATTTGAAAATTGAATCAAATTAGTAGGATTCACTGTATTTTTGACGACAGAAAATAGTCTAAATTTAGGGCATAAAAACCTCAGGAAGTAAAAATAATGGGTATCAGTATGTGTGGAGATGGAAAGCTGGTGTAATTGGTTAGCACACTTATTATCTCAGAAATAAGGGATGTGGATCTGATCCCCACACATGTTGATGCTAAGTTTTTTCTGTTTTGGGGGCTTATATGCCCTGTAATTATTAGACTATTTCCTGTAGTCAAAAATACTGCGAAAGTTACTAATTCAATATATATATATGTGTGTGTGTGCGTTACATAATTCCAAAGGAAAAAAGAGTGCTCTATGTATAGAAGAGAGCTATTTCATTAGAAAGTGAACAACACAATATATAACTACTCCATTACCAAAGGTTTCTGGATCACAGACGATAATAAAATATACGTCTGGATCCTTCATCAGATAGAGATGTTAACATAACAACTCTATTTATATTTTGTGTTGTTCACTTTCTAATTAAATATATATATATATATATATTTAATTACATAATAAACAACACAATCTAATTATTTTTTAGAAAAGCAATTGTTTTGTCTGATGAACGAGCTGGATGTTGCAAGAATCATCTAGTTTCTTGAAACCTTCAGTAATGAATTATATTGTGTTATTATGTAATTAAATGGCTCTGTATAATACATACAGCACTCTTCTTTCCTTTATTTTTCTACGGAAATACTTAACATATATATATATATATATATATATATATACATATATATGTGTGTGTCCCTGTCTGTATGTATATATGTTCACAAACATACATACATGCACACATATGCATACATACATACACACATATATATACATACATATAGTTGGCTTCTTTCTAAAATAGCTTTTGATTTTTCTTTTTTCTTCCATAAGATTTAAAAGAGTTTATTCAGTTCTATAGTATTTTGAGAGTCCTATTTTTCTCCACAAACATTCAACATCTCATAACAACATAGAGTAATGCCATGACAAAACCTCAAAGTATCTAGCTACTGCCCAAATAGTGATTTGTTTTAACAGTCATAAATATTTTGGAGCAAATTAATATATGAATTTCTTCATCTATTCATACAAACATATATATATACACATACATATATATGTGTGTGTATGTATATATCTATATAAATACATACATAAAATCATTATTGTTTAATGTCCATTTTTCATGTTAGCATGAGTTAGACTAGATGTGTTGTTGTGAGATAAGCCATGTCATATGACCACGTCTTGCTCATACAGAACTGATTATGACTTAGCTTCTATGGCTGGATGCCATTCCTACCACCAACCACATTTACAATATGTACATATATATATAATCATCATTATACTTTTATGTCTATTTTTTCATGCTGGCATGGGTTGGACAGGTCTGTTCCAACACAGGGTTTTGCAATCTGTTACACACAACAACAAAGAAAAACAGCAATTGTTTTTGTATGCCATGTTTTTTTTACAACCTGATTATATCTCCTATTCTCAACCCCCTTACACCATAGCCTGGAATATTTAATAGAACCACCAGCACAAGTTGTCTGCAACTGAACAAAAGAGTCTCTTCAACCCTGTATCAGGTGAACATGGTTACTGTTCTAGAGGGGTTGTCTTTACAGTTAATTGTGAATTACATATCTCAGTTCGTTTTATTTGTTATGGTTTCACAGCTGGATGACTTTTCAACCAGTTTGGGAACATGGCTTCTAAGTTGTAGTAAAAGCAACTTGTCTAGGAAGCTGGGAACTTCAAACAAATGCAATAGTATGTAAATTATTCTACTGCCATTGTATGGGGGAAATGTAATCTCCACAAATTTCAATGAACGTAACCTGATTAAGAGAGAAGTGATTCTCAATAAACTCGTATCAGGTAAAAGAGACATTTTGCTCCTGATAAACAACCTGTCATACTGGTGACACAACAAAATGCACCCAGCCCATGCTGAAAAATAGTTGATATAAAGGGTATCTGGTTATAAATAAAACTATGCCAAAAATTGGAAGAAGAAATGGAAGAGATATTTACTCTTCAAGACACAGTGAGGAAACGGCTAAAAGGACAGTAACTTAGAAGGAATTGTTTAGGACTTAGCACCACACTGGCAAAATAATTCAAGGAGGAGATAACTACAATTGTAAAAAAAAAATACTGAGTTATGTCCCCTAGTTCACCAGCATATGAGTGAATGTACTGTATATCCAACAAGAAAAAAACCTACAAAACAGATTCTTTAACAGAAAATTCCGTTAAAAGTTGACTTTACCTCACATAATCTCTCTCAGCGGGAAAATGGCACATTGATCTCAGAATATGTTTGGGCAAGAAAAGATAAGGATGAGTTTTTGCCATTACATTGTTGGCCACCTAATAATGGTTTAAAGTGCTCAAGCTATGTTTAATGAAACATTCCAGAGAATAAACCAACCTACAACAATAATGAAAACAATTAACTCCACTTTAAGACACAGTTTCAAGTTGTTGTCTATTATTAGAATATGAGAGACACAGTTTCAAATTATTGTTGTCTACATCAGAGAAAGAACCAGTAATGTCACACATCAAGTGATATACAGTCAACTTTACTCCTTCAATTATTGGGAAAGATTGCTGTGACTAAATAACTGAGCACAAGCACTAAATTATGGTTTGGAAGTAACATTTCTTGGACAAAGTACAGATGCTGGATATTATTCACAGGTGACATGCATCAAAATTCAATCTTATGCTGCAGTGAAACCACAAAGAAAACAAAGGTATTTGGCTTCACTTGTTCCCATATGTCAGTTTACTCAGCTGTAAAAATGAGATGATAGGACTGGGGTCCCTATCATTAAATCACCCAAGACACCTCCAGCGAGATATACTTTGGAGGAGGCCAGCTAAACCTGCATAGGTGTGAGCTGTCACACACACACACACACACACACACACACACATATGTCTAACACTCATGGACAAAATCAGAAAACAGTACAGCTCCCATGATTTTCAGAAACATTTTTTCATGCTCAGAGTTGCTGAAGCATGGAACAAACTACCTGCATCAGTTGTTAGCTGTTGGGACACTGCATCCTTCAAATCTTCCATGCTTCACGAAATACATTACACCTGATATTCCCCCTCCATACACACACACTCATGTGTGTGTGTATGTATCATGATCCATACACTGTTCACTTTCATGACGTTTTTACATTATTCTATGTACTATACATGCACAATTGATGAGTTGTAGTGCACCTGAGCACTGTATATAATAATTTTCATTATTATTATTATTATTATTATTGGAATGGGGACTGAAACTTTAATCTAAAAAATGAAATAAAGGTATTCAAGAGAAACCATTTGCATGTTATGACTAAGAAATGAACTCTATTTATAGAATAGTTACTAGATTGTGGCTATGTAATAAAGTGGTGGTCAATCTCTGAAAGATTTGTGATACACAACAGAAGCTGGCTGTGATTTCTTTATTGTCAGTTGATGGGGAGATTATGACAGACTGTCCCTTACAAATAAAACAGACCTGCACACACATGTATGCTTCCACCAGAACACAAGTGTTAACAGAGATTTCACTGTTCTGAGATTAGATGTAAGATCTGTATCTTATTAATAAGTTTAGCATCAAGAATGACACTCACAGAATATTCTGCCAAAAAGCCTCTCGTCTGACCCATGCTAGCATGGAAAAATGGAAGTAAAACTGCTGCTGCCAATTATTATTATCATTTTATATATATATATATATATATATATATATATATATATATGTAGAGAGAGAGAGAAGAGAGCAGTAGATGTATATAACATAGATTTGTACATTTTGTTGGGGAGTATTCAGGAGAATAGAGCTCGGTTGATTAGTGATTATTTGTTGATATTTAAACTTTCCTCACATAATATATAGTGGGCAAACCATGATGTATGTATGCATGTATGTGTGTGTGTGTGTGTATCTATATATGTGTGTGTGTGTATGTGTGTATGTATGTATGTGTGTGTATGTGTGTGAGTGTGTGTGTGTATGTATGTATATATGTATGTATGTATGTGTATGTATGTGTGTATGTATGTATGTATGTGTGTATGTATGTGTATATGTATGTGTGTGTGTGTGTGTGTGTATGTATGTGTGTATGTATGTATGTGCGTATATATATGTATGTTAGTAATAACAGTCGTGAGAATGAGTACTCAATACCATAGTAGAGATTAATATTTTCTTTGTTGCGGCCAAGTTAAAGTTGTACTACTTTGGAGTCTTGCCTGTATATACACTGTATATACACCTGTATATACACTTGTCTGATATACACAGACAAGACTCCAAAGTAACAGAGTAACAGACTTAAACTTCGTCAAAATAAAGAAATTATATCAATCATTTTTACGTCTGCTTTTCCATACTTGCATATATATAATTCACACACAACCCATACACGATGGCTGCCCCCTCGTTTTCGAGTATGACCATTGTATGATTTAAAAAAAAAAAAAAAAAAAATACACACACATATATATTAATAATTAACGTTGCTGCAATCAAATGTGGCTTTTTAGCCCAGCCAATGATCTAACATACATATATATATATATATATATATAATATATATATATATATATAATATATATATATATATATAATATATATATATATATATATATATATATGTATGTAGGTGTGTATATATATATATATTATATATATATATTTATTAAAATAACAGATTAAAGTTTAAGCAAAGAATCGCTGCTTTCACCCTTAACGGGATCTTCTGAAACTAACAAAGTCAATCTGTAAACGCAGAAGTGGATATTTCAAAAAACGTTGCAACCGGAGGAAGACAGGAAGACGATACTTTGGTTCATGGTGACGTTCGCTGGCAAAGAACGGGAAAAAACGAATAATACGTCATTAATAGGAACGGTGAAAAACAATTACTCGCAAAGACAGAACCACGTTTATGGTATAAAAGAAGAAGTAGACTAATATTCTCTTAGGTGGTGCATAGAGACGTTCTCGCCACGAACCAAAGTATCGTCTTCCTGTCTTCCTCCGGTTGCAACGTTTTTTGAAATATCCACTTCTGCGTTTACAGATTGACTTTGTTAGTTTCAGAAGATCCCGTTAAGGGTGAAAGCAGCGATTCTTTGCTTAAACTTTAATCTGTTATTTTAATAAATATTTGCTCTATGGTTCTTATATATTTGATCTATATTTATCCTTATCGAGCCCTCTTTGGATTTTAGTCTTCAAATTTATTATTATTACTATATATATATATATATGTATATAGATAGATATATGTGTATATATGTGTGTATATATATATATATATGTATATATATATATATGTATGTATATATATATACATATGTATGTATATATATATATACATATATATATAATATATATATATGTTAGTGAACGTAGAGTATCTACTGCGAGTTTGGTGGTTTCTGCTAGTTACCTTTTGAGAAGAGGTAACTAGCAGAAACGACTTAGCTTGTAGTAGACACTCTACTTTCACTGATATACCCACTCTACATGTATTGAGTACTTCTTTCATTTGTAGTCTTCCTAGTCCCAGTAACACAGACTATCAATATATAATTATATAATATATATATAATTTATATATAATATATATAATATATAATTTATAAATAATGTATATATATATTATATAATATATATAAATAATTTATATATATTATATAATATATATATAATTTATATATAATATATTATCTATAAATATATTATATATAAATTATATAATATATATATTATATAGTATATATATATATATATATATATATTATATAATATATATATACATTATATAATATATATATTATATAATATATATATTATATAATATATACATTATATAATATATATATTATATAATATATATATTATATAATGTATATATATATAATATATATTATATAATATATATATACATTATATATATTATATAATATATATATATATATATAATATATTATATTATATATATACATTATATAATATATATATATATATATATAATATATATATATACATTATATAATATATATATATACATTATATAATATATATATATATATTATATAATATTATATATATATTATATAATATATATATATAATGAATCTCAATCAATGATTATCAGTTGGCAGGAGTTGAGCAGTAGACAGATATGTACATTGGTTAACATGAAGAAATATAACATTAGTAATCTTGCTTCTGTTCTTATTGTTATTGCTGTTGTTGTTGTTGTTGTGTGAGAGTCAAGTCGATGAATAGAATCAAAATAATAAGAAATTTCAAGGAGGTGATGGTAAGTTGGACCTCTTGCAGATGCGGAAAATACTTGCAAAATATTAATCTATCATAGCAGACTGTTGGTTTCAAGCCCAGACCTGGAAAGGAGAAATAATTGAGTAAAAGTGAATATCCACAATATGGCTGAAATAATGTACTTGGATAGCTGGTTTATTGGACTTTCCAACAGTGGGTGTCTTATAAAAAGTGGTACCCAATTGGCAAGCAAATATGGTGCTTCAGGGCAGTGACTTACCTCATCACTGTTTTACGTCCGTTCTTCCATGCTAGCATGGGTTAGACGGGTTGTCCTGTTGTGGGCAGTGTCTGGTCGGCTGACCATGCCTTGCTCATACAGGAACTGATTTTGGCTTGATTTCTACAGCTGGATGTCTTTCCTACCACCAACCTCATTTACAGTGAGTGCTGGGTGCTTTTTTTCTGTGGCGCCTACACCTTTTTATGCAGCTGTCATCCTTCATACGCATCACATGTCCATACCAACGCAACCGCCTCTCCTGCACACAGCATATAATTCCTCTTATGCTCAGTCTCTCTCTCAATTCATTTCTGCTTTGCCGTTAGCGTATATTACTATTACACATCCATCGGAGCATGCAGGCTTCGTTTCTCTCTAATCTACGCAAGTCTTCCACCTTCAGTGCACAGGTCTCACTACCATGTAACATAGCTGTTCGTATACACACATCATACATACTAAATATAGTAGGGTTTCACATACGTAATATACAGTGAATTGAAGAATTATCTAAGCCATTATTTATAAAAAAAACAAAAAAAATAAAACAAGCAAGGATTTAACGCTAATAATATCAATAGATCAACATGTTAATAGATCAACAGGATAAACAATACAGACAATGCTAATTATAAAGAATTGGAAAAATGGCTATCAGTTGATTTGATGGGAATTAACTCTTGTTTATTGTATTTTGACTTGATTTCTACAGCTGGCTGTCCTTCCTATTACCAACCACATTACAGTGTGGACTGGGAGACAGGTTTCTACAGCTGGCTGTCCTTCCTAACACCAACCACACTACAGTGTGGACTGGGAGACAGGTATCTACAGCTGGCTGTCCTTCCTAACACCAACCACATTACAGTGTGGACTGGGAGACAGGTTTCTACAGCTGGCTGTCCTTGCTAACACCAACCACATTACAGTGTGGACTGGGAGACAGGTATCTACAGCTGGCTGTTCTTCCTAACACCAACCACACTACAGTGTGGACTGGGAGAAAGGTATCTACAGCTGGCTGTCCTTCCTAACACCAACCACATTACAGTGTGGACTGGGAGACAGGTTTCTACAGCTGGCTGTCCTTCCTAACACCAACCAACTACAGTGTGGACAGGGAGAAAGGTTTCTACAGCTGGCTGTCCTTCCTAACACCAACCACACAACAGTGTGGACTGGGAGACAGGTATCTACAGCTGGCTGTCCTTCCTAACACCAACCACACTACAGTGTAGACTGGGAGAAAGGTATCTACAGCTGGCTGTCCTTCCTAACACCAACCACACTACAGTGTGGACTGGGAGACAGGTTTCTACAGCTGGCTGTCCTTCCTAACACCAACCACATTACAGTGTGGACTGGGAGACAGGTATCTACAGCTGGCTGTCCTTCCTAACACCAACCACACTACAGTGTGGACTGGGAGACAGGTTTCTACAGCTGGCTGTCCTACCTAACACCAACCACATTACAGTGTGAACTGGGAGACAGGTTTCTACAGCTGGCTGTCCTTCCTAACACCAACCACACTACAGTGTGGACTGGGAGAAAGGTATCTACAGCTGGCTGTCCTTCCTAACACCAACCACATTACAGTGTGGACTGGGAGAAAGGTATCTACAGCTGGCTGTCCTTCCTAACACCAACCACACTACAGTGTGGACTGGGAGAAAGGTATCTACAGCTGGCTGTCCTTCCTAACACCAACCACACTACAGTGTGGACTGGGAGACAGGTTTCTACAGCTGGCTGTCCTTCCTAACACCAACCACATTACAGTGTGGACTGGGAGACAGGTTTCTACAGCTGGCTGTCCTTCCTAACACCAACCAACTACAGTGTGGACAGGGAGAAAGGTTTCTACAGCTGGCTGTCCTTCCTAACACCAACCACACAACAGTGTGGACTGGGAGACAGGTATCTA
Organism: Eledone cirrhosa; assembly: GCA_964016885.1. NCBI lineage: Eukaryota > Metazoa > Mollusca > Cephalopoda > Octopoda > Eledonidae > Eledone > Eledone cirrhosa. The sequence continues at coordinate 1,296,965 of OZ024745.1, forward strand.
CAGCTGGCTGTCCTTCCTAACACCAACCACACTACAGTGTAGACTGGGAGAAAGGTATCTACAGCTGGCTGTCCTTCCTAACACCAACCACACTACAGTGTGGACTGGGAGACAGGTTTCTACAGCTGGCTGTCCTTCCTAACACCAACCACACAACAGTGTGGACTGGGAGACAGGTATCTACAGCTGGCTGTCCTTCCTAACACCAACCACACTACAGTGTGGACTGGGAGACAGGTTTCTACAGTTGGCTGTCCTACCTAACACCAACCACATTACAGTGTGAACTGGGAGACAGGTTTCTACAGCTGGCTGTCCTTCCTAACACCAACCACACTACAGTGTGGACTGGGAGAAAGGTATCTACAGCTGGCTGTCCTTCCTAACACCAACCACATTACAGTGTGGACTGGGAGAAAGGTATCTACAGCTGGCTGTCCTTCCTAACACCAACCACACTACAGTGTGGACTGGGAGACAGGTTACTACAGCTGGCTATCCTTCCTAACACCAACCACACTACAGTGTGGACTGGGAGACAGGTTTCTACAGCTGGCTGTCCTTCCTAACACCAACCACACTACAGTGTGGACTGGGAGAAAGGTATCTACAGCTGTCTGTCCTTCCTAACACCAACCACATTACAGTGTGGACTGGGAGAAAGGTATCTACAGCTGGCTGTCCTTCCTAACACCAACCACATTACAGTGTGGACTGGGAGACAGGTATCTACAGCTGGCTGTCCTTCCTAACACCAACCACATTACAGTGTGGACTGGGAGAAAGGTATCTACAGCTGGCTGTCCTTCCTAACACCAACCACACAACAGTGTGGACTGGGAGACAGGTATCTACAGCTGGCTGTCCTTCCTAACACCAACCACACAACAGTGTGGACTGGGAGACAGGTATCTACAGCTGGCTGTCCTTCCTAACACCAACCACACTACAGTGTGGACTGGGAGAAAGGTATCTACAGCTGGCTGTCCTTCCTAACACCAACCACATTACAGTGTGGACTGGGAGACAGGTATCTACAGCTGGCTGCCCTTCCTAACACCAACCACACTACAGTGTGGACTGGGAGAAAGGTATCTACAGCTGGCTGTCCTTCCTAACACCAACCACACTACAGTGTGGACTGGGAGACAGTTTTCTACAGCTGGCTGTCCTTCCTAACACCAACCACATTACAGTGTGGACTGGGAGACAGGTATCTACAGCTGGCTGTCCTTCCTAACACCAACCACACTACAGTGTGGACTGGGAGAAAGGTATCTACAGCTGGCTGTCCTTCCTAACACCAACCACACTACAGTGTGGACTGGGAGAAAGGTTTCTACAGCTGGCTGTCCTTCCTAACACCAACCACATTACAGTGTGGACTGGGAGACAGTTTTCTACAGCTGGCTGTCCTTCCTAACACCAACCACATTACAGTGTGGACTGGGAGACAGGTATCTACAGCTGGCTGTCCTTCCTAACACCAACCACACTACAGTGTGGACTGGGAGAAAGGTATCTACAGCTGGCTGTCCTTCCTAACACCAACCACACTACAGTGTGGACTGGGAGACAGGTTTCTACAGCTGGCTGTCCTTCCTAACACCAACCACATTACAGTGTGGACTGGGAGACAGGTATCTACAGCTGGCTGTCCTTCCTAACACCAACCACACTACAGTGTGGACTGGGAGAAAGGTATCTACAGCTGGCTGTCCTTCCTAACACCAACCACACTACAGTGTGGACTGGGAGACAGGTTTCTACAGCTGGCTGTCCTTCCTAACACCAACCACACTACAGTGTGGACTGGGTGACAGGTTTCTACAGCTGGCTGTCCTTCCTAACACCAACCACATTACAGTGTGGACTGGGAGAAAGGTATCTACAGCTGGCTGTCCTTCCTAACACCAACCACACTACAGTGTGGACTGGGTGACAGGTTTCTACAGCTGGCTGTCCTTCCTAACACCAACCACACTACAGTGTGGACTGGGTGACAGGTTTCTACAGCTGGCTGTCCTTCCTAACACCAACCACACTACAGTGTGGACTGGGTGACAGTGTATCTACAGCTGGCTGTCCTTCCTAACACCAACCACACTACAGTGTGGACTGGGTGACAGGTTTCTACAGCTGGCTGTCCTTCCTAACACCAACCACATTACAGTGTGGACTGGGAGACAGGTTTCTACAGCTGGCTGTCCTTCCTAACACCAACCACACTACAGTGTGGACTGGGAGACAGGTTTCTACAGCTGGCTGTCCTTCCTAACACCAACCACACTACAGTGTGGACTGGGTGACAGGTTTCTACAGCTGGCTGTCCTTCCTAACACCAACCACACTACAGTGTGGACTGGGAGAAAGGTATCTACAGCTGGCTGTCCTTCCTAACACCAACCACACTACAGTGTGGACTGGGAGACAGGTTTCTACAGCTGGCTGTCCTTCCTAACACCAACCACACTACAGTGTGGACTGGGTGACAGGTTTCTACAGCTGGCTGTCCTTCCTAACACCAACCACATTACAGTGTGGACTGGGAGAAAGGTATCTACAGCTGGCTGTCCTTCCTAACACCAACCACACTACAGTGTGGACTGGGTGACAGGTTTCTACAGCTGGCTGTCCTTCCTAACACCAACCACACTACAGTGTGGACTGGGTGACAGGTTTCTACAGCTGGCTGTCCTTCCTAACACCAACCACACTACAGTGTGGACTGGGTGACAGGTATCTACAGCTGGCTGTCCTTCCTAACACCAACCACACTACAGTGTGGACTGGGTGACAGGTTTCTACAGCTGGCTGTCCTTCCTAACACCAACCACATTACAGTGTGGACTGGGAGACAGGTTTCTACAGCTGGCTGTCCTTCCTAACACCAACCACACTACAGTGTGGACTGGGAGACAGGTTTCTACAGCTGGCTGTCCTTCCTAACACCAACCACACTACAGTGTGGACTGGGTGACAGGTTTCTACAGCTGGCTGTCCTTCCTAACACCAACCACATTACAGTGTGGACTGGGAGAAAGGTATCTACAGCTGGCTGTCCTTCCTAACACCAACCACACTACAGTGTGGACTGGGTGACAGGTTTCTACAGCTGGCTGTCCTTCCTAACACCAACCACACTACAGTGTGGACTGGGTGACAGGTTTCTACAGCTGGCTGTCCTTCCTAACACCAACCACACTACAGTGTGGACTGGGTGACAGGTATCTACAGCTGGCTGTCCTTCCTAACACCAACCACACTACAGTGTGGACTGGGTGACAGGTTTCTACAGCTGGCTGTCCTTCCTAACACCAACCACATTACAGTGTGGACTGGGAGACAGGTATCTACAGCTGGCTGTCCTTCCTAACACCAACCACACTACAGTGTGGACTGGGAGAAAGGTATCTACAGCTGGCTGTCCTTCCTAACACCAACCACATTACAGTGTGGACTGGGAGACAGGTATCTACAGCTGGTTGCCCTTCCTAACACCAACCACATTACAGTGTGGACTGGGAGAAAGGTATCTACAGCTGGCTGTCCTTCCTAACACCAACCACACTACAGTGTGGACTGGGAGAAAGGTATCTACAGCTGGCTGTCCTACCTAACACCAACCACACTACAGTGTGGACTGGGAGACAGGTATCTACAGCTGGCTGTCCTACCTAACACCAACCACATTACAGTGTGGACTGGGAGACAGGTTTCTACAGCTGGCTGTCCTACCTAACACCAACCACACCACAGTGTGGACTGGGAGACAGGTATCTACAGCTGGCTGTCCTTCCTAACACCAACCACATTACAGTGTGGACTGGGAGACAGGTTTCTACAGCTGGCTGTCCTACCTAACACCAACCACATTACAGTGTGGACTGGGAGACAGGTATCTACAGCTGGCTGTCCTACCTAACACCAACCACATTACAGTGTGGACTGGGAGACAGGTTTCTACAGCTGGCTGTCCTTCCTAACACCAACCACATTACAGTGTGGACTGGGAGACAGGTATCTACAGCTGGCTGCCCTTCCTACCACCAACCACATTACAGTGTGGACTGGGAGACAGGTATCTACAGCTGGCTGTCCTTCCTAACACCAACCACATTACAGTGTGGACTGGGAGAAAGGTATCTACAGCTGGCTGTCCTTCCTAACACCAACCACACAACAGTGTGGACTGGGAGACAGGTATCTACAGCTGGCTGTCCTTCCTAACACCAACCACACTACAGTGTGGACTGGGAGACAGGTATCTACAGCTGGCTGTCCTTCCTAACACCAACCACACTACAGTGTGGACTGGGAGAAAGGTATCTACAGCTGGCTGTCCTTCCTAACACCAACCACACTACAGTGTGGACTGGGAGAAAGGTTTCTACAGCTGGCTGTCCTTCCTAACACCAACCACATTACAGTGTGGACTGGGAGACAGGTTTCTACAGCTGGCTGTCCTTCCTAACACCAACCACATTACAGTGTGGACTGGGAGACAGGTATCTACAGCTGGCTGTCCTTCCTAACACCAACCACACTACAGTGTGGACTGGGAGAAAGGTATCTACAGCTGGCTGTCCTTCCTAACACCAACCACACTACAGTGTGGACTGGGAGACAGGTTTCTACAGCTGGCTGTCCTTCCTAACACCAACCACATTACAGTGTGGACTGGGAGACAGGTATCTACAGCTGGCTGTCCTTCCTAACACCAACCACACTACAGTGTGGACTGGGAGAAAGGTATCTACAGCTGGCTGTCCTTCCTAACACCAACCACATTACAGTGTGGACTGGGAGACAGGTATCTACAGCTGGCTGTCCTTCCTAACACCAACCACACTACAGTGTGGACTGGGAGAAAGGTATCTACAGCTGGCTGTCCTTCCTAACACCAACCACATTACAGTGTGGACTGGGAGACAGGTATCTACAGCTGGCTGCCCTTCCTAACACCAACCACATTACAGTGTGGACTGGGAGAAAGGTATCTACAGCTGGCTGTCCTTCCTAACACCAACCACACTACAGTGTGGACTGGGAGAAAGGTATCTACAGCTGGCTGTCCTTCCTAACACCAACCACACTACAGTGTGGACTGGGAGACAGTTTTCTACAGCTGGCTGTCCTTCCTAACACCAACCACATTACAGTGTGGACTGGGAGACAGGTATCTACAGCTGGCTGTCCTTCCTAACACCAACCACACTACAGTGTGGACTGGGAGAAAGGTATCTACAGCTGGCTGTCCTTCCTAACACCAACCACACTACAGTGTGGACTGGGAGAAAGGTTTCTACAGCTGGCTGTCCTTCCTAACACCAACCACATTACAGTGTGGACTGGGAGACAGTTTTCTACAGCTGGCTGTCCTTCCTAACACCAACCACATTACAGTGTGGACTGGGAGACAGGTATCTACAGCTGGCTGTCCTTCCTAACACCAACCACACTACAGTGTGGACTGGGAGAAAGGTATCTACAGCTGGCTGTCCTTCCTAACACCAACCACACTACAGTGTGGACTGGGAGACAGGTTTCTACAGCTGGCTGTCCTTCCTAACACCAACCACATTACAGTGTGGACTGGGAGACAGGTATCTACAGCTGGCTGTCCTTCCTAACACCAACCACACTACAGTGTGGACTGGGAGAAAGGTATCTACAGCTGGCTGTCCTTCCTAACACCAACCACACTACAGTGTGGACTGGGAGACAGGTTTCTACAGCTGGCTGTCCTTCCTAACACCAACCACACTACAGTGTGGACTGGGTGACAGGTTTCTACAGCTGGCTGTCCTTCCTAACACCAACCACATTACAGTGTGGACTGGGAGAAAGGTATCTACAGCTGGCTGTCCTTCCTAACACCAACCACACTACAGTGTGGACTGGGTGACAGGTTTCTACAGCTGGCTGTCCTTCCTAACACCAACCACACTACAGTGTGGACTGGGTGACAGGTTTCTACAGCTGGCTGTCCTTCCTAACACCAACCACACTACAGTGTGGACTGGGTGACAGTGTATCTACAGCTGGCTGTCCTTCCTAACACCAACCACACTACAGTGTGGACTGGGTGACAGGTTTCTACAGCTGGCTGTCCTTCCTAACACCAACCACATTACAGTGTGGACTGGGAGACAGGTTTCTACAGCTGGCTGTCCTTCCTAACACCAACCACACTACAGTGTGGACTGGGAGACAGGTTTCTACAGCTGGCTGTCCTTCCTAACACCAACCACACTACAGTGTGGACTGGGTGACAGGTTTCTACAGCTGGCTGTCCTTCCTAACACCAACCACACTACAGTGTGGACTGGGAGAAAGGTATCTACAGCTGGCTGTCCTTCCTAACACCAACCACACTACAGTGTGGACTGGGAGACAGGTTTCTACAGCTGGCTGTCCTTCCTAACACCAACCACACTACAGTGTGGACTGGGTGACAGGTTTCTACAGCTGGCTGTCCTTCCTAACACCAACCACATTACAGTGTGGACTGGGAGAAAGGTATCTACAGCTGGCTGTCCTTCCTAACACCAACCACACTACAGTGTGGACTGGGTGACAGGTTTCTACAGCTGGCTGTCCTTCCTAACACCAACCACACTACAGTGTGGACTGGGTGACAGGTTTCTACAGCTGGCTGTCCTTCCTAACACCAACCACACTACAGTGTGGACTGGGTGACAGGTATCTACAGCTGGCTGTCCTTCCTAACACCAACCACACTACAGTGTGGACTGGGTGACAGGTTTCTACAGCTGGCTGTCCTTCCTAACACCAACCACATTACAGTGTGGACTGGGAGACAGGTTTCTACAGCTGGCTGTCCTTCCTAACACCAACCACACTACAGTGTGGACTGGGAGACAGGTTTCTACAGCTGGCTGTCCTTCCTAACACCAACCACACTACAGTGTGGACTGGGTGACAGGTTTCTACAGCTGGCTGTCCTTCCTAACACCAACCACATTACAGTGTGGACTGGGAGAAAGGTATCTACAGCTGGCTGTCCTTCCTAACACCAACCACACTACAGTGTGGACTGGGTGACAGGTTTCTACAGCTGGCTGTCCTTCCTAACACCAACCACACTACAGTGTGGACTGGGTGACAGGTTTCTACAGCTGGCTGTCCTTCCTAACACCAACCACACTACAGTGTGGACTGGGTGACAGGTATCTACAGCTGGCTGTCCTTCCTAACACCAACCACACTACAGTGTGGACTGGGTGACAGGTTTCTACAGCTGGCTGTCCTTCCTAACACCAACCACATTACAGTGTGGACTGGGAGACAGGTATCTACAGCTGGCTGTCCTTCCTAACACCAACCACACTACAGTGTGGACTGGGAGAAAGGTATCTACAGCTGGCTGTCCTTCCTAACACCAACCACATTACAGTGTGGACTGGGAGACAGGTATCTACAGCTGGTTGCCCTTCCTAACACCAACCACATTACAGTGTGGACTGGGAGAAAGGTATCTACAGCTGGCTGTCCTTCCTAACACCAACCACACTACAGTGTGGACTGGGAGAAAGGTATCTACAGCTGGCTGTCCTACCTAACACCAACCACACTACAGTGTGGACTGGGAGACAGGTATCTACAGCTGGCTGTCCTACCTAACACCAACCACATTACAGTGTGGACTGGGAGACAGGTTTCTACAGCTGGCTGTCCTACCTAACACCAACCACACCACAGTGTGGACTGGGAGACAGGTATCTACAGCTGGCTGTCCTTCCTAACACCAACCACATTACAGTGTGGACTGGGAGACAGGTTTCTACAGCTGGCTGTCCTACCTAACACCAACCACATTACAGTGTGGACTGGGAGACAGGTATCTACAGCTGGCTGTCCTACCTAACACCAACCACATTACAGTGTGGACTGGGAGACAGGTTTCTACAGCTGGCTGTCCTTCCTAACACCAACCACATTACAGTGTGGACTGGGAGACAGGTATCTACAGCTGGCTGCCCTTCCTACCACCAACCACATTACAGTGTGGACTGGGAGACAGGTATCTACAGCTGGCTGTCCTTCCTAACACCAACCACATTACAGTGTGGACTGGGAGAAAGGTATCTACAGCTGGCTGTCCTTCCTAACACCAACCACACAACAGTGTGGACTGGGAGACAGGTATCTACAGCTGGCTGTCCTTCCTAACACCAACCACACTACAGTGTGGACTGGGAGACAGGTATCTACAGCTGGCTGTCCTTCCTAACACCAACCACACTACAGTGTGGACTGGGAGAAAGGTATCTACAGCTGGCTGTCCTTCCTAACACCAACCACACTACAGTGTGGACTGGGAGAAAGGTTTCTACAGCTGGCTGTCCTTCCTAACACCAACCACATTACAGTGTGGACTGGGAGACAGGTTTCTACAGCTGGCTGTCCTTCCTAACACCAACCACATTACAGTGTGGACTGGGAGACAGGTATCTACAGCTGGCTGTCCTTCCTAACACCAACCACATTACAGTGTGGACTGGGAGACAGGTATCTACAGCTGGTTGCCCTTCCTAACACCAACCACATTACAGTGTGGACTGGGAGAAAGGTATCTACAGCTGGCTGTCCTTCCTAACACCAACCACACTACAGTGTGGACTGGGAGAAAGGTATCTACAGCTGGCTGTCCTACCTAACACCAACCACACTACAGTGTGGACTGGGAGACAGGTATCTACAGCTGGCTGTCCTACCTAACACCAACCACATTACAGTGTGGACTGGGAGACAGGTTTCTACAGCTGGCTGTCCTACCTAACACCAACCACACCACAGTGTGGACTGGGAGACAGGTATCTACAGCTGGCTGTCCTTCCTAACACCAACCACATTACAGTGTGGACTGGGAGACAGGTTTCTACAGCTGGCTGTCCTACCTAACACCAACCACATTACAGTGTGGACTGGGAGACAGGTATCTACAGCTGGCTGTCCTACCTAACACCAACCACATTACAGTGTGGACTGGGAGACAGGTTTCTACAGCTGGCTGTCCTTCCTAACACCAACCACATTACAGTGTGGACTGGGAGACAGGTATCTACAGCTGGCTGCCCTTCCTACCACCAACCACATTACAGTGTGGACTGGGAGACAGGTATCTACAGCTGGCTGTCCTTCCTAACACCAACCACATTACAGTGTGGACTGGGAGAAAGGTATCTACAGCTGGCTGTCCTTCCTAACACCAACCACACAACAGTGTGGACTGGGAGACAGGTATCTACAGCTGGCTGTCCTTCCTAACACCAACCACACTACAGTGTGGACTGGGAGACAGGTATCTACAGCTGGCTGTCCTTCCTAACACCAACCACACTACAGTGTGGACTGGGAGAAAGGTATCTACAGCTGGCTGTCCTTCCTAACACCAACCACACTACAGTGTGGACTGGGAGAAAGGTTTCTACAGCTGGCTGTCCTTCCTAACACCAACCACATTACAGTGTGGACTGGGAGACAGGTTTCTACAGCTGGCTGTCCTTCCTAACACCAACCACATTACAGTGTGGACTGGGAGACAGGTATCTACAGCTGGCTGTCCTTCCTAACACCAACCACACTACAGTGTGGACTGGGAGAAAGGTATCTACAGCTGGCTGTCCTTCCTAACACCAACCACACTACAGTGTGGACTGGGAGACAGGTTTCTACAGCTGGCTGTCCTTCCTAACACCAACCACATTACAGTGTGGACTGGGAGACAGGTATCTACAGCTGGCTGTCCTTCCTAACACCAACCACACTACAGTGTGGACTGGGAGAAAGGTATCTACAGCTGGCTGTCCTTCCTAACACCAACCACATTACAGTGTGGACTGGGAGACAGGTATCTACAGCTGGCTGTCCTTCCTAACACCAACCACACTACAGTGTGGACTGGGAGAAAGGTATCTACAGCTGGCTGTCCTTCCTAACACCAACCACATTACAGTGTGGACTGGGAGACAGGTATCTACAGCTGGCTGCCCTTCCTAACACCAACCACATTACAGTGTGGACTGGGAGAAAGGTATCTACAGCTGGCTGTCCTTCCTAACACCAACCACACTACAGTGTGGACTGGGAGAAAGGTATCTACAGCTGGCTGTCCTACCTAACACCAACCACACTACAGTGTGGACTGGGAGACAGGTATCTACAGCTGGCTGTCCTACCTAACACCAACCACATTACAGTGTGGACTGGGAGACAGGTATCTACAGCTGGCTGTCCTTCCTAACACCAACCACATTACAGTGTGGACTGGGAGACAGGTTTCTACAGCTGGCGGTCCTACCTAACACCAACCACATTACAGTGTGGACTGGGAGACAGGTATCTACAGCTGGCTGTCCTACCTAACACCAACCACACTACAGTCAGGACTGGGAGACAGGTTTCTACAGCTGGCTGTCCTTCCTAACACCAACCACATTACAGTGTGGACTGGGAGACAGGTATCTACAGCTGGCTGTCCTTCCTAACACCAACCGCATTACAGTGTGGACTGGGAGACAGGTTTCTACAGCTGGCTGTCCTTCCTAACACCAACCACACTACAGTGTGGACTGGGAGACAGGTTTCTACAGCTGGCTGTCCTTCCTAACACCAACCACATTACAATGTGGACAGGGAGACAGGTATCTACAGCTGGCTGCCCTTCCTAACACCAACCACACTACAGTGTGGACTGGGAGACAGGTTTCTACAGCTGGCTGTCCTTCCTAACACCAACCACATAACAGTGTGGACTGGGAGAAAGGTATCTACAGCTGGCTTTCCTTCCTAACACCAACCACATTACAGTGTGGACTGGGAGAAAGGTATCTACAGCTGGCTGTCCTTCCTAACACCAACCACATTACAGTGTGGACTGGGAGACAGGTTTCTACAGCTGGCTGTCCTTCCTAACACCAACCACACTACAGTGTGGACTGGGAGTCAGGTATCTACAGCTGGCTGTCCTTCCTAACACCAACCACACTACAGTGTGGACTGGGAGACAGGTATCTACAGCTGGCTGTCCTTCCTAAGACCAACCACACTACAGTGTGGACTGGGAGACAGGTATCTACAGCTGGCTGTCCTTCCTAACACCAACCACACTACAGTGTGGACTGGGAGACAGGTATCTACAGCTGGCTGTCCTTCCTAACACCAACCACATTACAGTGTGGACTGGGAGACAGGTATCTACAGCTGGCTGTCCTTCCTAACACCAACCACACTACAGTGTGGACTGGGAGACAGGTATCTATAGCTGGCTGTCCTTCCTAACACCAACCACACTACAGTGTGGACTGGGAGACAGGTATCTACAGCTGGCTGTCCTTCCTAAGACCAACCACACTACAGTGTGGACTGGGAGACAGGTATCTACAGCTGGCTGTCCTTCCTAACACCAACCACACTACAGTGTGGACTGGGAGACAGGTATCTACAGCTGGCTGTCCTTCCTAACACCAACCACACTACAGTGTGGACTGGGAGACAGGTATCTACAGCTGGCTGTCCTTCCTAACACCAACCACATTACAGTGTGGACTGGGAGACAGGTATCTACAGCTGGCTGTCCTTCCTAACACCAACCACACTACAGTGTGGACTGGGAGACAGGTTTCTACAGCTGGCTGTCCTTCCTAACACCAACCACACTACAGTGTGGACTGGGAGAAATGTATCTAAAGCTGGCTGTCCTTCCTAACACCAACCACATTACAGTGTGGACTGGGAGACAGGTTTCTACAGCTGGCTGTCCTACCTAACATCAACCACACTACAGTGTGGACTGGGAGAAAGGTATCTACAGCTGGCTGTCCTTCCTAACACCAACCACATTACAGTGTGGACTGGGAGACAGGTATCTACAGCTGGCTGTCCTTCCTAACACCAACCACACTACAGTGTGGACTGGGAGACAGGTATCTACAGCTGGCTGTCCTTGCTAACACCAACCACACTACAGTGTGGACTGGGAGAAAGGTATCTACAGCTGGCTGTCCTTCCTAACACCAACCACATTACAGTATGGACTGGGAGACAGGTATCTACAGCTGGCTGTCCTACCTAACACCAACCACACTACAGTGTGGACTGGGAGAAAGGTATCTACAGCTGGCTGTCCTTCCTAACCCCAACCACATTACAGTGTGGACTGGGAGAAAGGTATCTACAGCTGGCTGTCCTTCCTAACACCAACCACATTACAGTGTGGACTGGGAGACAGGTATCTACAGCTGGCTGTCCTTCCTAACACCAACCACACTACAGTGTGGACTGGGAGACAGGTATCTACAGCTGGCTGTCCTTGCTAACACCAACCACACTACAGTGTGGACTGGGAGAAAGGTTTCTACAGCTGGCTGTCCTTTCTAACACCAACCACATTACAGTGTGGACTGGGAGATAGGTATCTACAGCTGGCTGTCCTACCTAACACCAACCACACTACAGTGTGGACTGGGAGAAAGGTATCTACAGCTGGCTGTCCTTCCTAACACCAACCACACTACTGTGTGGACTGGGAGAAAGGTATCTACAGCTGGCTGTCCTTGCTAACACCAACCACACTACAGTGTGGACTGGGAGAAAGGTATCTACAGCTGGCTGTCCTTCCTAACACCAACCACATTACAGTGTGGACTGGGAGAAAGGTATCTACAGCTGGCTGTCCTTCCTAACACCAACCACATTACAGTGTGGACTGGGAGAAAGGTATCTACAGCTGGCTGTCCTTCCTAACACCAACCACATTACAGTGTGGACTGGGAGACAGGTTTCTACAGCTGGCTGTCCTTCCTAACACCAACCACACTACAGTGTGGACTGGGAGACAGGTATCTACAGCTGGCTGTCCTTCCTAACACCAACCACATTACAATGTGGACTGGGAGAAAGGTATCTACAGCTGGCTGTCCTTCCTAACACCAACCACACTAGAGTGTGGACTGGGAGACAGGTTTCTACAGCTGGCTGTCCTACCTAACACCAACCACACTACAGTGTGGACTGGGAGACAGGTTTCTACAGCTGGCTGTCCTTCCTAACACCAACCACATTACAGTGTGGACTGGGAGACAGGTTTCTACAGCTGGCTGTCCTTCCTAACACCAACCACACTACAGTATTGACCGGGAGACAGGTATCTACAGCTGGCTGTCCTTCCTAACACCAACCACATTACAGTGTGGACTGGGAGACAGGTATCTACAGCTGGCTGTCCTTCCCAACACCAACCACACTACAGTGTGGACTGGGAGACAGGTATCTACAGCTGGATGTCCTTCCTAACACCAACCACATTACAATGTGGACTGGGAGAAAGGTATCTACAGCTGGCTGTCCTTCCTAACACCAACCACATTACAGTGTGGACAGGGAGACAGGTATCTACAGCTGGCTGTCCTTCCTAACACCAACCACATTACAGTGTGGACTGGGAGACAGGTATCTACAGCTGGCTGTCCTTCCTAACACCAACCCCACAACAGTGTGGACTGGGAGACAGGTATCTACAGCTGGCTGTCCTTCCTAACACCAACCACACTACAGTGTGGACTGGGAGACAGGTATCTACAGCTGGCTGTCCTTCCTAACACCAACCACACTACAGTGTGGACAGGGAGACAGGTATCTACAGCTGGCTGTCCTTCCTAACACCAACCACACTACAGTGTGGACTGGGAGACAGGTATCTACAGCTGGCTGTCCTTCCTAACACCAACCACATTACAGTGTGGACTGGGAGACAGGTTTCTACAGCTGGCTGTCCTTCCTAACACCAACCACACTACAGTGTGGACTGGGAGACAGGTATCTACAGCTGGCTGTCCTTCCTAACACCAACCACATTACAGTGTGGACTGGGAGAAAGGTATCTACAGCTGGCTGTCCTTCCTAACACCAACCACACTACAGTATTGACTGGGAGACAGTTTTCTACAGCTGGCTGTCCTTCCTAACACCAACCACACTACAGTGTGGACTGGGAGACAGGTATCTACAGCTGGCTGTCCTTCCTAACACCAACCACACTACAGTGTGGACTGGGAGAAAGGTATCTACAGCTGGCTGTCCTTCCTAACACCAACCACATTACAGTGTGGACTGGGAGAAAGGTTTCTACAGCTGGCTGTCCTTCCTAACACCAACCACATTACAGTGTGGACTGGGAGACAGGTTTCTACAGCTGGCTGTCCTTCCTAACACCAACCACATTACAGTGTGGACTGGGAGACAGGTATCTACAGCTGGCTGTCCTTCCTAACACCAACCACACTACAGTGTGGACTGGGAGAAAGGTATCTACAGCTGGCTGTCCTTCCTAACACCAACCACACTACAGTGTGGACTGGGAGACATGTTTCTACAGCTGGCTGTCCTTCCTAACACCAACCACATTACAGTGTGGACTGGGAGACAGGTATCTACAGCTGGCTGTCCTTCCTAACACCAACCACACTACAGTGTGGACTGGGAGAAAGGTATCTACAGCTGGCTGTCCTTCCTAACACCAACCACACTACAGTGTGGACTGGGAGACAGGTTTCTACAGCTGGCTGTCCTTCCTAACACCAACCACATTACAGTGTGGACTGGGAGACAGGTATCTACAGCTGGCTGTCCTTCCTAACACCAACCACACTACAGTGTGGACTGGGAGAAAGGCATCTACAGCTGGCTGTCCTTCCTAACACCAACCACACTACAGTGTGGACTGGGAGACAGGTTTCTACAGCTGGCTGTCCTTCCTAACACCAACCACATTACAGTGTGGACTGGGAGACAGGTATCTACAGCTGGCTGTCCTTCCTAACACCAACCACACTACAGTGTGGACTGGGAGAAAGGTATCTACAGCTGGCTGTCCTTCCTAACACCAACCACATTACAGTGTGGACTGGGAGACAGGTATCTACAGCTGGCTGTCCTTCCTAACACCAACCACATTACAGTGTGGACTGGGAGAAAGGTATCTACAGCTGGCTGTCCTTCCTAACACCAACCACACTACAGTGTGGACTGGGAGAAAGGTATCTACAGCTGGCTGTCCTACCTAACACCAACCACACTACAGTGTGGACTGGGAGACAGGTATCTACAGCTGGCTGTCCTACCTAACACCAACCACATTACAGTGTGGACTGGGAGACAGGTTTCTACAGCTGGCTGTCCTACCTAACACCAACCACACTACAGTGTGGACTGGGAGACAGGTATCTACAGCTGGCTGTCCTTCCTAACACCAACCACATTACAGTGTGGACTGGGAGACAGATTTCTACAGCTGGCGGTCCTACCTAACACCAACCACATTACAGTGTGGACTGGGAGACAGGTATCTACAGCTGGCTGTCCCACCTAACACCAACCACACTACAGTCAGGACTGGGAGACAGGTTTCTACAGCTGGCTGTCCTTCCTAACACCAACCACATTACAGTGTGGACTGGGAGACAGGTATCTACAGCTGGCTGTCCTTCCTAACAACAACCACACTACAGTGTGGACTGGGAGACAGGTTTCTACAGCTGGCTGTCCTTCCTAACACCAACCACATTACAATGTGGACAGGGAGACAGGTATCTACAGCTGGCTGTCCTTCCTAGCACCAACCACATTACAGTGTGGACTGGGAGAAAGGTATCTACAGCTGGCTGTCCTTCCTAACACCAACCACATTACAGTGTGGACTGGGAGACAGGTTTCTACAGCTGGCTGTCCTTCCTAACACCAACCACACTACAGTGTGGACTGGGAGTCAGGTATCTACAGCTGGCTGTCCTTCCTAACACCAACCACACTACAGTGTGGACTGGGAGACAGGTTTCTACAGCTGGCTGTCATTCCCAACACCAACCACACTACAGTGTGGACTGGGAGACAGGTATCTACAGCTGGCTGGCCTTCCTAACACCAACCACATTACAATGTGGACTGGGAGAAAGGTATCTACAGCTGGCTGTCCTTCCTAACACCAACCACATTACAGTGTGGACTGGGAGACAGGTATCTACAGCTGGCTGTCCTTCCTAACACCAACCACACTACAGTGTGGACTGGGAGACAGGTATCTATAGCTGGCTGTCCTTCCTAACACCAACCACACTACAGTGTGGACTGGGAGACAGGTATCTACAGCTGGCTGTCCTTCCTAACACCAACCACACTACAGTGTGGACTGGGAGACAGGTATCTACAGCTGGCTGTCCTTCCTAACACCAACCACATTACAGTGTGGACTGGGAGACAGGTATCTACAGCTGGCTGTCCTTCCTAACACCAACCACACTACAGTGTGGACTGGGAGACAGGTTTCTACAGCTGGCTGTCCTTCCTAACACCAACCACACTACAGTGTGGACTGGGAGAAATGTATCTACAGCTGGCTGTCCTTCCTAACACCAACCACATTACAGTGTGGACTGGGAGACAGGTTTCTACAGCTGGCTGTCCTACCTAACACCAACCACACTACAGTGTGGACTGGGAGAAAGGTATCTACAGCTGGCTGTCCTTCCTAACACCAACCACATTACAGTGTGGACTGGGAGACAGGTATCTACAGCTGGCTGTCCTTCCTAACACCAACCACATTACAGTGTGGACTGGGAGACAGGTATCTACAGCTGGCTGTCCTTGCTAACACCAACCACACTACAGTGTGGACTGGGAGAAAGGTATCTACAGCTGGCTGTCCTTCCTAACACCAACCACATTACAGTATGGACTGGGAGACAGGTATCTACAGCTGGCTGTCCTACCTAACACCAACCACACTACAGTGTGGACTGGGAGAAAGGTATCTACAGCTGGCTGTCCTTCCTAACACCAACCACATTACAGTGTGGACTGGGAGAAAGGTATCTACAGCTGGCTGTCCTTCCTAACACCAACCACATTACAGTGTGGACTGGGAGACAGGTATCTACAGCTGGCTGTCCTTCCTAACACCAACCACACTACAGTGTGGACTGGGAGACAGGTATCTACAGCTGGCTGTCCTTGCTAACACCAACCACACTACAGTGTGGACTGGGAGAAAGGTTTCTACAGCTGGCTGTCCTTCCTAACACCAACCACATTACAGTGTGGACTGGGAGATAGGTATCTACAGCTGGCTGTCCTACCTAACACCAACCACACTACAGTGTGGACTGGGAGAAAGGTATCTACAGCTGGCTGTCCTTCCTAACACCAACCACACTACTGTGTGGACTGGGAGAAAGGTATCTACAGCTGGCTGTCCTTGCTAACACCAACCACACTACAGTGTGGACTGGGAGAAAGGTATCTACAGCTGGCTGTCCTTCCTAACACCAACCACATTACAGTGTGGACTGGGAGAAAGGTATCTACAGCTGGCTGTCCTTCCTAACACCAACCACATTACAGTGTGGACTGGGAGAAAGGTATCTACAGCTGGCTGTCCTTCCTAACACCAACCACATTACAGTGTGGACTGGGAGACAGGTTTCTACAGCTGGCTGTCCTTCCTAACACCAACCACACTACAGTGTGGACTGGGAGACAGGTATCTACAGCTGGCTGTCCTTCCTAACACCAACCACATTACAATGTGGACTGGGAGAAAGGTATCTACAGCTGGCTGTCCTTCCTAACACCAACCACATTACAGTGTGGACTGGGAGACAGGTATCTACAGCTGGCTGTCCTTCCTAACACCAACCACATTACAGTGTGGACTGGGAGACAGGTATCTACAGCTGGCTGTCCTTCCTAACACCAACCACACTACAGTGTGGACTGGGAGACAGGTTTCTACAGCTGGCTGTCCTACCTAACACCAACCACACTAGAGTGTGGACTGGGAGACAGGTTTCTACAGCTGGCTGTCCTACCTAACACCAACCACACTACAGTGTGGACTGGGAGACAGGTTTCTACAGCTGGCTGTCCTTCCTAACACCAACCACATTACAGTGTGGACTGGGAGACAGGTTTCTACAGCTGGCTGTCCTTCCTAACACCAACCACACTACAGTATTGACTGGGAGACAGGTATCTACAGCTGGCTGTCCTTCCTAACACCAACCACATTACAGTGTGGACTGGGAGACAGGTATCTACAGCTGGCTGTCCTTCCCAACACCAACCACACTACAGTGTGGACTGGGAGACAGGTATCTACAGCTGGATGTCCTTCCTAACACCAACCACATTACAATGTGGACTGGGAGAAAGGTATCTACAGCTGGCTGTCCTTCCTAACACCAACCACATTACAGTGTGGACAGGGAGACAGGTATCTACAGCTGGCTGTCCTTCCTAACACCAACCACATTACAGTGTGGACTGGGAAACAGGTATCTACAGCTGGCTGTCCTTCCTAACACCAACCCCACAACAGTGTGGACTGGGAGACAGGTATCTACAGCTGGCTGTCCTTCCTAACACCAACCACACTACAGTGTGGACTGGGAGACAGATATCTACAGCTGGCTGTCCTTCCTAACACCAACCACACTACAGTGTGGACAGGGAGACAGGTATCTACAGCTGGCTGTCCTTCCTAACACCAACCACACTACAGTGTGGACTGGGAGACAGGTATCTACAGCTGGCTGTCCTTCCTAACACCAACCACATTACAGTGTGGACTGGGAGACAGGTTTCTTCAGCTGGCTGTCCTTCCTAACACCAACCACACTACAGTGTGGACTGGGAGACAGGTATCTACAGCTGGCTGTCCTTCCTAACACCAACCACATTACAGTGTGGACTGGGAGAAAGGTATCTACAGCTGGCTGTCCTTCCTAACACCAACCACACTACAGTATTGACTGGGAGACAGGTTTCTACAGCTGGCTGTCCTTCCCAACACCAACCACACTACAGTGTGGACTGGGAGAAAGGTATCTACAACTGGCTGTCCTTCCTAACACCAACCACATTACAGTGTGGACTGGGAGACAGGTTTCTACAGCTGGCTGTCCTTCCTAACACCAACCACACTACAGTGTGGACTGGGAGAAAGGTATCTACAGCTGGCTGTCCTTCCTAACACCAACCACATTACAGTGTGGACTGGGAGAAAGGTATCTTCAGCTGGCTGTCCTTCCTAACACCAACCACATTACAGTGTGGACTGGGAGACAGGTATCTACAACTGGCTGTCCTTCCCAACACCAACCACACTACAGTGTGGACTGGGAGACAGGTATCTACAGCTGGCTGTCCTTCCTAACACCAACCACACTACAGTGTGGACTGAGAGACAGGTATCTACAGCTGGCTGTCCTTCCTAACACCAACCACATTACAGTGTGGACTGGGAGAAAGGTATCTACAGCTGGCTGTCCTTCCTAACACCAACCACATTACAGTGTGGACTGGGAGACAGGTATCTACAACTGGCTGTCCTTCCCAACACCAACCACACTACAGTGTGGACTGGGAGACAGGTATCTACAGCTGGCTGTCCTTCCTAACACCAACCACACTACAGTGTGGACTGAGAGACAGGTATCTACAGCTGGCTGTCCTTCCTAACACCAACCACATTACAGTGTGGACTGGGAGAAAGGTATCTACAGCTGGCTGTCCTTCCTAACACCAACCACATTACAGTGTGGACTGGGAGACAGGTTTCTACAGCTGGCTGTCCTTCCTAACACCAACCACATTACAGTGTGGACTGGGAGACAGGTTTCTACAGCTGGCTGTCCTTCCTAACACCAACCAACTACAGTGTGGACTGGGAGACAGGTATCTACAGCTGGCTGTCCTTCCTAACACCAACCACACTACAGTGTGGACAGGGAGAAAGGTTTCTACAGCTGGCTGTCCTTCCTAACACCAACCACACTACAGTGTGGACTGGGAGACAGGTTTCTACAGCTGGCTGTCCTTCCTAACACCAACCACATTACAGTGTGGACTGGGAGACAGGTTTCTACAGCTGGCTGTCCTTCCTAACACCAACCACACTACAGTGTGGACTGGGAGACAGGTTTCTACAGCTGGCTGTCCTTCCTAACACCAACCACATTACAGTGTGGACTGGGAGACAGGTTTCTACAGCTGGCTGTCCTTCCTAACACCAACCACACTACAGTGTGGACTGGGAGACAGGTTTCTACAGCTGGCTGTCCTTCCTAACACCAACCACACTACAGTGTGGACTGGGAGACAGGTTTCTACAGCTGGCTGTCCTTCCTAACACCAACCACATTACAGTGTGGACTGGGAGACAGGTTTCTACAGCTGGCTGTCCTTCCTAACACCAACCACACTACAGTGTGGACTGGGAGACAGGTTTCTACAGCTGGCTGTCCTTCCCAACACCAACCACATTACAGTGTGGACTGGGAGAAAGGTATCTACAACTGGCTGTCCTTCCTAACACCAACCACATTACAGTGTGGACTGGGAGACAGGTTTCTACAGCTGGCTGTCCTTCCTAACACCAACCACATTACAATGTGGACTGGGAGAAAGGTATCTACAGCTGGCTGTCCTTCCTAACACCAACCACACTACAGTGTGGACTGGGAGACAGGTATCTACAGCTGGCTGTCCTTCCTAACACCAACCACATTACAATGTGGACTGGAAGAAAGGTATCTACAGCTGGCTGTCCTTCCTAACACCAACCACACTACAGTGTGGACTGGGAGACAGGTATCTACAGCTGGCTGTCCTTCCTAACACCAACCACACTACAGTGTGGACTGGGAGACAGGTATCTACAGCTGGCTGTCCTTCCTAACACCAACCACACTACAGTGTGGACTGGGAGACAGGTATCTACAGCTGGCTGTCCTTCATAACACCAACCACATTACAGTGTGGACTGGGAGACAGGTATCTACAGCTGGCTGTCCTTCCTAACACCAACCACACTACAGTGTGGACTGGGAGACAGGTTTCTACAGCTGGCTGTCCTTCCCAACACCAACCACACTACCGTGTGGACTGGGAGACAGGTTTCTACAGCTGGCTGTCCTTCCCAACACCAACCACATTACAGTGTGGACTGGGAGACAGGTATCTACAGCAGGCTGTCCTTCCTAACACCAACCACACTACAGTGTGGACTGAGAGACAGGTATCTACAGCTGGCTGTCCTCCCTAACACCAACCACATTACAGTGTGGACTGGGAGAAAGGTATCTACAGCTGGCTGTCCTTCCTAACACCAACCACATTACAGTGTGGACTGGGAGACAGGTTTCTACAGCTGGCTGTCCTTCCTAACACCAACCACACTACAGTGTGGACTGGGAGACAGGTTTCTACAGCTGGCTGTCCTTCCTAACACCAACCAACTACAGTGTGGACTGGGAGACAGGTATCTACAGCTGGCTGTCCTTCCTAACACCAACCACACTACAGTGTGGACAGGGAGAAAGGTTTCTACAGCTGGCTGTCCTTCCTAACACCAACCACACTACAGTGTGGACTGGGAGACAGGTTTCTACAGCTGGCTGTCCTTCCTAACACCAACCACACTACAGTGTGGACTGGGAGACAGGTTTCTACAGCTGGCTGACCTTCCTAACACCAACAACACTACAGTGTGGACTGGGAGACAGGTTTCTACAGCTGGCTGTCCTTCCTAACACCAACCACACTACAGTGTGGACTGGGAGACAGGTATCTACAGCTGGCTGACCTTCCTAACACCAACCACACTACAGTCTGGACAGGGAGAAAGGTTTCTACAGCTGGCTGTCCTTCCTAACACCAACCACACTACAGTGTGGACTGGGAGACAGGTTTCTACAGCTGGCTGTCCTTCCTAACACCAACCACACTACAGTGTGGACTGGGAGACAGGTTTCTACAGCTGGCTGTCCTTCCTAACACCAACCACATTACAGTGTGGACTGGGAGACAGGTTTCTACAGCTGGCTGTCCTTCCTAACACCAACCACATTACAGTGTGGACTGGGAGACAGGTATCTACAGCTGGCTGTCCTTCCTAACACCAACCACACTACAGTGTGGACTGGGAGACAGGTTTCTACAGCTGGCTGTCCTTCCTAACACCAACCACACTACAGTGTGGACTGGGAGACAGGTATCTACAGCTGGCTGTCCTTCCTAACACCAACCAACTACAGTGTGGACTGGAAGACAGGTATCTACAGCTCTACAGCTGGCTGTCCTTCCTAACACCAACCACACTATAGTGTGGACTGGGAGACAGGTTTCTACAGCTGGCTGTCCTTCCTAACACCAACCACACTACAGTGTGGACTGGGAGACAGGTTTCTACAGCTGGCTGTCCTTCCCAACACCAACAACACTACAGTGTGGACTGGGAGAAAGGTATCTACAACTGGCTGTCCTTCCTAACACCAACCACATTACAGTGTGGACTGGGAGACAGGTTTCTACAGCTGGCTGTCCTTCCTAACACCAACCACATTACAATGTGGACTGGGAGAAAGGTATCTACAGCTGGCTGTCCTTCCTAACACCAACCACACTACAGTGTGGACTGGGAGACAGGTATCTACAGCTGGCTGTCCTTCCTAACACCAACCACATTACAATGTGGACTGGGAGAAAGGTATCTACAGCTGGCTGTCCTTCCTAACACCAACCACACTACAGTGTGGACTGGGAGACAGGTATCTACAGCTGGCTGTCCTTCCTAACACCAACCACACTACAGTGTGGACTGGGAGACAGGTATTTACAGCTGGCTGTCCTTCCTAACACCAACCATACTACAGTGTGGACTGGGAGACAGGTATCTACAGCTGGCTGTCCTTCCTAACACCAACCACATTACAGTGTGGACTGGGAGACAGGTATCTACAGCTGGCTGTCCTTCCTAACACCAACCACACTACAGTGTGGACTGGGAGACAGGTTTCTACAGCTGGCTGTCCTTCCCAACACCAACCACACTACAGTGTGGACTGGGAGACAGGTTTCTACAGCTGGCTGTCCTTCCCAACACCAACCACATTACAGTGTGGACTGGGAGACAGGTATCTACAGCTGGCTGTCCTTCCTAATACCAACCACACTACAGTGTGGACTGAGAGACAGGTATCTACAGCTGGCTGTCCTTCCTAACACCAACCACATTACAGTGTGGACTGGGAGAAAGGTATCTACAGCTGGCTGTCCTTCCTAACACCAACCACATTACAGTGTGGACTGGGAGACAGGTTTCTACAGCTGGCTGTCCTTCCTAACACCAACCACACTACAGTGTGGACTGGGAGACAGGTTTCTACAGCTGGCTGTCCTTCCTAACACCAACCAACTACAGTGTGGACTGGGAGACAGGTATCTACAGCTGGCTGTCCTTCCCAACACCAACCACACTACAGTGTGGACTGGGAGACAGGTTTCTACAGCTGGCTGTCCTTCCCAACACCAACCACATTACAGTGTGGACTGGGAGACAGGTATCTACAGCTGGCTGTCCTTCCTAATACCAACCACACTACAGTGTGGACTGAGAGACAGGCATCTACAGCTGGCTGTCCTTCCTAACACCAACCACATTACAGTGTGGACTGGGAGAAAGGTATCTACAGCTGGCTGTCCTTCCTAACACCAACCACATTACAGTGTGGACTGGGAGACAGGTTTCTACAGCTGGCTGTCCTTCCTAACACCAACCACACTACAGTGTGGACTGGGAGACAGGTTTCTACAGCTGGCTGTCCTTCCTAACACCAACCAACTACAGTGTGGACTGGGAGACAGGTATCTACAGCTGGCTGTCCTTCCTAACACCAACCACACTACAGTGTGGACAGGGAGAAAGGTTTCTACAGCTGGCTGTCCTTCCTAACACCAACCACACTACAGTGTGGACTGGGAGACAGGTTTCTACAGCTGGCTGTCCTTCCTAACACCAACCACACTACAGTGTGGACTGGGAGACAGGTTTCTACAGCTGGCTGACCTTCCTAACACCAACAACACTACAGTGTGGACTGGGAGACAGGTTTCTACAGCTGGCTGTCCTTCCTAACACCAACCACACTACAGTGTGGACTGGGAGACAGGTATCTACAGCTGGCTGTCCTTCCTAACACCAACCACACTACAGTGTGGACAGGGAGAAAGGTTTCTACAGCTGGCTGTCCTTCCTAACACCAACCACACTACAGTGTGGACTGGGAGACAGGTTTCTACAGCTGGCTGTCCTTCCTAACACCAACCACATGACAGTGTGGACTGGGAGACAGGTTTCTACAGCTGGCTGTCCTTCCTAACACCAACCACATTACAGTGTGGACTGGGAGACAGGTATCTACAGCTGGCTGTCCTTCCTAACACCAACCACACTACAGTGTGGACTGGGAGACAGGTTTCTACAGCTGGCTGTCCTTCCTAACACCAACCACACTACAGTGTGGACTGGGAGACAGGTTTCTACAGCTGGCTGTCCTTCCTAACACCAACCACACTACAGTGTGGACTGGGAGACAGGTATCTACAGCTGGCTGTCCTTCCTAACACCAACCAACTACAGTGTGGACTGGAAGACAGGTATCTACAGCTCTACAGCTGGCTGTCCTTCCTAACACCAACCACACTACAGTGTGGACAGGGAGACAGGTTTCTACAGCTGGCTGTCCTTCCTAACAGCAACCACACTACAGTGTTGACTGGGAGACAGGTTTCTACAGCTGGCTGTCCTTCCTAACACCAACCACGTTACAGCGTGGACTGGGAGAAAGGTATCTACAGCTGGCTGTCCTTCCTAACACCAACCACACTACAGTGTTGACTGGGAGACAGGTATCCACAGCTGGCTGTCCTTCCTAACACCAACCACATTACAGTGTGGACTGGGAGACAGGTATCTACAGCTGGCTGTCCTTCCTAACACCAACCACATTACAGTGTGACTATATTTATTTTTCTTAGAAACATCTACACACACTCTCATAACCAAACACATAACAAAGAAAATGTATATAATATCGTATGTATGTGTATATTTGCATATAATACAGTATGTATATGTGTATATAATACAGAGTGAGCATAAAATATTTCCCTGATCATATAATACCATATCTCAGATACTATTTGAGATTTTACTTTTTCATTGTTTTAATTTATAAATTTCAAGTTTAAAGTTTTTCTGAACATGTTTGATATTTTCTCTTCTACAGGAAGTAGTTGTAATATTCTTAATGAAGGTTTAATATACTTAATGAATGTTTATAATGAAGGAAAGACTTTATTCTCTCTCTCTATATGAGAGCATATGTGTATGTTTGTATATAATACTAACCTTCAGTGTGTAATCCCAGCTACCAGTACACAGAGCTGTACCATCAGGTGATACACCAAGACAACTAACACGATTTTCATGACCGTACAATACACATATACGGTTGCTCTTCAGGACGTCCCATATATTTACAGTATAATCGTTATATCCAGTAAATAGTAATCGACCTATACACCAGAGAGAAAAACCCATAGTAAGGAATATGATTGAAGGAAAAGACAATTAAATAAACATAAATAATTATTAGAATTTAATCAAAATATTAAACAATTTAGTCAGATATTAAAGAGAGACATCATATTTTGTAGGTTTTAGATAATAGAAAATAATTTATTTTCAGAAAGATAAAAATAATAATAATAATAAATCATTGTGTACAATGCTCAGATGCATTACTAAGTTGTAAGATTCATTATGAAAAATCATTTGATAAAATTATATTTATTGATGGATGGAACCAGTGAATGACTATTTATTCTATAAATATGGGATGTAATTAAAATTTTCCAAACTCCCCAAATGGATACTTACCACTTAATGAGAATCCTACAGAGTTACAACCAAAAATAATGCTTTCTTTTTTATAGCAATTTACTTCTCGGTCAGCTCGTAAATCAAACAAACGACACTGCAAAAAGAAATATTTTTTTGACATAAGTCTTCTTACAAGTAAGACTGCAAATTGCTGGGTAGATTAGGTATTAGGTCTGTAGTTTCTATCAAGTAACAGAACTGTTGTCTTCTCAGTCTAGGTCTAACCAATAGGCTAAACTCAGATAGAATAGAAACTGTTGTCCAGAGGTTCTCAAAATAGGGGCTACTACCCCCTGGGGGCATTGAGAAGGTCCAAGGGGGCGCTGGGCCTAAGGAGTCGCTACAGATGATATAATAATATATTAAATATCAATTGATACATATTATAAATATAGTGAAATAAAAAATATATAATATTTATTTATACATAGTATATATATTATTTATTATATATAGATTAACAATTTTATTTATCATATATTATTTACAATTTGCATGTAGGTAGTTCTTGCTAGAAATAGGGGTGAGGACTCTGAGGTTATTATGTGGCCGTAGGTGGGGCATGACTCAAAAAGTTTGAGAACCTCTGTCATAGTCTGAGTCTAACCAATAGACTAAACCCAGACAGAATAGAAAAATAGAAGATGAAGGAAAGAAAGCAAGTGGTTTACCGTTGCATCATCAGAACCAGTAGCAAATGCATCTCCACTGGGATAGAACCTGACTGAATTGATGTCATTTTCATGGCCTTCAAATACTTGGGTACATTCACCAGTTCTTATGTCCCATATCATTGCAACTTTATCACAACCCTGTGAAATATAGAGAGAAGATATCATCATCATCACTGTTTAACATCTATACTCTATGTTCCCATAGGTTAGACAAGCTGTCATGTTACGTGGATAATCAGGTCAGCTGACCATATCATGCTCATATATCAAGTCAGCTGACCACATCTTGCTCATATATCAGGTCAGGTGACCACATCTTGCTCATATATCAGGTCAGCTGACCACATCTTGCTCATATATCAGGTCAGGTGACCACATCTTGCTCATATATCAGGTCAGCTGACCATATCTTGCTCATATATCAGGTCAGGTGACCACATCTTGCTCATATATCAGGTCAGCTGACCACATCTTGCTCATATATCAGGTCAGCTGACCACATCTTGCTCATATATCAGGTCAGGTGACCACATCTTGCTCATATATCAGGTCAGCTGACCACATCTTGCTCATATAAGGTCAGCTGACCACATCTTGCTCATATATCAGGTCAGCTGACCACATCTTGCTCATATATCAAGTCAGGTGACCACATCTTGCTCATATATCAGGTCAGCTGACCATATTTTGCTCATATATCAGGTCAGCTGACCATATTTTGCTCATATATCAGGTCACCTGACCACATCTTGCTCAGATGCTCTGTTTTTAACTTGGTCTTCTATGGTTTGATACTTCTTCTAATGCCAACCATTTCATGGCAAGGTTTGTTGTCTCATGACACCTAACAGAGTGTACTAGGAGCTTTTTTCATGGTACCAGCATTAATACCTTATAAGGTTGACTGAGTGATTTTAAATACAGCTTGGCAATAATTAATAGATTATAAGTATGTATTTCTATTTAATCTTATATATTTGTTATATGACAATAAAAATGCTTTTTCTTTATTGAAAAAAAATACATTTATGTCTACAGAATAATATTTTCTGGAAAGAAATCTGTTTTTATTTATTTATTTTTATCCCCACCCGAAAAAAATTAAAAAAGTACTTACTCCGGATACAAACTGGTTTCCAGTTTCTGAAGGGGAAAGATCAATGCTCATAACATCTCCAGCATGTCCATGAAAACTCTGAATCAATTGGCCACTTTCAACATCCCACAATGCACATGTGCTGTCTCCACTTCCTGTGAGAATCTATTTAAAATATATATATATATATATATCATATATTACTTTACATATTTTATATGAAAATCTTTTTTCAAAATTTTATTTTTATCAGATAAATTATGGATTATAGTTTAAAATATAACTCAAATCTCAAAACTATATTCTATCCTTAAATGGTATATTAAGTTGTGTTAAGTAACTGAAATACATAAAGTTATATCTGTATATAATAAATAATTGTTTCTACTTTTGGCACAAGGCCAGCAATTATCCCAGTGTATTACTGGTACTTTATTTTATCGACCCCCCTTAAGGATGAAAGGCAAAGTTAACCTCGGCAGGATTTGAACTCAATAATGAAATATATATATATCTGTAAAAGGTAACCAGAAATAAAAACACAATCAGTACAGTATATGGAAGGGATATATTAGGTTAACGCTTGATATAGCAGGAAGACGGTCTTAACGTTTCGGACGCTAGTCCTTTATCAGAAGAAAGAATGAGAAATAAGATAGACTGAGGGGATAGGTGGGTTGGAATTGGAAATATATATATACAGAATAAAGGTAATCAAGACTGTGTAACTGTATATATAAATTTACATATTTTTAGTATATAGATATGTAGACATGCTAAATATATGTATTTCCCTGTAAATTGAAGAAAATAATAAATATCTTTAATCAATTTTCAAACTTAGTGTGGTTCCAAAATATCTCAGTTAACCAATAAAGAAGGGAGCCTGCATCTCAATAATCTTCCTGGACCCTACCAAGTTCTTAGAAAGGCTGATAACCTGTCAGATTCTCTAACATATAATACCAGCACTCTGGAGGATGTCATCATGATAATGATGATAATTGTTTCTACTATTGGCACAAGGCCAGCAATTACCCAGTGTATTACTGGTACTTTATTTTATCGACCTCGTAAGGATGAAAGGCAAAGTTAACCTTGGCGGGATTTGAATTCAGAATGGCAAGGGCCGTAACTCTATGCGTCAAAGCATGGCGTCCGACCCTCTACCGATACTGCCAATTCACTGCCCTATGATAATGATGATAATGATGGTTGGCAATGTAAATCAAGGAAACTAGAAAGTCATATTATTTGATGGGAACTTACATTCCTATCTGTGATGTTTGCTATATTATTAAAGGATTATTCTATAAAGAAATCTTACTGTTGACCACCTTACCTGTTGGTCAGATGTGGTAAATGTGCAACATGACAAATAACTGGTATGTGTAGCAACTGCTTTCTTTTTAGTGGCAGGATCTTCATCCAAACTTAGTGGGTAAATGGTGCATTTGTTGTCCAGACCTCTGCATAAAGATAGACAAAGTATTTAAGAGTGACAGCCCTAAATGTTGATGTGAAATAAGAGATGAAGAGAGAAAAATGATGAAGTATATTAACAGTGGTTAGAGCATAATAATTAAATAGATGAGCATCACATTTAAGAGAAGATTTGTTTTTCATTGATAATGGAAGGAAGCCGCAATAGTGGAAGACTGAGAAAGACTTGAACAGAGATGGTTAAAGCTGATCTCAAAACACTGAACCTTACAGAGGAGATGATGATGGAATGTTGTGAGTGGAGGGATGTTGTGCTGGAAAGGACTCATCCAAAACATGCAGACATGGAAAGGATGGATCTTTAATTAACAAATCTATTACACACACTTTATAGACTTTTATGTGCTTTCAGAAATGTTTGGGCTAAATGTATTAATGTGGTTTGTGATTAGCTTTAATTAATGTTTGAGAAATGGCAGCAGTTATGGTTGCATGGTTAATGATATAACCATTCTAACTTGTAGGACTCAATCTTGCGCATGGCCAACTATACCTAAAATACTAGTGAGTGAATAGGGAAGTTGTGTTGGGAACAACAATGTCAGAAGTCTCCACCATTAGACTTCTGTGAATAGTTAATATAACACAATAAGTTTTCCTTGCATTGGTAGCTAAATGATGTGTAGATAGGGAGAAGGAAAGATGGTTGAAGGTTTTTTTGTTGAAAAACTGATGGAGTTGCTTTTCCATATAACATTCAGCTTTAACCATGGTAGAAGTGGCCAGGCGAAGTCTTGTCAGTGTCTCTGACCAGAGATCTGCTGTCTTTTGTTAGAGTGGACCCTAGCTACTTGAAGGTGTCCACTTCTTCAAGTCTTGCTCCTTTGAACATGAGAGTAGATAGGGAGAAGCAAAGGGGGTCAAAACCAGTGTTGGTGCTAGTGCCAGTGTACAGATACAAACTCACCATGGTATGTCAGACTGATATTTTATTCACTTGGCCATAGTTACTGTAGAAATAAATAAAGTTATAAACATCCTAGAAAATACAATGTCCACATAGATTGACCCTCTTCTAACTAGTCTAAAGTCTGTCTCAAGCCCAGAGGCTCATCAGGCTGGTGTTTATCCTGGTTTCTGTGGTACTAAGTGACTGAGAGTACAAGACTTCCCCTTGGACAGGATGTCAGTCCATCTCAGGGTTAAACCCCTAGCTACTGTTGAGATTCATTTTCAGCAGAGTATATTGGCGTAACTTGAAATGAAATGTTTTTCTCAAGAAAACAACATACAACCCAGTCCAGGAATTGAACCCACGACATTATGATTGTAAGTCAAACAGCCTTACCACTAACAACTAGGAGAAACATCAACTATTTAACGTGACATATTAAGACTGAAGCTGAAGTACAGTGATTAATTGTGTAACGATTAAGTAAAATATTTCATAAAAACAGGTTTGTAAATTCAAATGTTTATAGTATCTTTACTGGTGTATAGATTGTTGTGAAAAGTTAGAGTAAAGACTTGAATTTTTAATGTGATGCAGTCATAGAGCTGTTTTGTACTTTTCAAGATTGACTTTCTAATGTGGTTTCATGTGATTTGTTAATTCAAATGTTTATAGAATATTTACTATTGGACAGATCATTGAAAATTTGCAGTATTAAATAAAGAATCTGATTATTAATGTGATGCAGTCATAATGCTATTTTGTAGTTTTTCAAGAATATCTTTCTAATGTGGTTTCATGTGGTACAGGACATTAAGAATTAAAGGAATATATAAAATACCTTGATAAAAATTTATTTCAAGTCTTCAGAAATGTCAGGTAGAAAAAGCAAATACAAACCATTCTAGTGTGGAAAAATGGACATTAAACTGTGATGATGATGATGAAGGAGATATTCTTTAAACAAATGTATTTACAAGTAAAATTTTACTATTTGTGAGGATTGAAAGATGGGTAAATTAAATCGCCATGCTTAACCTTCTTAATCCTTTAGCATTTAAACCATCGTATCCGGCCAGAATTCTCTCACCTTTTTCTGTTCAAACCGGCTGTAACCGGCTGCTCATACTGATGTTACGGTATTGTTCTCAAAATAAACAATATCAAAATGTTATAGATAATGTGTGAGATAATGTGTTTACCGCGAAAATATAATAGTAAACATAGAGCAATATAAATGCTAAAGGGTTAATACCAACCTGCCTGAAACTGTCCTTGTTTTAATATTAAACAAACTGCCCATTTTGAAATGCTCAAAAATAACAGTGTGTATCTGGTTTAGAATACAGTGGAACCTCGGTTCACAAACAACCTTGGTTCACAAACACCTCTCATCATGAACAAATTGGTTCATGAACATAAAACATCTCTGGTGACAAATGTTGTCTTGAGAAACAAACACAGAAGCCAGCAACAATGGTTAGTGACAAGTTGGGAGTATCGGCAGGAAAGCATCACTTGCTGTGTAGTTAGTTATTATGGTGATATCTGTTTTTCAAGAAAGTGATTCAAGGGCTGTTTGAAAAAATCCCTTGGTGCCTGTCATATAGACCATCACCAGTGGTCCACCATAGCTGAGAACCATGACATCTCAAGATCAACCATGGTGTCTCTTCCTTTGAAAACATCTGCAGAGCCACTCTCAAGGACAAAAGGCACAGGAGGAAGAACCACAACACCTAGTCATCAAACCCAGGCATCCAGTTGCAGCCATGCCTGCCTATCCCACATGGGCCTGAACAGCCACAAGCGTGCCTTGAGTCAACATGGACCACCTGCTTCATAATCTTCGTTCACGAAGACAAGCCATGATGATGATTGCAGTAAAGCAACTGCACCCCCCGCTCTTCCCAATTTATATTTTTGAATCTTGTTTTCAAATTTGTCGTTGTTTATTGAAACAAATCCTTTGAAACGAGAACTTACCCACAAGCCACTACAGTTCCTGAAGGTCCATAAGCACAAGCCATCACCCATGTTGTTGGCATGGTAACTGCATGCTCCTAGAAAAAGAAGAGAAAAAATCACTAGATATCATTCTCATAAAGCAACAGGCTTAGGTTTCCCAAAAATGCATTCAAAGGGGAACTATTTCTTTTAATATTTCACAGATAACTTGTGGTTCATTGGCAGAATTGGTAGAGTGTCAGATAAAGTGTCATTGTGGTATTAGTCCTGATAGGTAAATATGAGATGTGACTTATACATGAGTAAATATGAGATGTGACTTGTACATGAGTAAATATGAGATGTGACTTGTACATGAGTAAATATGAGATGTGACTTATACATGAGTAAATGTGAAATATAACTTATACATGAGTAAATATGAGATGTGACTTATACACGAGTAAATATG
Organism: Eledone cirrhosa; assembly: GCA_964016885.1. Classification (NCBI taxonomy): domain Eukaryota; kingdom Metazoa; phylum Mollusca; class Cephalopoda; order Octopoda; family Eledonidae; genus Eledone; species Eledone cirrhosa. Next base: position 1,329,356 of record OZ024745.1, read on the forward strand.
AGATGTGACTTATACATGAGTAAATATGAGATGTGACTTATACATGAGTAAATATGAGATGTGACTTGTACATGAGTAAATATGAGATGTGACTTGTACATGAGTAAATATGAGATGTGACTTATACATGAGTAAATGTGAAATATAACTTATACATGAGTAAATATGAGATGTGACTTATACACGAGTAAATATGAGATGTGACTTATACATGAGTAAATATGAGATGTGACTTATACATGAGTAACAATGAAATATAACTTATACATGAGTAAATATGAGATGTGACTTATACATTAGTAAATATGAGATGTGACTTATACACGAGTAAATATGAGATGTGACTTATACATGAGTAAATATGAGATGTGACTTATACATGAGTAAATATAAGATGTGAGTTATACACGAGTAAATATAAGATGTGAGTTATACACGAGTAAATATGAGATGTGAGTTATACACGAGTAAATATGAAATATAACTTATACATGAGTAAATATGAGATGTGACTTATACATTAATAAATATGAGATGTGACTTATACACGAGTAAATATGAGATGTGACTTATACATGAGTAAATATGAGATGTGACTTATACATGAGTAAATATGAAATGTAACTTATACATGAGTAAATATGAGATGCGACTTATACATGAGTAAATATGAGATGTGACTTATACATGAATAAATATGAGATTATCTAATAATTATTAAAGAAGTTTACTACTAAACAAATATTTCCATGCAACAAATCTTTTGTTAAAATATTAGTTCTCCTCCAGTTTTATCATAACTACACTGTTGTCTTTCTGCCTAGTCTTAACATATTTCTTGAGTCACACCAAGACAGTACAGTTTTATGTATAAACAAGGTTGTTAGATATAAATCTGTTGATAGATTTGAATATCAATGTAGTTTAGTTGAAGCAGTGGCAGTGTAGTGAAATTATTCTTCTGTGAACTTTGGCATGGTAAATGCCAGAAATGATCATATTTTCTTATATGCCATATTGGTCAACAACAATAGATGACAACTAGGAGAATATAAAAGTTACACAGTCCCACTCTCTCAGACTTTGGTTGTGAGTAACTGCTATGTCAGTAGGTTAGGGAATATACATCTCTACATTTACCCATTCAATCTGTCTCTAATACATCTTGCTACATCTAAATATATGTATATTCAAAGAAAATACTCTCCTTCAGTGTCAACTTTATATTGTAGTCATATGTTTGTGAAAGCAGGCTTATAATTATCAAGTTTTGTATATTTCTGTTGTGTTAATGTCTGTTGTATGGATTCATTGAATTCATACAAGACATTAAAATCTATAATTCTTACAGAATTAAAATATACACAAATAATATATACAATAGTTAACAAATATATAAGATTAGAGAAAAACGACCATCAATTCACTACCAAGTGTGATAATCGGCCGAAAATCATAAGGGTCAACGGAACACTTTGAGGCAAGCCAACACGTTCGCGACATTAGCACGGGCAATGGCGAGGCTGAGACGTTGAAACAGCCAGGGACCTTCACGGGCATCACCTGACACCTCGGCAAGCCGCCAGCGATGACAAAATACATTTTTTCCGTGGGACAATTATATATCATTTGAAAGTTCAGGATGTGAAGTTTCTTCTCATGCCAGATCCCCTTAATCACCCTCGTATTTCCACCCATTTACAACATTTATTCCAATTTTGCTTTTGACCGCTGAACTGCGCTAATTCTTGTTCAATATGCTGGAGCACTATAACTCAATTTGTATTGAAAATGGTACAGCCATGAAGGACTTTGTTTTTGCTTTTTTGATATAAAAAAATCTATTGGGTTAGGTCAGATAAACGTTATGAAAAATAAAAGTGAACATTTTATTATTTTTCACTTAGAAAAAAACATATTTTCTTCCAGATTTTTATACAAGAAAGAAAATTTTCTGGCAAATCTGTCGAAGAGATGCCAGCACCAAGTCAATATGAGAGATAGGTGGTAGTACTGGTGTCAATAAAACACACCCAGTCGTCCGTTAGGTGGTAGTACTGGTGTCACAATAAAACACTCAGTCGTCCCTGTTAGGTGATAGTACTGGTGTCACAATAAAACACACCCAGTCCTCCCTGTTAGGTGGTAGTACTGGTGTCACAATAAAACACACCCAGTCCTCCCTGTTAGGTGATAGTACTGGTGTCACAATAAAACACACCCAGTCCTCCCTGTTAGGTGATAGTACTGGTGTCACAATAAAACACACCCAGTCCTCCCTGTTAGGTGGTAGTACTGGTGTCACAATAAAACACACCCAGTCCTCCCTGTTAGGTGGTAGTACTGGTGTCACAATAAAACACACCCAGTCGTCCGTTAGGTGGTAGTACTGGTGTCACAATAAAACACACCCAGTCGTCCCTGTTAGGTGGTAGTACTGGTGTCACAATAAAACACACCCAGTCCTCCCTGTTAGGTGGTAGTACTGGTGTCACAATAAAACACACCCAGTCCTCCCTGTTAGGTGGTAGTAGTGGTGTCACAATAAAACACTCAGTCATCCCTGTTAGGTGGTAGTACTGTTGTCACAATAAAACACACCCAGTCGTCCCTGTTAGGTGGTAGTACTGTTGTCACAATAAAACACACCCAGTCCTCCCTGTTAGGTGGTAGTACTGGTGTCACAATAAAACACACCCAGTCGTCCCTGTTAGGTGGTAGTACTGGAGTCACAATAAAACACACCCAGTCCTCCCTGTTAGGTGGTAGTACTGGTGTCACAATAAAACACACCGAGTCCTCCCTGTTAGGTGGTAGTACTGGTGTCACAATAAAACACACCCAGTCCTCCCTGTTAGGTGGTAGTACTGGTGTCACAATAAAACACACCCAGTCCTTGTTAGGTGGTAGTACTGGTGTCACAATAAAACACACCCAGTCCTTGTTAGGTGGTAGTACTGGTGTCACAATAAAACACACCCAGTCCTTGTTAGGTGGTAGTACTGGTGTCACAATAAAACACACCCAGTCTTCCCTGTTAGGTGGTAGTACTGGTGTCACAATAAAACACTCAGTCATCCCTGTTAGGTGGTAGTACTGTTGTCACAATAAAACACACCCAGTCGTCCCTGTTAGGTGGTAGTACTGGTGTCACAATAAAACACACCCAGTCCTCCCTGTTAGGTGGTAGTACTGGTGTCACAATAAAACACTCAGTCATACCTGTTAGGTGGTAGTACTGGTGTCACAATAAAACACACCCAGTCCTCCTTGTTAGGTGGTTGTACTGGTGTCACAATAAAACACACCCAGTCCTCCTTGTTAGGTGGTAGTACTGGTGTCACAATAAAACACACCGAGTCCTCCCTGTTAGGTGGTAGTACTGGTGTCACAATAAAACACACCCAGTCCTCCCTGTTAGGTGGTAGTACTGGTGTCACAATAAAACACTCAGTCATACCTGTTAGGTGGTAGTACTGGTGTCACAATAAAACACACCCAGTCCTCCTTGTTAGGTGGTAGTACTGGTGTCACAATAAAACACACCGAGTCCTCCCTGTTAGGTGGTAGTACTGGTGTCACAATAAAACACCCAGTCCTCCCTGTTAGGTGGTAGTACTGGTGTCACAATAAAACACACCCAGTCCTCCCTGTTAGGTGGTAGTACTGGTGTCACAATAAAACACACCCAGTCCTCCCTGTTAGGTGGTAGTACTGGTGTCACAATAAAACACTCAGTCATACCTGTTAGGTGGTAGTACTGGTGTCACAATAAAACACACCCAGTCCTCCCTGTTAGGTGGTAGTACTGGTGTCACAATAAAACACACCCAGTCCTCCCTGTTAGGTGGTAGTACTGGTGTCACAATAAAACACACCGAGTCTTCCCTGTTAGGTGGTAGTACTGGTGTCACAATAAAACACACCCAGTCCTCCCTGTTAGGTGGTAGTACTGGTGTCACAATAAAACACACCCAGTCCTCCCTGTTAGGTGGTAGTACTGTTGTCACAATAAAACACTCAGTCATACCTGTTAGGTGGTAGTACTGGTGTCACAATAAAACACACCCAGTCCTCCCTGTTAGGTGGTAGTACTGTTGTCACAATAAAACACTCAGTCATACCTGTTAGGTGGTAGTACTGTTGTCACAATAAAACACTCAGTCATACCTGTTAGGTGGTAGTACTGGTGTCACAATAAAACACACCCAGTCCTCCCTGTTAGGTGGTAGTACTGGAGTCACAATAAAACACACCCAGTCCTCCCTGTTAGGTGGTAGTACTGGAGTCACAATAAAACACACCCAGTCCTCCCTGTTAGGTGGTAGTACTGGTGTCACAATAAAACACTCAGTCATACCTGTTAGGTGGTAGTACTGGTGTCACAATAAAACACTCAGTCATACCTGTTAGGTGGTAGTACTGTTGTCACAATAAAACACTCAGTCATACCTGTTAGGTGGTAGTACTGGTGTCACAATAAAACACACCCAGTCCTCCCTGTTAGGTGGTAGTACTGGAGTCACAATAAAACACACCCAGTCCTCCCTGTTAGGTGGTAGTACTGGAGTCACAATAAAACACACCCAGTCCTCCCTGTTAGGTGGTAGTACTGGTGTCACAATAAAACACTCAGTCATACCTGTTAGGTGGTAGTACTGTTGTCACAATAAAACACTCAGTCATACCTGTTAGGTGGTAGTACTGTTGTCACAATAAAACACTCAGTCATACCTGTTAGGTGGTAGTACTGGTGTCACAATAAAACACACCCAGTCCTCCCTGTTAGGTGGTAGTACTGGTGTCACAATAAAACACACCCAGTCCTCCCTGTTAGGTGGTAGTACTGGAGTCACAATAAAACACACCCAGTCCTCCCTGTTAGGTGGTAGTACTGGTGTCACAATAAAACACACCCAGTCCTCCCTGTTAGGTGGTAGTACTGGTGTCACAATAAAACACTCAGTCATACCTGTTAGGTGGTAGTACTGTTGTCACAATAAAACACTCAGTCATACCTGTTAGGTGGTAGTACTGGTGTCACAATAAAACACACCCAGTCCTCCCTGTTAGGTGGTAGTACTGGTGTCACAATAAAACACACCCAGTCCTCCCTGTTAGGTGGTAGTACTGGAGTCACAATAAAACACTCAGTCATACCTGTTAGGTGGTAGTACTGGTGTCACAATAAAACACACTAGTGATGATGATGATTGTGGTGAACAAAACTTTTAAAAAAGTCAAAAGTGGACTATTACAAAAAGAAGTTTGGTGATCCCTGGTCTAGTGGGGGAGGTGACATCCAGCACCACACCACTGTCTGTCTACACTACCACCACCACCACTGTCTGTCTACACTACCACTGGGTGGGGGCAGCACCACCACCACTGTCTGTCTACACTACCACTGGGTGGGAGCACCACCACCACTGTCTGTCTACACTACCACTGGGTGGGAGCAGCACCAACACCACTGTCTGTCTACACTACCACTGGGTGGGAGCAGCACCACCACCGTCTGTCTACACTACCACTGGGTGGGAGCACCACCACCACTGTCTGTCTACACTACCACTGGGTGGGAGCACCACCACCACCACTGTCTATCTACACTACCACTGGATGGGAGCACCACCACCACCACTGTCTGTCTACACTACCACTGGGTGGGAGCAGCACCACCACCACTGTCTGTCTACACTACCACTGGATGGGAGCACCACCACCACCACTGTCTGTCTACACTACCACTGGGTGGGAGCAGCACCACCACCACTGTCTGTCTACACTACCACTGGGTGGGAGCACCACCACCACCACTGTCTGTCTACACTACCACTGGATGGGAGCACCACCACCACCACTGTCTGTCTACACTACCACTGGGTGGGAGCAGCACCACCACCACTGTCTGTCTACACTACCACTGGATGGGAGCACCACCACCACCACTGTCTGTCTACACTACCACTGGGTGGGAGCAGCACCACCACCACTGTCTGTCTACACTACCACTGGATGGGAGCACCACCACCACCACTGTCTGTCTACACTACCACTGGGTGGGAGCAGCACCACCACCACCACTGTCTGTCTACACTACCACTGGGTGGGAGCAGCACCACCACCACTGTCTGTCTACACTACCACTGGGTGGGAGCAGCACCACCACCACCACTGTCTGTCTACACTACCACTGGGTGGGAGCAGCACCACCACCACTGTCTGTCTACACTACCACTGGATGGGAGCACCACCACCACCACTGTCTGTCTACACTACCACTGGCTGGGAGCACCACCACCACCACTGTCTGTCTACACTACCACTGGGTGGGAGCAGCACCACCACCACTGTCTGTCTACACTACCACTGGGTGGGAGCACCACCACCACCACTGTCTGTCTACACTACCACTGGGTGGGAGCAGCACCACCACCACTGTCTGTCTACACTACCACTGGGTGGGAGCAGCACCACCACCACCACTGTCTGTCTACACTACCACTGGGTGGGAGCAGCACCACCACCACTGTCTGTCTACACTACCACTGGGTGGGAGCAGCACCACCACCACCACTGTCTGTCTACACTACCACTGGGTGGGAGCAGCACCACCACCACTGTCTGTCTACACTACCACTGGATGGGAGCACCACCACCACCACTGTCTGTCTACACTACCACTGGCTGGGAGCACCACCACCACCACTGTCTGTCTACACTACCACTGGGTGGGAGCAGCACCACCACCACTGTCTGTCTACACTACCACTGGGTGGGAGCACCACCACCACCACTGTCTGTCTACACTACCACTGGGTGGGAGCAGCACCACCACCACTGTCTGTCTACACTACCACTGGGTGGGAGCAGCACCACCACCACCACTGTCTGTCTACACTACCACTGGGTGGGAGCAGCACCACCACCACTGTCTGTCTACACTACCACTGGGTGGGAGCAGCACCACCACCACTGTCTGTCTACACTACCACTGGGTGGGAGCAGCACCACCACCACCACTGTCTGTCTACACTACCACTGGGTGGGAGCACCACCACCACCACTGTCTGTCTACACTACCACTGGGTGGGAGCACCACCACCACCACTGTCTGTCTACACTACCACTGGATGGGAGCACCACCACCACCACCACTGTCTGTCTACACTACCACTGGGTGGGAGCAGCACCACCACCACCACTGTCTGTCTACACTACCACTGGGTGGGAGCAGCACCACCACCACTGTCTGTCTACACTACCACTGGGTGGGAGCAGCACCACCACCACCACTGTCTGTCTACACTACCACTGGATGGGAGCACCACCACCACCACTGTCTGTCTACACTACCACTGGGTGGGAGCAGCACCACCACCACTGTCTGTCTACACTACCACTGGGTGGCAGCAGCACCACCACCACCACTGTCTGTCTACACTACCACTGGGTGGGAGCACCACCACCACCACCACTGTCTGTCTACACTACCACTGGGTGGGAGCAGCACCACCAACACCACTGTCTGTCTACACTACCACTGGGTGGGAGCAGCACCACCACCACCACTGTCTGTCTACACTACCACTGGGTGGGAGCAGCACCACCACCACTGTCTGTCTACACTACCACTGGGTGGGAGCAGCACCACCACCACCACTGTCTGTCTACACTACCACTGGGTGGGAGCAGCACCACCACCACTGTCTATCTACACTACCACTGGATGGGAGCACCACCACCACCACTGTCTGTCTACACTACCACTGGGTGGGAGCAGCACCACCACCACCACTGTCTGTCTACACTACCACTGGGTGGGAGCAGCACCACCACCACTGTCTGTCTACACTACCACTGGGTGGGAGCAGCACCACCACCACCACTGTCTGTCTACACTACCACTGGGTGGGAGCAGCACCACCATCACTGTCTGTCTACACTACCACTGGGTGGCAGCAGCACCACCACCACTGTCTGTCTACACTACCACTGGGTGGGAGCAGCACCACCACCACTGTCTGTCTACACTACCACTGGGTGGGAGCAGCACCACCACCACTGTCTGTCTACACTACCACTGGATGGGAGCACCACCACCACCACTGTCTGTCTACACTACCACTGGGTGGGAGCAGCACCACCACCACTGTCTGTCTACACTACCACTGGATGGGAGCACCACCACCACCACTGTCTGTCTACACTACCACTGGGTGGGAGCAGCACCACCACCACTGTCTGTCTACACTACCACTGGGTGGGAGCAGCACCACCACCACCACTGTCTGTCTACACTACCACTGGGTGGGAGCAGCACCACCACCACTGTCTATCTACACTACCACTGGATGGGAGCACCACCACCACCACTGTCTGTCTACACTACCACTGGGTGGGAGCAGCACCACCACCACTGTCTGTCTACACTACCACTGGGTGGGAGCAGCACCACCATCACTGTCTGTCTACACTACCACTGGGTGGCAGCAGCACCACCACCACTGTCTGTCTACACTACCACTGGATGGGAGCAGCACCACCACCACTGTCTGTCTACACTACCACTGGGTGGGAGCAGCACCACCACCACTGTCTGTCTACACTACCACTGGATGGGAGCACCACCACCACCACTGTCTGTCTACACTACCACTGGGTGGGAGCAGCACCACCACCACTGTCTGTCTACACTACCACTGGATGGGAGCACCACCACCACCACTGTCTGTCTACACTACCACTGGGTGGGAGCAGCACCACCACCACTGTCTGTCTACACTACCACTGGGTGGGAGCAGCACCACCACCACCACTGTCTGTCTACACTACCACTGGGTGGGAGCAGCACCACCACCACCACTGTCTGTCTACACTACCACTGGGTGGGAGCAGCACCACCACCACTGTCTGTCTACACTACCACTGGGTGGGAGCAGCACCACCACCACCACTGTCTGTCTACACTACCACTGGGTGGGAGCAGCACCACCACCACTGTCTGTCTACACTACCACTGGATGGGAGCACCACCACCACCACTGTCTGTCTACACTACCACTGGGTGGGAGCAGCACCACCACCACTGTCTGTCTACACTACCACTGGGTGGGAGCAGCACCACCACCACCACTGTCTGTCTACACTACCACTGGATGGGAGCACCACCACCACCACTGTCTGTCTACACTACCACTGGGTGGGAGCAGCACCACCACCACTGTCTGTCTACACTACCACTGGGTGGGAGCACCACCACCACCACCACTGTCTGTCTACACTACCACTGGGTGGGAGCAGCACCACCAACACCACTGTCTGTCTACACTACCACTGGGTGGGAGCAGCACCACCACCACCACTGTCTGTCTACACTACCACTGGGTGGGAGCAGCACCACCACCACTGTCTGTCTACACTACCACTGGGTGGGAGCAGCACCACCACCACCACTGTCTGTCTACACTACCACTGGGTGGGAGCAGCACCACCACCACTGTCTATCTACACTACCACTGGATGGGAGCACCACCACCACCACTGTCTGTCTACACTACCACTGGGTGGGAGCAGCACCACCACCACTGTCTGTCTACACTACCACTGGGTGGGAGCAGCACCACCATCACTGTCTGTCTACACTACCACTGGGTGGCAGCAGCACCACCACCACTGTCTGTCTACACTACCACTGGATGGGAGCAGCACCACCACCACTGTCTGTCTACACTACCACTGGGTGGGAGCAGCACCACCACCACTGTCTGTCTACACTACCACTGGATGGGAGCACCACCACCACCACTGTCTGTCTACACTACCACTGGGTGGGAGCAGCACCACCACCACTGTCTGTCTACACTACCACTGGATGGGAGCACCACCACCACCACTGTCTGTCTACACTACCACTGGGTGGGAGCAGCACCACCACCACTGTCTGTCTACACTACCACTGGGTGGGAGCAGCACCACCACCACCACTGTCTGTCTACACTACCACTGGGTGGGAGCAGCACCACCACCACTGTCTATCTACACTACCACTGGATGGGAGCACCACCACCACCACTGTCTGTCTACACTACCACTGGGTGGGAGCAGCACCACCACCACTGTCTGTCTACACTACCACTGGGTGGGAGCAGCACCACCATCACTGTCTGTCTACACTACCACTGGGTGGCAGCAGCACCACCACCACTGTCTGTCTACACTACCACTGGGTGGGAGCACCACCACCACTGTCTGTCTACACTACCACTGGGTGGGAGCAGCACCACCACCACTGTCTGTCTACACTACCACTGGATGGGAGCAGCACCACCACCACTGTCTGTCTACACTACCACTGGATGGGAGCAGCACCACCACCACTGTCTGTCTACACTACCACTGGATGGGAGCACCACCACCACCACTGTCTGTCTACACTACCACTGGATGGGAGCACCACCACCACCACTGTCTGTCTACACTACCACTGGATGGGAGCAGCACCACCACCACTGTCTGTCTACACTACCACTGGGTGGGAGCAGCACCACCACCACCACTGTCTGTCTACACTACCACTGGGTGGGAGCAGCAGCACCACCACCACTGTCTGTCTACACTACCACTGGGTGGGAGCAGCACCACCACCACCACTGTCTGTCTACACTACCACTGGGTGGGAGCAGCAGCACCACCACCACTGTCTGTCTACACTACCACTGGGTGGGAGCAGCACCACCACCACTGTCTGTCTACACTACCACTGGGTGGGAGCAGCACCACCACCACTGTCTGTCTACACTACCACTGGATGGGAGCACCACCACCACCACTGTCTGTCTACACTACCACTGGGTGGGAGCAGCACCACCACCACTGTCTGTCTACACTACCACTGGATGGGAGCACCACCACCACCACTGTCTGTCTACACTACCACTGGGTGGGAGCAGCACCACCACCACTGTCTGTCTACACTACCACTGGGTGGGAGCAGCACCACCACCACTGTCTGTCTACACTACCACTGGGTGGGAGCAGCACCACCACCACTGTCTGTCTACACTACCACTGGATGGGAGCACCACCACCACCACCACTGTCTGTCTACACTACCACTGGGTGGGAGCAGCACCACCACCACTGTCTGTCTACACTACCACTGGGTGGGAGCACCACCACCACCACTGTCTGTCTACACTACCACTGGGTGGGAGCAGCACCACCACCACTGTCTGTCTACACTACCACTGGGTGGGAGCAGCACCACCACCACTGTCTGTCTACACTACCACTGGATGGGAGCACCACCACCACCACCACTGTCTGTCTACACTACCACTGGCTGGGAGCACCACCACCACCACCACTGTCTGTCTACACTACCACTGGGTGGGAGCAGCACCAACACCACTGTCTGTCTACACTACCACTGGGTGGGAGCAGCACCACCACCACTGTCTGTCTACACTACCACTGGATGGGAGCACCACCACCACCACTGTCTGTCTACACTACCACTGGGTGGGAGCAGCACCACCACCACTGTCTGTCTACACTACCACTGGGTGGGAGCAGCACCACCACCACCACTGTCTGTCTACACTACCACTGGGTGGGAGCAGCACCACCACCACTGTCTGTCTACACTACCACTGGGTGGGAGCAGCACCACCACCACTGTCTGTCTACACTACCACTGGATGGGAGCACCACCACCACCACTGTCTGTCTACACTACCACTGGGTGGGAGCAGCACCACCACCACTGTCTGTCTACACTACCACTGGATGGGAGCACCACCACCACCACTGTCTGTCTACACTACCACTGGGTGGGAGCAGCACCACCACCACTGTCTGTCTACACTACCACTGGATGGGAGCAGCACCACCACCACTGTCTGTCTACACTACCACTGGGTGGGAGCAGCACCACCACCACTGTCTGTCTACACTACCATGGGTGGCGGCAGCACCACCACCACTGTCTGTCTACACTACCACTGGGTGGGAGCAGCACCACCACCACCACTGTCTGTCTACACTACCACTGGGTGGGAGCACCACCACCACTGTCTGTCTACACTACCACTGGGTGGGAGCAGCACCACCACCACTGTCTGTCTACACTACCACTGGGTGGGAGCAGCACCACCACCACTGTCTGTCTACACTACCACTGGGTGGGAGCAGCACCACCACCACTGTCTGTCTACACTACCACTGGGTGGGAGCAGCACCACCACCACCACTGTCTGTCTACACTACCACTGGGTGGGAGCAGCACCACCACCACTGTCTGTCTACACTACCACTGGGTGGGAGCAGCACCACCACCACTGTCTGTCTACACTACCACTGGGTGGGAGCAGCACCACCACCACTGTCTGTCTACACTACCATGGGTGGGGGCAGCACCACCACCACTGTCTGTCTACACTACCACTGGGTGGGAGCAGCACCACCACCACTGTCTGTCTACACTACCATGGGTGGGGGCAGCACCACCACCACTGTCTGTCTACACTACCACTGGGTGGGAGCAGCACCACCACCACTGTCTGTCTACAATACCACTGGGTGGGAGCAGCACCACCACCACTGTCTGTCTACACTACCACTGGGTGGGAGCAGCACCAACACCACTGTCTGTCTACACTACCACTGGATGGGAGCAGCACCACCACTACTGTCTGTCTACACTACCACTGGGTGGGGGCAGCACCACCACCACTGTCTCTCTACACTACCACTGGGTGGGAGCAGCACCACCACCACCACTGTCTGTCTACAATACCACTGGGTGGGAGCACCACCACCACTGTCTGTCTACACTACCACTGGGTGGGAGCAGCACCACCACCACCACTGTCTGTCTACAATACCACTGGGTGGGAGCACCACCACCACTGTCTGTCTACACTACCACTGGGTGGGAGCACCAACACCACTGTCTGTCTACACTACCACTGGGTGGGAGCAGCACCACCACCACCACTGTCTGTCTACAATACCACTGGGTGGGAGCACCACCACCACTGTCTGTCTACACTACCACTGGCTGGGAGCACCACCACCACCACCACTGTCTGTCTACACTACCACTGGGTGGGAGCAGCACCACCACCACTACTGTCTGTCTACAATACCACTGGGTGGGAGCACCACCACTACTGTCTGTCTACACTACCACTGGGTGGGAGCACCACCACCACTGTCTGTCTACACTACCACTGGGTGGGAGCACCACCACTACTGTCTGTCTACACTACCACTGGGTGGGAGCACCACCACCACTGTCTGTCTACACTACCACTGGCTGGGAGCACCACCACCACCACCACTGTCTGTCTACACTACCACTGGGTGGGAGCAGCACCACCACCACTACTGTCTGTCTACAATACCACTGGGTGGGAGCACCACCACTACTGTCTGTCTACACTACCACTGGGTGGGAGCACCACCACTACTGTCTGTCTACACTACCACTGGGTGGGAGCACCACCACTACTGTCTGTCTACACTACCACTGGGTGGGAGCACCACCACCACTGTCTGTCTACACTACCACTGGGTGGGAGCAGCACCACCACCACCACTGTCTGTCTACACTACCACTGGGTGGGAGCAGCACCACCACCACTGTCTGTCTACACTACCACTGGGTGGGAGCAGCACCACCACCACTGTCTGTCTACACTACCACTGGATGGGAGCACCACCACCACCACTGTCTGTCTACACTACCACTGGCTGGGAGCACCACCACCACCACCACTGTCTGTCTACACTACCACTGGGTGGGAGCAGCACCACCACCACTGTCTGTCTACACTACCACTGGGTGGGAGCACCACCACCACCACCACTGTCTGTCTACACTACCACTGGGTGGGAGCAGCAGCACCACCACCACTGTCTGTCTACACTACCACTGGCTGGGAGCACCACCACCACCACCACTGTCTGTCTACACTACCACTGGGTGGGAGCAGCACCACCACCACTGTCTGTCTACACTACCACTGGGTGGGAGCACCACCACCACTGTCTGTCTACAATACCACTGGGTGGGAGCAGCACCACCACCACCACTGTCTGTCTACACTACCACTGGGTGGGAGCAGCAGCACCACCACCACTGTCTGTCTACAATACCACTGGGTGGGAGCAGCACCACCACCACCACTGTCTGTCTACACTACCACTGGGTGGGAGCAGCAGCACCACCACCACTGTCTGTCTACACTACCACTGGCTGGGAGCACCACCACCACCACCACTGTCTGTCTACACTACCACTGGGTGGGAGCAGCACCACCACCACCACTGTCTGTCTACACTACCACTGGGTGGGAGCACCACCACCACTGTCTGTCTACAATACCACTGGGTGGGAGCACCACCACCACCACTGTCTGTCTACACTACCACTGGGTGGGAGCACCACCACCACCACTGTCTGTCTACACTACCACTGGGTGGGAGCAGCACCAACACCACTGTCTGTCTACACTACCACTGGGTGGGAGCAGCACCACCACCACCACTGTCTGTCTACACTACCACTGGGTGGGAGCAGCACCACCACCACCACTGTCTGTCTACACTACCACTGGGTGGGAGCAGCACCACCACCACCACTGTCTGTCTACACTACCACTGGGTGGGAGCACCACCACCACCACTGTCTGTCTACACTACCACTGGGTGGGAGCACCACCACCACCACCACTGTCTGTCTACACTACCACTGGCTGGGAGCACCACCACCACCACCACTGTCTGTCTACACTACCACTGGGTGGGAGCACCACCACCACCACCACTGTCTGTCTACACTACCACTGGGTGGGAGCACCACCACCACTGTCTGTCTACACTACCACTGGGTGGGAGCACCACCACCACCACCACTGTCTGTCTACACTACCACTGGGTGGGAGCAGCACCACCACCACCACTGTCTGTCTACACTACCACTGGGTGGGAGCACCACCACCACCACTGTCTGTCTACACTACCACTGGGTGGGAGCAGCACCACCACCACCACTGTCTGTCTACACTACCACTGGGTGGGAGCACCACCACCACCACCACTGTCTGTCTACACTACCACTGGGTGGGAGCAGCACCACCACCACCACTGTCTGTCTACACTACCACTGGGTGGGAGCACCACCACCACCACTGTCTGTCTACACTACCACTGGGTGGGAGCAGCACCACCACCACCACTGTCTGTCTACACTACCACTGGGTGGGAGCACCACCACCACCACTGTCTGTCTACACTACCACTGGGTGGGAGCAGCACCACCACCACTGTCTGTCTACACTACCACTGGGTGGGAGCACCACCACCACCACTGTCTGTCTACACTACCACTGGGTGGGAGCAGCACCACCACCACCACTGTCTGTCTACACTACCACTGGGTGGGAGCACCACCACCACCACCACTGTCTGTCTACACTACCACTGGGTGGGAGCACCACCACCACCACCACTGTCTGTCTACACTACCACTGGGTGGGAGCACCACCACCACCACTGTCTGTCTACACTACCACTGGGTGGGAGCACCACCACCACCACCACTGTCTGTCTACACTACCACTGGGTGGGAGCACCACCACCACTGTCTGTCTACACTACCACTGGGTGGGAGCAGCACCACCACCACCACTGTCTGTCTACACTACCACTGGGTGGGAGCAGCACCACCACCACCACTGTCTGTCTACACTACCACTGGGTGGGAGCAGCACCACCACCACTGTCTGTCTACACTACCACTGGGTGGGAGCACCACCACCACCACTGTCTGTCTACACTACCACTGGGTGGGAGCAGCACCACCACCACCACTGTCTGTCTACACTACCACTGGGTGGGAGCACCACCACCACCACCACTGTCTGTCTACACTACCACTGGGTGGGAGCACCACCACCACCACTGTCTGTCTACACTACCACTGGGTGGGAGCAGCACCACCACCACCACTGTCTGTCTACACTACCACTGGGTGGGAGCACCACCACCACCACCACTGTCTGTCTACACTACCACTGGGTGGGAGCACCACCACCACCACTGTCTGTCTACACTACCACTGGGTGGGAGCACCACCACCACCACCACTGTCTGTCTACACTACCACTGGGTGGGAGCAGCACCACCACCACCACTGTCTGTCTACACTACCACTGGGTGGGAGCAGCACCACCACCACCACTGTCTGTCTACACTACCACTGGGTGGGGAGCACCACCACCACCACCACTGTCTGTCTACACTACCACTGGGTGGGAGCAGCACCACCACCACCACTGTCTGTCTACACTACCACTGGGTGGGAGCAGCACCACCACCACCACTGTCTGTCTACACTACCACTGGGTGGGAGCACCACCACCACTGTCTGTCTACACTACCACTGGGTGGGAGCAGCACCACCACTGTCTGTCTACACTACCACTGGGTGGGAGCAGCACCACCACCACTGTCTGTCTACACTACCACTGGGTGGGAGCAGCACCACCACCACCACTGTCTGTCTACACTACCACTGGGTGGGAGCACCACCACCACCACCACTGTCTGTCTACACTACCACTGGGTGGGAGCAGCACCACCACCACCACTGTCTGTCTACACTACCACTGGGTGGGAGCAGCACCACCACCACCACTGTCTGTCTACACTACCACTGGGTGGGAGCAGCACCACCACCACTGTCTGTCTACACTACCACTGGGTGGGAGCAGCACCACCACCACTGTCTGTCTACACTACCACTGGGTGGGAGCAGCACCACCACCACTGTCTGTCTACACTACCACTGGGTGGGAGCACCACCACCACCACCACTGTCTGTCTACACTACCACTGGGTGGGAGCAGCACCACCACCACCACTGTCTGTCTACACTACCACTGGGTGGGAGCAGCACCACCACCACCACTGTCTGTCTACACTACCACTGGGTGGGAGCAGCACCACCACCACCACTGTCTGTCTACACTACCACTGGGTGGGAGCACCACCACCACCACCACTGTCTGTCTACACTACCACTGGGTGGGAGCACCACCACCACCACCACTGTCTGTCTACACTACCACTGGGTGGGAGCACCACCACCACCACCACTGTCTGTCTACACTACCACTGGGTGGGAGCAGCACCACCACCACCACTGTCTGTCTACACTACCACTGGGTGGGAGCACCACCACCACTGTCTGTCTACACTACCACTGGGTGGGAGCACCACCACCACCACCACTGTCTGTCTACACTACCACTGGGTGGGAGCAGCACCACCAACACCACTGTCTGTCTACACTACCACTGGGTGGGAGCAGCACCACCACCACCACTGTCTATCTACACTACCACTGGGTGGGAGCAGCACCACCACCACCACTGTCTGTCTACACTACCACTGGGTGGGAGCACCACCACCACCACCACTGTCTGTCTACACTACCACTGGGTGGGAGCACCACCACCACCACCACTGTCTGTCTACACTACCACTGGGGTGGGAGCAGCACCACCACCACCACTGTCTGTCTACACTACCACTGGGTGGGAGCAGCACCACCACCACCACTGTCTGTCTACACTACCACTGGGTGGGAGCACCACCACCACTGTCTGTCTACACTACCACTGGGTGGGAGCAGCACCACCACTGTCTGTCTACACTACCACTGGGTGGGAGCACCACCACCACCACCACTGTCTGTCTACACTACCACTGGTGGGAGCAGCACCACCAACACCACTGTCTGTCTACACTACCACTGGGTGGGAGCAGCACCACCACCACCACTGTCTGTCTACACTACCACTGGGTGGGAGCAGCACCACCACCACCACTGTCTATCTACACTACCACTGGGTGGGAGCAGCACCACCACCACTGTCTGTCTACACTACCACTGGGTGGGAGCACCACCACCACCACCACTGTCTGTCTACACTACCACTGGGTGGGAGCACCACCACCACCACCACTGTCTGTCTACACTACCACTGGGTGGGAGCAGCACCACCACCACCACTGTCTGTCTACACTACCACTGGGTGGAGCACCACCACCACCACTGTCTGTCTACACTACCACTGGGTGGGAGCAGCACCAACACACTGTCTGTCT
>OZ024745.1:1357738-1417738 GCA_964016885.1 Eledone cirrhosa
CGTGACCTTCATGACCTGGTCGATTAATTTAATGCCTCTATAGTTACTCCTATCTAGGGCGTCTCCTTTTCCCTTATAGCAGTTAACGATGATGCTGCTACGCCATTCCTTCGGAACAACCCCATTCTGTACGACTTGGTTAACTATCCGGGTGACCATGGTGTGTCCCACCGAACCAGATGCCTTCAGCATCTCAGCAACTATTTCCGAAGGCCCAGCCGCCTTACCCGTCTTCATATCTTTGATTGCCTTACTTATTATACTACCTTCAACTAACACTGCTGGTCCCTCTATTGGATCGATCTGGGGGAGACTGTCTTTCTCCCATTTGTTCTCCTCATTTAGAAGCCTTTCGTAGTGACACTTCCAAGCTACCTTCTTATCAGCGTCGGTGATGGCAAGTATGCCATCATCGTTAAGTACACACTTCTCCCCGACAATATCACGGTTTTCCTTGACACATTGCCTGGCAATCCTGAACACCTCACGTTTTTGGTCCTCACGTTGTAGAACATGCTTGAACTTTCTTTTCTCTGCTTCCCTTCTTGCGAAGTACACTTGTCTCCTAGCTTCCCTCCTGGCCACTTGATAGTCTTCTCTACTTCCCCCATCCCGCCATACTTTCCAGGCCTGCTTTTTGGCCTTAATTGACTCCTCCACCTTACTGTTCCACCACCATGTTACTCTCCTCCTACCTACAGGCCTGCTCCAGCCACAGACTTCGTCTGCCGCCGTCAGCAGGTTTGCTCTCAGGAATTCCCACTGTTCCTCTATATTATACGACTCTAATTGCTCTTCCTTACTGTCGAAAGCGTCAAGTAATTTGCTTTGAAATTTATTTCTGGCTATGGGGTCCTTTAGCTTCCATATTTTTCTCCTGAGGATAGTCCTCTTCCGCTGTCTAGTACGTCTCGTCCTGACTATGAGGTCGCTAATTATCAGTCTATGTTGGGAGGTGAATTCTTCATGGGGGTGGGATTTAGTGTTAACAACAGACACTCTGTCACGTCTTCTGGTAAGGATATAATCTACCGGGCAGTCCGGATTGTGGTGCGTACGCAGATATTACTGTCACCGTAGTTTTATTGAGGACAAGTCTTATTTTAATTATTCTGTCGTTCACTCTATTTACGTCTATTATCTTATCTGCCCACTTTTCTGCTACCATGATTCCTACCCCACCCAACCCATTGTCATTTCCCACCCAGAAAAGCTTATAGCATCGCTCTTTACCCACGATGAATCTAGCCGACCCTCCCCTCCACCTGGTCTCTTGAATACAACAAACAACGACCTCCTTACGTTCAAGCATTTCTACAACCTCGTTAGAGCGACCCTTTAAGGTGCCTACATTCATGGTACCAACTCTGAAGTTTTGGATTGCGTTTGGAGGGTGGGAGCGGTGGGGCGCGGGGGGGGGGGGGGTTATGTTAGCCATCCTGGGCCGAAACAAGGAGGAGTGCTTGCATTCTCGTCCACGAGGTGAATTTGGCTTTATCTTTGGCATTGTCGCTAAGCGTCCACATTTTTCTCTCTTCAACTCTCCAGAATTCCGTAGTCCATCCATCATATCGAAAAGCAACCAGTTAAGCGATAGTATGGGCCTCTGACTTATGATTGGTCCACGTAATAATGGTGGTGCGTGGGGGCGGGAGGGAGGGATGATGGGTTGTTAGCGAGAATGTAAGGTTTAAGATAAGATCGCCGTATTTTGGGCATGATTTAACAATAAACGAAAATACAAGATTTGTTTTGTTTAAGAAATTACGATAGAGAAAATGCGGTGATAGGGAAAATATGATTTTTAGAGAAAAGATATGATATAGAATGGTGAAAATATGATATAGTGTGAATTTAGGACATAGAAGTGATTGAATGAATGGGTTCGAATGGAGAGAAGAATCGAGAAAAAATTGGGCATAATTTAACAATAAACGAAAATACAAGATTTGTTTTGTTTAAGAAAATACGGTAGAGAAAATGCGGTGATAGGGGAAATATGATTTTTAGAGAAAAGATATGATATAGAATGGTGAAAATATGATATAGTGTGAAATTAGGACATAGAAGTGATTGAATGAATGGGTTCGAATGGAGAGAAGAATCGAGAAAAATTTGAACATTACTTTATACCGAAGGGAACAGCCATCCCAGAAATAGCGAGTTGGCGATTTTGATTAATTTTGGTAGGGTTTTATCTTATATGTATAGAGAGGGAGGGAGGGGGGGGCAGGAACCAGCATGATGAATGGGTAGGGGGTAGAATATAGGATGGAGCAGAGGTTAAAAGTTTAAATAGGTACTCGAAGATTTGCGTAAAACTTAGCAAGTTTAACAAATTATATTTAAAGGAATATATAATAGTGATAGCGAGAATGTAAGGTTTAAGATAAGATCGCCGTATTTTGGGCATGATTTAACAATAAACGAAAATACAAGATTTGTTTTGTTTAAGAAATTACGATAGAGAAAATGCGGTGATAGGGAAAATATGATTTTTAGAGAAAAGATATGATATAGAATGGTGAAAATATGATATAGTGTGAATTTAGGACATAGAAGTGATTGAATGAATGGGTTCGGATGGAGAGAAGAATCGAGAAAAAATTGGGCATAATTTAACAATAAACGAAAATACAAGATTTGTTTTGTTTAAGAAAATACGGTAGAGAAAATGCGGTGATAGGGGAAATATATATATATATATATATATATATATATATATATATATATATATATATATATATATATACATATATATATATATATATATATATATATATATATATATATATATATATATATATATATATATACATATATATATATATATATATATATATATATATATATATATATATATATATATATATACATATATATATATATATATATATATATATATATATATATATATATATATACATATATATATATATATATATATATATATACATATATATATATATATATATATATATATACATATATATATATATATATATATACATATATATATATATATATATATATATATATATATATATACACATATATATATATATATATATATATATATATATATATATATATACACATATATATATATATATATACATATGTCACTATGAAAGGCTACTAAATGAGGAGAATAAATGGGAGAAAGACAGTCTCCCCCATATCGACCCGATAGAGGGACCAGCAGTGTTAGTCGAGGGGAGTATAATAAGTAAGGCAATCAAGGATATGAAGACTGGTAAGGCGGCTGGGCCTTCGGAAATAGTTGCTGAGATGCTGAAGGCATCTGGCACGGTGGGACACACCATGGTCACCCGCATAGTTAACCAAGTCGTACAGAATGGGGTTGTTCCGAAGGACTGGCATAGCAGCATCATCGTTAACTGTTATAAGGGTAAAGGAGACGCCCTAGATAGGAGTAACTATAGAGGCATTAAATTAATCGACCAGGTCATGAAGGTCACGGAAAAAGTAATAGCTCAACTAATCAGAGAGAGAATTGATCTAGATGAAATGCAGTTCGGGTTTGTGTCAGGCAAAAGCACCACAGACGCTCTTTTCATAGTACGACAACTACAGGAGAAGTACCTAGCTAAAGGTAAACCCCTCTACTTAGCTTTTGTCGACCTGGAGAAAGCCTTCGACAGAGTCCCCCGCTCCATTATCTGGTGGGCTCTTAGAAAACTAGGCGTTGACGAATGGCTTGTGAGGGCTATACAAGCCATGTATAAAGAAACAGTCAGCAAGGTTAGAATTAACAACGAATATAGTGAAGAGTTTAGCGTAAAAGTTGGCGTCCATCAGGGCTCTGTTCTCAGCCCCCTACTATTTATTATTGCCCTTCAGGCTATAACAGAGGAGTTCAAGACAGGCTGCCCATGGGAACTCCTATACGCAGACGACCTGACACTCATAGCGGAATCAATGGCCGAGCTAGAGAAGAAATTCCAAACATGGAAGCACGGCCTAGAGTCAAAAGGACTTAAAATTAACCTGGCTAAGACCAAAGTTCTAGTTTGTAGGAAAGAAAACAAGGCGGCGGTCCCTTCTGGGAAATGGTCGTGCTCGGTATGTAGGAAAGGCGTAGGTAGAAACTCCATCTTATGTCCTAAATGCAAAGTATGGGTGCATAAAAGATGTAGTGGGATCACAGGTAAGCTAACTAAGAACATAGACTTTACATGTGGCCGGTGTTCTGGTGCAATAAGTAGCAGCAAGTGCCCACAAAATACTAGCTCTTTCAATTGCGCAGAGGGTTCTATAGAAATAGTGGACAGCTTCCGTTACCTGGGCGATAAAATCAGCAGTGGGGGAGGGTGCTCTGAAAGTACTGTAGCTAGAGTCAGAACTGGTTGGAAAAAGTTCAGAGAGCTTATACCACTATTAGCTGCTAAAGGGTTCTCCCTAAAAATGAAAGGCAGGTTGTACGATGCCTGCATACGAACAGCAATGTTGCATGGTAGTGAGACCTGGGCATTGTGTGCAGAGGATATACGCAGACTAGAGAGGAACGAAGCTTGCATGCTCCGCTGGATGTGTAACAGTAATATACGTGAACGGCAAAGCATAAACGAACTAAGGAAAAAAATTAGAGATAAGAGGGATCAGATGTTGTTTACTCGAGAGAAGGCTGCGTTGGTATGGACACGTGATGCGCATGAAAGTCGATAGCTGTATTACAAAGTGCAGGGCAATAAAGATAGACGGTAGCCACGGAATAGGCAGACCTAGAAAAACATGGGATGAGCTGATAAACTCCGACCTCACACACTTACACCTCTCCAAGACAATGTCACTGGACCGTGACCTTTGGCGGTACTCAGTAACAGAGAAGACCCGCCTTGCCAGTAGGCATCTCTAACAAACTACACCCCGTCCCGCCACCACCCCCACCCCATCCACACCACCCCGTTCCATGTAAAGTTATGTTGGTGCCGCGCCATCCAGGCCGAAACAAACGAGATCGTGTAGGTGTCACGACAAAAAAACACACAGTCCACGCTGTAATGTGGCCGTGTAGGCAACACGGTAAAAACCTCCCAGACCCACACTGTAAATGTGGTTGGTGTTAGGAAGGGCATCCAACTGTAGAAAACCTGCCAGACAGTCCTATGCGAGCAAGACAATCACTCTTGCCTCAAGTGGGACTACCCCCGTCCAAACCCATGCAAGCGTGGAACACGGACGTTAAACGTTGATGATGATGATGATGATGATATATATATATATATATATATACATATATATATACATATATATATATATATATATATATATATATATATATATATATATATATATATATATATATATATATATATATATATATATATATATATATATACATATATATATATATATATATATATATATATACATATATATATATATATATATATATATACATATATATATATATATATATATACATATATGTATATATATATGTATATATATATGTATATATGTATATATATATGTATATATATATATATATATATATATATATATATATATATATATCATCATCATCATCATCATCATCATTTTACGTCCGCTTTTCCTTGCTTGCAAGGGTGGGACGGGAACTGATTCTGGCTTGATTTCTACAGCTGGATGCCCTTCCTAACACCAACCTCATTTACAGTGAGTGCTGGGTGCTTTTTTGCCGTGGCACCTCCACGACCACTTTGCAGTGGAATGATAGGGACCTCAGTCCCTATCATCTCATTTCTACAGCTGAGTAAACTGGAGCAATGTGAAATAAAGTATCTTGCTCAAGGAAACAACACATCACCCGGTCTGAGAATTGAACTCACAACCTTTCGATTGCAAGGCCAATGCTCTAACCACTAAGCCATGTGCCTCTATATATATATATATATATATATATATATATATATATATATATATATATATATATATATATATATATATATATATATATATATATATATATATATATATATATATATATATATATATATATATATATATATATATATATATATATATATATATATATATAGAAATTTTGTGAATAGGCATCATATCTTGTCATTTACCTCTGGTTTAAATTTCATATAAATCGAAGGGAAAATATTTCCAGCGGGGGTTTGTGCCCCCTGGGAACTCTTTGATTAAAATGAAATAAGTACAAAGCGAAACCTACAGTCAGTAGGCACCTCTAACAAAAATTAACTTGGTGGGTGCTGTGGTCGGGATGTTACATATCTCTGTACATATATATAGTTTAACTTAAACCAAAGCCTCCAAATGAGGGAGGAAGATACAAGGCAAAACAAACTAAAATAAAGTTTTACTCACATTATATCCCTAACTCCAGTTTCTGGAATTCATCATCACTGTTTTATGTCCGTTCTTCCACGCTAGCATGGGTTAGACGGGTTGTCCTGTTGTGAGCAGTGTCTGGTCGGCTGACCTTGTCTTGCTCATACAGGAACTGATCCTGGCTTGATTTCTACAGCTGGATGCCCTTCCTAACACCAACCTCATTTACAGTGGGTGCTGGCTGCTTTTTTTCCCGTGGCGCCTACACTATTAATCATCCTATAAACAGCGAATTGGCAGAGTCGTTAGAATGTCAGATAGAGTGGTAGAGTTGTTAGAACGTCAGATAGAATGGTAGAGTTGTTAGAATGTCTGATAGAATGGTAGAGTGGTGAGAACGTCAGATAGAATGGTAGAGTGGTTAGAACTTCAGATAGAATGGTAGAGTTGTTAGAATGTCTGATAGAATGGTAGAGTGGTGAGAACGTCAGATAGAATGGTAGAGTCGTTAGAACGTCAGATAGAATGGTAGAGTGGTTAGAATGTCTGATAGAATGGTAGAGTCGTTAGAACGTCAGATAGAATGGTAGAGTGGTTAGAACGTCAGATAGAATGTTTTATGGTATTCGGACTGGCTCCCTGCTCTCTGAATTCAAACCCTGCTGAGGTCAACTTTGCCTTTCATCCTTTAGAGGTCGATAAAAATAAAAGTACCAGTTGAGTACTGGAGTTGATTCTTCCTCTATATCTTTCTCAGTTCCTCTCTGAAACACTGTCGCTACAGCTCCCTTACAATTCCATCAGGAGTTACACGACCATACTATTCCATTAATCATTCTAATAAGACAACTAACATTGGAAGAAAATACCTTCATCAGAGGGGTTCTTTGGAAATGGAAAAATGATATTGATCAGTTAGAATAAAAATAAGATAAATTTAAACCTAATCCTTATTGAAGCAGCATTCTGTATTAATGGACACACATACATAGTTTAACTACAAAGATGAATATTTGTATATCAATGATAAAATGACAGGTTTGTAATGATACTAGAAATAGCTCACATCAAACCTGTGTATTGAAACTCAACAATAAAGGGGTAGTATATAACCAACAGAAAAAGAAAAAGTTTTTTTTTTGTCATTAATATATGAAGGATATAGACAAGATAGCTTTGTCTAGATGAGAGAAGTATATAAACTTATAGACAAGGCAGCTTTAAATGTCTAGATGAGAGAAACAAACATCTTTAGAGATGTTTTGAATATTAATCGCAAACAAATTTTCTTTTTCCTCTGTTAGTTATATATATATCAAGGAAGACACAGTAGAGGAAGACCACGAAAAACATGGGCGGAGGTGGTGAGAGCAGACCTCAGATTGCTGAAACTCGCGCAGATGACGAAGGACCATGACAAGTGGAGAGATGCTGTGCTGAATAGGACCCGTCCGACCCTTGCAAGCAGGGAAAAGCGGACGTAAAATGATGATGATGAACTGGGTGTTAGGATGGGCATCCAGCTGTAAAAACCCAGCTAAAATATAGTTCCACTTGAGCAATGTATGGTGTGGCCAACTGGACTACCCGTCTAACCCATGCAAGCGAGGAAAAAATGGTTGTTAAACAATGATGATGATATGTGTGTGTAATAAAGTTTAAACAGAGATGATAATGATTAAGAAATATAGGAATGTCACAATTTCTCATACCTTGTCTGTTAAAAGTTGAAGCTTCATGTATAGACATCATATGTTGTATATAAGTTGTTAGGACACATTGAAATAGCCATACTTAGAGCACAATAATAGCTGTTGAGTTGTAATATTTCTTCTCTCACCTTTTCTAGGGCCTTTATGCTATGTCTATGAACTGTATGGAGGCAGCAGAATCACAGTTTAATACAGCTTTCAAAGTAAGTTTAACTTCTACTAATGTTTTAAACTTTGCTTTTCATCCTTTCCAGGTCAATAATAAAAGTACCAGTCCTGTATTGAGGGTTGATTCTGCGTCTATATCTCTTTTTTTTTCTTTTTTTCTAAAGAAATTGGCTGTGTTGAGACATGGAGAAGAGATGGGCTCCACCAAGTTAAAAACAACAGACCTATGACTCCACCAGGAGTTCTGGGTCCATTCATCATCATCATCGTTTAACGTCTATCTTCCACGCTAGCATGGGTTTAGACAGGAATTGTCCATTGTGAGGCAAGATTGGTTGTCTTGCTCGCATAGGACTGTCTGGTGGGTTTTCTACGGCTGGATGCTCTTCCTAACACCAACCACGTTTACAGTGTGGACTGGGAGGTTTCTCCTGTGTTACCTACATGGCGACATTACAGCATGGACTGTGTGTTTTTTTGTCGTGACACCTACACGACCTCATTTATTTAGGACTAGATGTGGTACCAACATAACTTTACAGAGAAAGGGGTGGTGTAGACGGGGGTGGGGAGGTGGGATGGGGGTGTATTTTTGGTTAAGAGGTGCCTACTGACTGTAGCTTAACTTTGTACTTAGGCAATGCGGATCTTCTGTATTACTGCGTAGCGCCAAAGATCTCGGTCCAGTGACATCGTCTTAGAGAGGTGCAAGTGTGTAAGGTCGGAATTTATCAATCCGTCCCAGGTTTTTCTGGGTCTGCCCACTCCGTAGCTTCCATCTATTTTGATCGCCCTGCACTTTTTTATACAGCTGTCGTCTTTCATGTGCATCACGTGACCATACCAACGTAGTCTTCTCTCAAGTAAACAGCATCTGATCCTTCTTATTCCTAATTTCTCACTTAGTTCATTTATGCTTTGCTGTTCACGTATATTACTATTACACATCCAATGGAGCATGCAAGCTTCGTTTCTCTCCAGTCTGCGCAGATCCTCTGCACACAATGCCCATGTCTCACTATACATTTTAAAATGATCCTGTAGATGTTCTATCTTTAATTCAGTGATGTGTATATCTCCATTAACAGTTTTGTTGTAATTATACTTCATTTTCTACAGAATTTTTTTAAAATTAAAACAATATTCAGTTTAAAGTATAAACTTAAGCAGCCACCTCAGTAACTGTGTGAGAATGCCAAATACATGTATTTCAGGATTGTTAACCCATCACAAGTGATGCTTACTCAAAACTGAGGTATAGAAGCTAATGCTTCTTATATAGAGAGCTATAAATAATGGAAGCATATACAATATGTTTATAAACATATTGGTATATCCTTTCATATACATTTCTATTCTGAATCACAGAAACACTTTCTCTGTTTGACACTGAGAGAATTGTATACCAAGTAAATCACAGGAATTAGATCTAGTTTAGAGCAATATACAAATGTTAGATGACCCCAGTGGAAGTAGAGGTAGACCAAGAAAGACGGGTTAGAGGTTGTGAGAACTGACCTCAAATCGCTGAGACTCACAGTGGAGATGATGAAGGAACGCGACGACTGGAGAGATGCTGTGCTAGAAGGATCTGTCCAACTCATGCAAGCATAGAAAAACTGATGTAATAACGTTGATGATACAACTTTATAAGCTAACCCATATATCTAATTTGTTTACTTTTAAATTTTCAAAATTCCTTTTCTTCTCTTTTACTTGCAGCTTTCTACTGATGTAGATTTAAGAACATTTGTAAAACTGAACCTTGCTATTGTATATTTACGAACAAATAGACAAACAGATTTAATAAGTCTTCTAGAAACGGTGGTCTCACCTCAGAAGGTATCTCCTACCACGTAAGTTACTTACCCTCTTTATTTCAACATTTATTGCCAGACAAATCACAAATTTTAGTTATGAAGTCTTTAACTTTGAGTGCAAGCATTATCGGATGAAGTAGTTTACGAAACTGTTTCTATAAACACCTATCTTTGATTTGTGAAGTCTTCTTCTTTGCTCACTTATTTCTAGGAGGGTTGTGGGGACAGAGTCCTCAAACATTTCTTCCAGCAGGTCCTGTCAGAAGCAACTTTCTTCAATTGATCCGGCTGGATCCTCAAGCAAAACCAGCCAAGCTCATGGATGTTATTAAACCATCTTGCTCAGAGTCTATCCTTAGTTTTCCTGCCAGTTGGTTTTGCCCGTAAAATCTGTCCAGCGATTCTTTCCTCAGACATTCTAACCACATGTCCCTAATATTAGAGCTGTGATCTCTCAATTCAGAGAAATAGCGGCTCTATCTGGAGTGACTCTCTCATCTCCAAGATACGCACTCTATTAAGTAACGTTACTCCAAAGACCTTCAGAGGAACCCCATTTCGGCCACTTGTATTCACAATCGTACTCTTTTGATCATTACCCAAGATTCATGACCATAGGTAAGGGTTGGTATGATTACTGAATTGAAAATAGTGTGTTTAGCTTTTACACCTACCACTCCCCTTCTGATTACTGAATGCTAAAGCTGGCATATTATGACACCAGCTCCTGCAATTCTTGCGCTCCTTCACTTGTGAACACAGCTCCGAGATACTTGAACTTCTCCACTGTATCCCTCGTCCTTTTCTCCCTCCACCTTTTCCTCATCTTCCTCTTCTTGTCCTCTCCCTCCTCCAACTGCTGTTAATAACTGTTTCTCAATTTGTTTGTTTCCAGAGATAGAAGATTATCAACAGACAGTGAAGTAATGAGCCGAATCGGGTAAGTATGACAGTTTCTTTGGCAATAAATAGTACTAAACTCCAGTAGTACATTAAATATTTTAATGTCTAATCTTTGACAATAAATAGTACTAAACTCCAGTAGTACATTAAATATTTTAATGTCTAATCTTTGACAATAAATAGTACTAAACTCCAGTAGTACATTAAATATTTTAATGTCTAATCTTTGACAATAAATAGTACTAAACTCCAGTAGTACATTAAATATTTTAATGTCTAATCTTTGGCAATAAATAGTACTAAACTCCAGTAGTACATTAAATATTTTAATGTCTAATCTTTGGCAATAAATAGTACTAAACTCCAGTAGTACATTAAATATTTTAATGTCTAATCTTTGGCAATAAATAGTACTAAACTCCAGTAGTACATTAAATATTTTAATGTCTAATCTTTGGCAATAAATAGTACTAAACTCCAGTAGTATATTAAATATTTTAATGTCTAATCTTTGGCAATAAATAGTACTAAACTCCAATAGTACATTAAATATTTTAATGTCTAATCTTTGGCAATAAATAGTACTAAACTCCAATAGTACATTAAATATTTTAATGTCTAATCTTTGGCAATAAATAGTACTAAACTCCAATAGTACATTAAATATTTTAATGTCTAATCTTTGGCAATAAATAGTACTAAACTCCAATAGTACATTAAATATTTTAATGTCTAATCTTTGACAATAAATAGTACTAAACTCCAATAGTACATTAAATATTTTAATGTCTAATCTTTGGCAATAAATAGTACTAAACTCCAATAGTACATTAAATATTTTAATGTCTAATCTTTGACAATAAATAGTACTAAACTCCAGTAGTACATTAAATATTTTAATGTCTAATCTTTGGCAATAAATAGTACTAAACTCCAATAGTACATTAAATATTTTAATGTCTAATCTTTGACAATAAATAGTACTAAACTCCAATATTTCAAACTTCAAATCATCCTAGCCACTCTATAAATGATCAGATTTGTTTAAGTTTCAATTCTATTTTCAGCTCACACAGTTTACGGGCTTCCGCATTTTATGTTCGTGGATTGCAGGCGTTCTTTCAGGCAGGCTATAATGAAGCGAAGTAAGTAAAGCTTTCTAAAGCAAGTTACAGTTTGAAAGTGACAAATATGAAAACCTGAGTTTCTCTTAGTTAATGAGACGATTAGTTATTTTCTGCTGTGTCAATACTATGTCATTGGAGGGTGTCTGTGGCTGAGGTCTAGTTTGGTACACAGTGTATGAGTTATGATATACATGTGTGCGTGTGGGGGATATGAGGTGTAGTGTTGGCTAGTTTATTTCAGGTTTTGTTTTTGACATCAGTTTAATATCTAGTGTTGCCAATTCACTTTTAACACTAAAACTATTTCAAATGAGGTTGATCGCTGTTGATGTAGCTAATCTTCTACAACACATGATTTTATCAAACTTTTATCTTTATATTTCCTCAGACGCTATCTACGCGAAACGCTGAAAATGGCCAATGCTGAAGACTTAAATCGCTTAACATCATGTTCACTGGTTTTATTAGGGCATATATTTTTATCATTAGGAAATAGCAGGGTAAGTATATTATTCTTTGATGTCTTTTGGAAAATCTCTTACATGTTTACGTTTTAAGTTTTCTGACATTTTATTTTATATCACAGTCAATGGTTCATTACATTTACAATGGTGAGTGACAAGAGAGTGTCTGCAACCTGGGAACAAATGTAACATTGTATTTACTTTTGTAAGCATCAGCTTGTTGGGGGTTTTTTCATGAAAATTATACACATACTTACATATGCATATACATATACATACATACATTCTATATGTATGTGTGTGAGTAAAATAACTAGATAATGGTAGTGCTGGTGATGTGCAAAAGGCACCCAGTCCACTCTGTAATGTAGTTTTATAGGGGTCACAAAACCACATTAAGACCACCCTGTAAGGTGCTTGTACTGGTGCTATGACAAAAAGCACCCAGTCAACCCTGTGAGATGGTAGTACTGGAAGCACACTTTAATTCACACAGTACACACTATAAAGTGGTTGGTGCTAGGAAAGGCATTCAGCCATAGAAACCAAGCCAAAATCATAACTATGAGCCAGACATGGTCACCTGACATGTCTTAGTAACTGACACGTCTAACCCATGCTAGTATGGAAAATGGACATGAAATGCTGATGATGATGATGCATACAAACACAGATTCTCTGTCGATTGACAAGATCCCAGACCTCACTTACTGAGCGGGGTGGAGCTAGCCAAATTAGACCAAGGAAACAATGTTTCCATTGGTCTTTCCATTACTAATATTATTTATGGGTCACAACTCTTGGCAAAAAGAACATGAAATAAAGTGTCTTGCTCAAGGACAGAACACATTGCTTGGTCCAGGAATCAAACTCACAAGCTCAGTATTACGAATCTAATTCTCTAACCACTAAGCCACGTGCCTTCACACATACACATAATGAGCTTCTGCATAAGTTTTATCTCTCAAATTCCACTTGCAAGACATTAAGCAGCCAGAGTCTTTATTGGAAGATGTTTACTCCAAATGTTGAACCTAGAGTTAAATAAATGGGAGACATAGCTTCCGTATAAGATGCTAGTCTTTGGCTGGTAATTTTCCACACAGCCAAAATGGGGTTCCTCCAAAGGGTCCTTGGAGTAGATACTTGATAGAGTGCATATCTTGAAGATCAGAGAATCACTCCAGGTAGAGCCACTACTTCTCCAGTCTGAGAGATCACAGCTCTGATATTACAGACATGTGATTAGAATGTCTCAGGAAAGAATCGCTGGACAGATTTTACAGGCAAAACCAACTGGCAGGAGACCCTGGGGTAGATCCCGAGCAAGATGGTTGGATAACATCCATGAGCTTGGCTGGTCTCACTTGGGGATCCAGCTGGATAAGTTGGAGATGGTTGCTTCTGACAGGATCTGCTGGAAGGCATATCTGATGACCCTGCCCCCACGACCCACTCAGGAATAACTAAGTGAAGAAGGGTTGATATAGTCTCCTCAAATTACTGCTACTGGGGTTGATATAGTCAACTTTCCTCTCTCCTCAAATTGCTGGCTTTGTGTCAATGTTAGAATTATTTGCAATATTTATTTTCTATTTTAGGAAGCCATGAACATGGTAACTCCAGCAATGCAGTTGGCTGGCAAGATCCCAGATGTCCATGTTCAGCTGTGGGCCTCTTCACTACTTAAAGGTCAATCTAGATCTTATAATCTATATCTTACAATCTAGATCTTAAAATCAACTTATTTTTACACATTGGAGAAAGTTTACTTTTATCATTTATTTTCTTTTTTTTTTTTCCCTTACTAATTTCTGCTTTATATATATATATATATATGGAAGCACGGCCTAGAATCAAAAGGCCTTAAAATTAACCTGGCTAAGACTAAAGTTATAGTTTGTAAGAAAGAAAATAAGGCGGCGGTCCCCTCTGGGAAGTGGCCATGCTCAGAGTGTAGGAAAGGCGTAGGTAGAAACTCCATTTTGTGTCCCAAATGCAAAGTATGGGTGCATAAAAGATGTAGTGGGATCACAGGTAAGCTAACTAAGAACATAGATTTTACATGTGGCCGGTGTTCTGGGGCAATAAGTAGCAGCAAGTGCCCACAAAATACTAGCTCTTTCAACTGCGCAGAGGGTTCTATAGAAATAGTGGACAGCTTCCGTTACCTGGGTGACAAAATCAGCAGTGGGGGAGGGTGCTCTGAAAGTACAGTAGCTAGAGTCAGAACTGGGTGGAAAAAGTTCAGAGAGCTCATACCACTATTAGCCGCTAAAGGGTTCTCCCTAAAAATGAAAGGCAGGTTGTACGATGCCTGCATACGAACAGCAATGTTGCACGGCAGTGAGACCTGGGCATTGTGTGCAGAGGATATACGCAGACTAGAGAGAAACGAAGCTTGCATGCTCCGCTGGATGTGTAATAGTAATATACGTGAATGGCAAAGCATAAACGAACTAAGGAAAAAATTAGAAATAAGAGGGATCAGATGTTGTTTACTCGAGAGAAGGCTACGTTGGTATGGTCACGTGATGCGCATGAAGGACGATAGCTGTATAACAAAGTGCAGGGCAATAAAGATAGACGGTAGCCACGGAATAGGCAGACCCAGAAAAACCTGGGACGAGCTGATAAATTCCGACCTCACACACTTACACCTCACCAAGACAATGTCACTGGACCGAGACCTTTGGCGGTACTCAGTAATAAAGACCCGCCTTACCTAAATACAAAGTAAAACCTAATACAGTCAGTAGGCATCTCTAACAAAATACACCCCCGTCCCACCACCCCCACCCCATCCACACCACCCCTTTCAATGTAAAGTTATGTTGGTGCCACAACATCCAGGCCGAAACAAATGAGATCGTGTAGGTGTCGCGTAAAAAAAACACACAGTTCACGCTGTAATGTGGCCGTGTAGTCAACACGGTAAAAACCTCCCAGCCCCACACTGTAAATGTGGTTGGTGTTAGGAAGGGCATCCAGCTGTAGAAAGCACGCCAGATAGTCCTATGCGAGCAAGATAACCACTCTTGCCTCAAGTGGGAAAACCCTCCGTCCAAACCCATGCAAGCATGGAACACGGACGTTAAACGATGATGATGATGATGATGATATATATATATGCAAAAGTTCTATTTAAAATTGTTGGGATACAACAAGTAAATATTTTTATAACTGATATAAAGCACTCGACAAATTTTTGGAGTAGATATACGATATTAATAAATGGAAACTATATTTATAAAACCATATTTATTTCATTATACATATTTCAGGGATACCACATTAAATTATGGTATGTTTTCATCAGACAAAATACAATATATAATAGTTTTACAAATAGGTTTGACGTACCCTTTAAAATACAACCATTACTTTTGGAGGCTGTCTGGATAGTGATTTGTTCATATAATAAGTCATAGTGTTAAGCACAATTAGAAAAAGACGGAGAGAAAGAAAGAGAAAAGAACAAAGACAGAGAGAGAGAAAGAAAAGAGAAAGAAAACCTGGAGAAATATCGGAGAGAGAGAGAAAAGTATGGAGAAAAGAAAGAGATAGATAAAGATAGGAGGAAATAAAAAAAGAAAGAAAAGGAAGGAATAAGAAAAACAAAGGAATAAGAAAAACAAAGGAAAGCAACAGAGAGATATCAAGTCATCATACAGAAAGAGAAACTCAAGAGAGAGAAATACTATATAGAGAGAGGGGGACAGTGACAACTTTACGTCATGTCATATTAAGTTAAGTTAACAATTTATATGAAATGAATAATAAAAATATAAATATAAGTATCAATATTCATGAATGGGACATAGATATATAATATGAGAAATTAAACATTGTTCAATAATGACTATATGTTTAGTTTAGAAACTTGAGATCAATATACCAAAATCTGAGTTCAAAATGTACCCTTGGTATAGAGATTAGTATTTTATGCAAAGACATACAAATATATATGTATATATACATACATATAGATACGCACGTCCTGAAAATAGAAATTATGTTTACTCAAGCCAACAATATAGCCATACAAAACGTAAATGATTTCTCTTAATCACTGCTATACACTCATTGTGTTATAAAAATTTCACAGTATATATATACAAATATATACGATTAACAATCATGTCCTCATATATACGATTACCATTCATGTGTTTAATATTATGCACATCTGCAACATACCTCTCAACCACATAGATATATACACACACATATATACACATACATATGTATAATAAATATCTGCGTGCGTCCTCCCGCATCACTCATGTATATATACAGACACATATACAAACACAAAAAATCTATAACACTTTCTATGCATGTTAATACACACATATGCATTTGTATAGAGATAATCCAATATCAATAAATTACCAAAGGGTTATAATTTGTAAATATAACCATAATACAAATTTAAAATGCAACTATATAGTCAAAAGAAATCTAGAAATATCAAAGCATTAAATATCATTAAAACACTATAGAGTATCTTAAGTTAAAATAATATGTTTTATATATTTAGTATAGAAATTTATCCTACGTATATCTCAATCACGATATTGAGTGGGTAGACTTGTGAAAGTTATGAGAAGCTATCATAATCAAAACAAATAAAAATAATTTAAAAGATTTAAAAAATTTAAAAATCCAATGTATTAAATAAAATATACGTAAGGTAAATTTTTATATTAAATATAAGGTTATCTGTAGAATCATTGGGTTTTTAAATTTTTTAAATCTTTTAAATTATTTTTATTTGTTTTGATTATGATAGCTTCTCATAACTTTCACAAGTCTACCCTCTCAATATCGTGATTGAGATATACGTAGGATAAATTTCTATACTAAATATATAAAACATATTATTTTAACTTAAGATACTCTATAGTGTTTTAATGATATTTAATGCTTTGATATTTCTAGATTTCTTTTGACTATATAGTTGCATTTTAAATTTGTATTATGGTTATATTTACAAATTATAACCCTTTGGTAATTTATTGATATTGGATTATCTCTATACAAATGCATATGTGTGTATTAACATGCATAGAAAGTGTTATAGATTTTTTGTGTTTGTATATGTGTCTGTATATATACATGAGTGATGCATGAGAACGCACGCAGATATTTATTATACATATCTATGTGTATATATGTGTGTGTATATATCTATGTGGTTGAGAGGTATGTTGCAGATGTGCATAATATTAAACACATGAATGGTAATCGTATATATGAGGACATGAATGTTAATCGTATATATTTGTATATATATACTGTGAAACTTTTATAACACAATGAGTGTATAGCAGTGATTAAGAGAAATCATTTACGTTTTGTATGGCTATATTGTTGGCTTGAGTAAACATAATTTCTATTTTCAGGACGTGCGTATCTATATGTATGTATATATACATATGTATTTGTATGTCTTTGCATAAAATACTAATCTCTATACCAAGGGTACATTTTGAACTCAGATTTTGGTATATTGATCTCAAGTTTCTAAACTAAACATATGGTCATTATTGAACAATGTTTAATTTCTCATATTATATATCTATGTCCCATTCATGAATATTGATACTTATATTTATATTTTTATTATTCATTTCATATAAATTGTTAACTTAACTTAATATGACATGACGTAAAGTTGTCACTGTCCCCCTCTCTCTATATAGTATTTCTCTCTCTTGAGTTTCTCTTTCTGTATGATGACTTGATATCTCTCTGTTGCTTTCCTTTGTTTTTCTTATTCCTTTGTTTTTCTTATTCCTTCCTTTTCTTTCTTTTTTTATTTCCTCCTATCTTTATCTATCTCTTTCTTTTCTCCATACTTTTCTCTCTCTCTCCGATATTTCTCCAGGTTTTCTTTCTCTTTTCTTTCTCTCTCTCTGTCGTTGTTCTTTTCTCTTTCTTTCTCTCCGTCTTTTTCTAATTGTGCTTAACACTATGACTTATTATATGAACAAATCACTATCCAGACAGCCTCCAAAAGTAATGGTTGTATTTTAAAGGGTACGTCAAACCTATTTGTAAAACTGTTATATATTGTATTTTGTCTGATGAAGGCATACCATAATTTAATGTGGTATCCCTGAAATATGTATAATGAAATAAATATGGTTTTATAAATATAGTTTCCATTTATTAATATCGTATATATATATATATATATATATATATATATATATATATAGAGGCACATGGCTTAGTGGTTAGAGCATTGGCCTTGCAATCGAAAGGTTGTGAGTTCAATTCTCAGACCGGGTGATGTGTTGTTTCCTTGAGCAAGACACTTTATTTCACATTGTTCCAGTTTACTCAGCTGTAGAAATGAGATAAGGACTGGGGTCTATATAATTCCACTGCAAAGTGGTCATGGAGGTGCCACGACAAAAAAGCACCCAGCCCACACTGTAAAGTGGACGTGTAGGCGCCATGGAAAAAAAGCACCCAGCACTCACTGTAAATGAGGTTGGTGTTAGGAAGGGCATCCAGCTGTAGAAATCAAGCCAGAATCAGTTCCTGTCCCACCCTTGCAAGCAGGGAAAAGTTAAGACCCTCTTCCTGCTATATCAAGTATTAACCTAATATATACCTTCCATATACTGTTTAACTTTTATATATACATATATATATATATATATATATTTCTGTGTGGTTTCTTAATTTTGATCATTGCCACTAGTAACAGTGAAGGCACGTGGCCTGGTGGTTAACTTGTTGTGGGTTTGATTCCTGAAACACTTTGGTGTGTTGTGTTCTTGATCAAAACACTTCATTTCATGTTGCTCCAGTATACTCAGCTGAAAATAAGTACCAGCAACAATAGGTTGGGGTTTAACTCTGCGATGGGCTAGCATCCTGTCCAGGGGGATGTTTTATACTCTGTTGCTTAACACCATGGAAACTGCAATAAGCACTGGTCTGATAACCCTCCATGCTTGAGACAGACTTCACAGATTCATAGTTCCTCTCTACTCTACTTCTACCTAGCTATGAACAATACTGCATACTCTATCTAAAACACTGTTTTCAATACAGTGTGGTAGACTGCTTATGGTGGTGGTAATGATGATGCTAGCATTAATATTACTGTTGATAGTTAATTTCATCATATTTTTATATATGTTGTAGATCTCTACCGCTTGTGCGGGGACCAAGTAAAAGAAGCCGAAGGCTACAGGATGCATACCAGCTTTTCTCAAGATCTCCTAAAAGATCATTTTCAGTCATCACAGTTATCTGAACATGGCTTAATACAAGTAAGTATAAACAAATGCACCCAGTACACTCTGTAAAATGGTTGGTGGTAGGAAGGGTATCCAGCTGTACACTCTGTAATGTGGTTGGGGATAGGAAGGGTATACAACTACAAAGCTTACAAAAACAGTCAGAAGGACTCTTTTAGTCATGTCAGGAATATAAGAACCTCCCTTGTGTTGGGCATCTATATGATAAACAAATCCAGTACACTCTGTAAGGTCGTTGGTGATAGGACGGCCACCCAGCTTCAAAAAACATGCCAAAGGGTCAAACCTTCTTGGTTCTAGTTCCATGATAAAATACACTCAGTAGAGGGCTGGCTGGTATAAAGTGCATAACTATCGTGAGGTTGTTAGTTCGATTCTTGGACTGGGTGCTGCAGTGTTCTTGAGCAAAAGACTTTATTTCACATCACTCCAGTTTACTCAGCTGTAGAAATGTGTTGTGACGTCACAGGTGCTAAGATGCCTTTCTCTTGGACAACATCGGTGGCATGGAGAGGAGAGAGTGCATACTATTGTGGTGCACTACAACTCATTAAAGGTGCATGTATAGTACATAGAATAATGTACAAATGTCAGGAAAGTGAACAGTGTATGAGTCATGATATACACACACACACACACGCACACACGCGCACACGCGCGCGCGCGCATGGGGGGGGGGTGATATCAAATGTCGTGTTGGTGAATTTTGTGAAGCATGGAAGTTTTAAAGGATGCAGGGAGTTCCATGTTTCAGCAAATCTGAGCATGGAAAGATGTTTCTGAAAATGATGGGAGCTGTACTGTTTTTTTTTTATATTTACATTTCTTTTTTGTCTTTTCATTTTGTATTTTCCAGTGGACCGAAGGTCCTTGTCCTTTCCACCTGTCATCAGAGGTGTCCAGTAGCATTTTGTGAGAAATACATTCACCTTCCCTCCTATCTGTTGTTTTAACCAACTGGCTGTGTAGCTGACCACACCCTGCCACACTTCACTGCACCACATGTGTAGCTCTGCTGTTGCAGGGGCAGCTTTGAAGAAGAAATATGGCTGATGGAATATTTAAAGGTCTTGGAGTGTAACAAAGAGAAGAGACAAGAAATGCAGAAAAAATGGGGGAGGGGAAACAATAACAAGTAAAACTCTCTGCTCCCCCCCCCCCCTTCTGCTGCTATCCATTTTGCCTCTATTGTGAACTTTGTTACACACCATTGCTATCATCATCACCATCATCATCATCATCTGTTTCATGTGTGTGTATGCATATGACTGTATGTGTGTATATATGTATATCTGTGTGGATGTGCTCATGTGTGTATGTATATGTGTGTTTTTGTGTATGTATATATATATATCAGTGTGTATGCATGCACATATGTGTGCCTCTGTGTGTTTATATAAAACATGCTCTGTCACACACCCCCTCCTCTCTTCTTTTCATGTTTCTATCACTGCTGAATGTTACATAAGCTGACAACTGTATACACATTGTTGAATACATGTATTTTACACATACACACACATCTGTCTAACCATTACATCTGTTTATATATAGGCTGACAACTGTATATACCTTGTTATATACATACATGTATTTTACACATAAACACACATACAATGGCTACATTTTGGTTTCAACAATTGCCATCTCTCGACCTTCTTCTCATACATGAGTGGCACAAACATGATGTTTTAGCTCTGGCAAGGACTTAGATTCCTTTCTGCATATGCTGTAGCGATAGAAAAAAAAGAAAAGGCCATGCTTATGCAATACATGTGAAAGTCATTTAGATCAAGTGACACCTGTGCTTGGAGTCATTTTTTAAGGGAAGAAAGGCCCTGCATTGGACCAATCCCTTTATCTTAACAACAGGGATAAGTAGACCCCCCCCCCCAAAGAACAGGAAACATCATTGGCTGCCTTTAAGTCACAGGTTTTACATCAGAGCTTTACATACACACACATACATACATACACATACATATACATACACATACATATACATACATACACACACATACATACATACACATACATACATACACATACATACATACATACACATACATACATACATACACATACATACATACACATACATACATACACATACATACACATACATATACATACATACACATACATACACATACATACACATACATATACATACATACACACACACATACATACATACACATACATATACATACATACACATACATATACATACATACACACACATACATACACATACATACATACATACACATACATACATACATACACATACATACACATACATACACATACATATACATACATACACATACATACATACACATACATTGATATTCACACAGCTGTTTGACCATTACATAACTGTATTCACTTTGCAACTGATTCTAATGGTTGAACAGTCAGCTGGTATTGTTGTTGCAGTTTATAGTGCATGTAGTTGCAATAGCAAGAAGGAACATCTGCACCATACACTGGTGCACCAGTGTATGGTGCATGCCATTAGGTTCAACAAGATAATGCAGTGCTATGAGAATTGGACAAAACTGTGTTGGATATAGCAGTGGGGGGGGGGAGAAAGAGTGAGAGGTGGAGTGTGAGTGAAAGGTGGTGTGAGTGAGAAGTAGAGGATTATCATTGTTGAAGTGCAGTACTGTGATATAGTAATGAAGAAATATAATGATAGTAGCTGTAATTAATTTAAATAACGATGAACAAAACCTTAGTAAACACACAGATATGTACTCACACATACTCACACACTCACATACACACATACACACGCTTTATCTCTCTCCCTCTGCTTTGAGATGCAAGCAAATATAATTGAAAGCGTAAGTACCATTTGAAAGAAAGATTTGAGTGTAACTGGGGTTGAGTGGAGGATGATGATTGAACTATATGGATCAGTGTCTAAATTCTGGGATATTAACCCCATTCCCCTCCAATATCTGCTATTAATGTTTACATATTTCACATTTAATTTGTTGACCAAATAGCTTTCTTTGTTGTTGTTACAGAACATGTAAGTCTGCCCTCATCTAAATTATAAAACCAATATTTTTATACGCAACCATAAAATAAGTAATTTACCAGCTGAGCTAATTATAACTTGTGTTCTAGTTGACTCTAGGAAAGGCATGAATGTCACAACTGTAGGAAAGGAATGTCATAACTGTAGGAAAGGCATGAATGTCACAACTGTGTTTTCTGAGCTCTTCTATTCTAGAATGCGAGTGGTTAATCAATCATTGTTGGACAGCATTGATTACAATTACATAAAATCGATCAGTAAATACAGACTTTATTTATCTCATACATCAAATGTAAGAACTAGCTGGGGGGGTCTACATATATACAACACCTTAGTATACACACACACTTCTTTCCACAACACACACACCTCTGCTGTTTTTGTTTCTACATTTAACTTATTTTCAAATGGTTGTGTTATAATGGAAGCTGCAGAAGATCTAGAGAATAAATTCTAGACCTGGAAACAAACCTAGAATTGGAAGGCCATAGAGTAAAGTTAGCAAAGAGTCAGTCTTAGTAAGTAGGAAAGAAGACAGGATTAGACGTGGGTGTTCAAGACATATATTGGGATATCATACAGGTTAACATGACATATATTGGGATATCATACAGGTTAACATGACATATATTGGGATATCATACAGGTTAACAAGACATATATTGGGATATCATACAGGTTAACATGACATATATTGGGATATCATACAGGTTAACAAGACATATATTGGGATATCATACAGGTTAACATGACATATATTGGGATATCATACAGGTTAACATGACATATATTGGGATATCATACAGGTTAACATGACATATATTGGGATATCATACAGGTTAACATGACATATATTGGGATATCATACAGGTTAACATGACATATATTGGGATATCATACAGGTTAACAAGACATATATTGGGATATCATACAGGTTAACAAGACATATATTGGGATATCATACAGGTTAACAAGACATATATTGGGATATCATACAGGTTAACATGACATATATTGGGATATCATACAGGTTAACAAGACATATATTGGGATATCATACAGGTTAACAAGACATATATTGGGATATCATACAGGTTAACATGACATATATTGGGATATCATACAGGTTAACATGACATATATTGGGATATCATACAGGTTAACATGACATATATTGGGATATCATACAGGTTAACAAGACATATATTGGGATATCATACAGGTTAACATGACATATATTGGGATATCATACAGGTTAACATGACATATATTGGGATATCATACAGGTTAACAAGACATATATTGGGATATCATACAGGTTAACATGACATATATTGGGATATCATACAGGTTAACATGACATATATTGGGATATCATACAGGTTAACAAGACATATATTGGGATATCATACAGGTTAACATGACATATATTGGGATATCATACAGGTTAACATGACATATATTGGGATATCATACAGGTTAACATGACATATATTGGGATATCATACAGGTTAACATGACATATATTGGGATATCATACAGGTTAAGAGATTTTCTGTGTAGCAGCTATTGTTGCTGTCTTCTGAGTTCAAATCTTGCCATGGTTAACTTTGTCTTTCATCCCTCTTGGGTCAACATAAAGTACCAGATATGTACTGGGGTCAATATAATAAACTTTCCCTTCCTCCAAATTGTTGGTTTTGTGCGTAAATTATTAATAAATGATAATAATGCTAATGAGAGAGAGAGCAACCTCAATAGTATGAGAGAGAGAGCAACCTCAATAGTATGAGAGAGAGAGCAACCTCAATGGTATGAGAGAGAGAGCAACCTCAATGGTATGAGAGAGAGAGCAACCTCAATGGTATGAGAGAGAGAGCAACCTCAATGGTATGAGAGAGAGAGAGAGAGAACTATCCTGTGATAAACTTTCTTACACAAACCTTCCTGTGACAACCTCGTTGAGAGTAAACAACATTTCATGTCTATTTTACATTGTTGGAACATAGACATGAAATGATGTTGATGATGATGATGGGTTGTAGAAATTACCCCCACGGACTTACCCCCTCTACATATGTTCACTGAAACACATTCTCCTTCACACACACTTTCTCTTTCATACACACACACACACACACAGTTTCTCTTTCATACACACACACACACAGTTTCTCTTTCACACACACACACACTTCCTCTTTCATACACACATACACTTTCTCTTTTCTTCCATGTGTACATTACTGCGACTGTCCTCCCACTTATCTCTGTTATAAGTTTGTGTGTAAGGGTTTATTGTATATATGTAATTCAGTCGGGGTTTTATTGGGGCTGGGAGTGTGTGTGTGTGTAAGGGTTTATTGTATATATGTAATTCAGTAGGGGTTTTATTGGGGCTGGGAGTGTGTGTGTAAGGGTTTATTGTATATATGTAATTCAGTCGGGGTTTTATTGGGGCTGGGAGTGTGTGTGTGTGTGTAAGGGTTTATTGTATATATGTAATTCAGTAGGGGTTTTATTGGGGCTGGGAGTGTGTGTGTGTGTGTAAGGGTTTATTGTATATATGTAATTCAGTCGGGTTTTATTGGGGCTGGGAGTGTGTGTGTGTGTAAGGGTTTATTGTATATATGTAATTCAGTAGGGGTTTTATTGGGGCTGGGAGTGTGTGTGTAAGGGTTTATTGTATATATGTAATTCAGTCGGGGTTTTATTGGGGCTGGGAGTGTGTGTGTGTGTAAGGGTTTATTGTATATATGTAATTCAGTAGGGGTTTTATTGGGGCTGGGAGTGTGTGTGTGTGTGTAAGGGTTTATTGTATATATGTAATTCAGTCGGGTTTTATTGGGGCTGGGAGTGTGTGTGTGTGTAAGGATTTATTGTATATATGTAATTCAGTAGGGGTTTTATTGGGGCTGGGAGTGTGTGTGTGTGTGTGTGTGTAAGGGTTTATTGTATATATGTAATTCAGTAGGGGTTTTATTGGGGCTAGGAGTGTGTGTGTGTAAGGGTTTATTGTATATATGTAATTCAGTAGGGGTTTTATTGGGGCTGGGAGTGTGTGTGTGTAAGGGTTTATTGTATATATGTAATTCAGTAGGGGTTTTATTGGGGCTGGGAGTGTGTGTGTG
This sequence comes from Eledone cirrhosa, assembly GCA_964016885.1. Classification (NCBI taxonomy): domain Eukaryota; kingdom Metazoa; phylum Mollusca; class Cephalopoda; order Octopoda; family Eledonidae; genus Eledone; species Eledone cirrhosa. Next base: position 1,383,708 of record OZ024745.1, read on the forward strand.
TGTAAGGGTTTATTGTATATATGTAATTCAGTCGGGTTTTATTGGGGCTGGGAGTGTGTGTGTGTGTAAGGGTTTATTGTATATATGTAATTCAGTAGGGGTTTTATTGGGGCTGGGAGTGTATGTGTGTGTGTGTGTGTGTGTAAGGGTTTATTGTATATATGTAATTCAGTAGGGGTTTTATTGGGGCTGGGAGTGTGTGTGTGTAAGGGTTTATTGTATATATGTAATTCAGTAGGGGTTTTATTGGGGCTGGGAGTGTGTGTGTGTAAGGGTTTATTGTATATATGTAATTCAGTAGGGGTTTTATTGGGGCTGGGAGTGTGTGTGTGTGTGTAAGGGTTTATTGTATATATGTAATTCAGTCGGGTTTTATTGGGGCTGGGAGTGTGTGTGTGTGTGTAAGGGTTTATTGTATATATGTAATTCAGTAGGGGTTTTATTGGGGCTGGGAGTGTATGTGTGTGTGTGTGTGTAAGGGTTTATTGTATATATGTAATTCAGTAGGGGTTTTATTGGGGCTGGGAGTGTGTGTGTGTAAGGGTTTATTGTATATATGTAATTCAGTAGGGGTTTTATTGGGGCTGGGAGTGTGTGTGTGTAAGGGTTTATTGTATATATGTAATTCAGTAGGGGTTTTATTGGGGCTGGGAGTGTGTGTGTGTGTAAGGGTTTATTGTATATATGTAATTCAGTCGGGTTTTATTGGGGCTGGGAGTGTGTGTGTGTGTAAGGGTTTATTGTATATATGTAATTCAGTAGGGGTTTTATTGGGGCTGGGAGTGTATGTGTGTGTGTGTGTGTAAGGGTTTATTGTATATATGTAATTCAGTAGGGGTTTTATTGGGGCTGGGAGTGTGTGTGTGTAAGGGTTTATTGTATATATGTAATTCAGTAGGGGTTTTATTGGGGCTGGGAGTGTGTGTGTGTGTAAGGGTTTATTGTATATATGTAATTCAGTCGGGTTTTATTGGGGCTGGGAGTGTGTGTGTGTGTGTGTAAGGGTTTATTGTATATATGTAATTCAGTCGGGTTTTATTGGGGCTGGGAGTGTGTGTGTGTGTAAGGGTTTATTGTATATATGTAATTCAGTAGGGGTTTTATTGGGGCTGGGAGTGTATGTGTGTGTGTGTGTGTAAGGGTTTATTGTATATATGTAATTCAGTAGGGGTTTTATTGGGGCTGGGAGTGTATGTGTGTGTGTGTGTGTAAGGGTTTATTGTATATATGTAATTCAGTCGGGGTTTTATTGGGGCTGGGAGTGTGTGTGTGTAAGGGTTTATTGTATATATGTAATTCAGTAGGGGTTTTATTGGGGCTGGGAGTGTATGTGTGTGTGTGTGTGTAAGGGTTTATTGTATATATGTAATTCAGTAGGGGTTTTATTGGGGCTGGGAGTGTATGTGTGTGTGTGTGTGTAAGGGTTTATTGTATATATGTAATTCAGTCGGGGTTTTATTGGGGCTGGGAGTGTGTGTGTGTAAGGGTTTATTGTATATATGTAATTCAGTAGGGGTTTTATTGGGGCTGGGAGTGTATGTGTGTGTGTGTGTGTGTAAGGGTTTATTGTATATATGTAATTCAGTAGGGGTTTTATTGGGGCTGGGAGTGTATGTGTGTGTGTGTGTGTAAGGGTTTATTGTATATATGTAATTCAGTAGGGGTTTTATTGGGGCTGGGAGTGTATGTGTGTGTGTGTGTGTGTAAGGGTTTATTGTATATATGTAATTCAGTAGGGGTTTTATTGGGGCTGGGAGTGTATGTGTGTGTGTGTGTGTAAGGGTTTATTGTATATATGTAATTCAGTAGGGGTTTTATTGGGGCTGGGAGTGTATGTGTGTGTGTGTGTGTAAGGGTTTATTGTATATATGTAATTCAGTAGGGGTTTTATTGGGGCTGGGAGTGTATGTGTGTGTGTGTGTGTAAGGGTTTATTGTATATATGTAATTCAGTAGGGGTTTTATTGGGGCTGGGAGTGTATGTGTGTGTGTGTGTGTAAGGGTTTATTGTATATATGTAATTCAGTAGGGGTTTTATTGGGGCTGGGAGTGTATGTGTGTGTAAGGGTTTATTGTATATATGTGATTCAGTCGGGGTTTTATTGGGGCTGGGAGTGTGTGTGTGTAAGGGTTTATTGTATATATGTAATTCAGTAGGGGTTTTATTGGGGCTGGGAGTGTATGTGTGTGTGTGTGTGTAAGGGTTTATTGTATATATGTAATTCAGTAGGGGTTTTATTGGGGCTGGGAGTGTATGTGTGTGTGTGTGTGTAAGGGTTTATTGTATATATGTAATTCAGTCGGGGGTTTTATTGGGGCTGGGAGTGTGTGTGTGTAAGGGTTTATTGTATATATGTAATTCAGTAGGGGTTTTATTGGGGCTGGGAGTGTATGTGTATGTGTGTGTGTGTGTGTAAGGGTTTATTGTATATATGTAATTCAGTCGGGGTTTTATTGGGGCTGGGAGTGTGTGTGTGTGTGTGTGTAAGGGTTTATTGTATATATGTAATTCAGTAGGGGTTTTATTGGGGCTGGGAGTGTATGTGTGTGTGTGTGTGTAAGGGTTTATTGTATATATGTAATTCAGTCGGGGTTTTATTGGGGCTGGGAGTGTGTGTGTGTAAGGGTTTATTGTATATATGTAATTCAGTAGGGGTTTTATTGGGGCTGGGAGTGTATGTGTGTGTGTAAGGGTTTATTGTATATATGTAATTCAGTCGGGGTTTTATTGGGGCTGGGAGTGTGTGTGTGTAAGGGTTTATTGTATATATGTAATTCAGTAGGGGTTTTATTGGGGCTGGGAGTGTGTGTGTGTAAGGGTTTATTGTATATATGTAATTCAGTCGGGGTTTTATTGGGGCTGGGAGTGTGTGTGTGTAAGGGTTTATTGTATATATGTAATTCAGTAGGGGTTTTATTGGGGCTGGGAGTGTATGTGTGTGTGTGTGTGTGTAAGGGTTTATTGTATATATGTAATTCAGTAGGGGTTTTATTGGGGCTGGGAATGTGTGTGTGTGTAAGGGTTTATTGTATATATGTAATTCAGTAGGGGTTTTATTGGGGCTGGGAGTGTGTGTGTAAGGGTCTATTGTATATATGTAATTCAGTAGGGGTTTTATTGGGGCTGGGAGTGTGTGTGTGTAAGGGTTTATTGTATATATGTAATTCAGTAGGGGTTTTATTGGGGCTGGGAGTGTGTGTGTAAGGGTCTATTGTATATATGTAATTCAGTAGGGGTTTTATTGGGGCTGGGAGTGTATGTGTATGTGTGTGTGTGTGTGTAAGGGTTTATTGTATATATGTAATTCAGTAGGGGTTTTATTGGGGCTGGGAATGTGTGTGTGTGTAAGGGTTTATTGTATATATGTAATTCAGTAGGGGTTTTATTGGGGCTGGGAGTGTGTGTGTAAGGGTTTATTGTATATATGTAATTCAGTAGGGGTTTTATTGGGGCTGGGAGTGTGTGTGTGTAAGGGTTTATTGTATATATGTAATTCAGTAGGGGTTTTATTGGGGCTGGGAGTGTATGTGTGTGTGTGTGTGTGTAAGGGTTTATTGTATATATGTAATTCAGTAGGGGTTTTATTGGGGCTGGGAGTGTGTGTGTAAGGGTCTATTGTATATATGTAATTCAGTAGGGGTTTTATTGGGGCTGGGAGTGTGTGTGTGTAAGGGTTTATTGTATATATGTAATTCAGTAGGGGTTTTATTGGGGCTGGGAGTGTATGTGTATGTGTGTGTGTGTAAGGGTTTATTGTATATATGTAATTCAGTAAGGGTTTTATTGGGGCTGGGAATGTGTGTGTGTAAGGGTTTATTGTATATATGTAATTCAGTAGGGGTTTTATTGGGGCTGGGAGTGTGTGTGCAGTGTGGGGTTTAAACCAGTGAATGTTGTTTTTCCCATTTTAAATGTTGCAGTTGTTGATATTTTTGGAATGGGGAGGGAGATGAGATATAAAAACAAATGATCCCCCCCCCCCCACCCCTCCCCCCACACACACACTTAGATTCATATTTTTTTTCAAACTGTTTGCTTTGTTTTTGCCTTTCTTGTATTTGTTGATCTACAATTATCATCGTTGTCACCACCATCATCATCACCATCACCATCGTACTAGTTTCATAGAGAAGTGACAAAGCCCCTAATATGAGGGGTCCAACTACCATTTATTTCAGTAGCATCAGATATCTTCTTTCCTTATTTTCCCTTCATTATATCCTCCCTCACCTTTGCCTATAGAAAAATATGGTTTCTGTGGAGGAGGGCTCTCTCTCTCTCTCTCTCTCTCTCTATTTCTTTATCTCTCTCTCTCTCCCTCTCTCTCTCCATCTCATTATTTCCTGAAGTAACATTTTATCAAGTATGAAAGGAAGAAGAGATACTAAAGGATTTTCTTTACCTACCTACCTACCTACCTACCTACTTACCTACCTACCCACCCACCTACCCACCCACCTACCCACCTATCCACCTACCTACCCACCTACCTACCTACCCACCTACCTTCTCTATCTCTGCCGTATCAGACTGCCAGTAACATCAGTAACAAAAAGAAACAACAAATAACCCCCCCCCCCCCCAAGAAAACAAAAACAAAAACAAACGTTACTTTGCTGCTGTCCACGACATTCTGTGTTGCAGGTGTCGCCTTTCAACTGTCGACCACCACCACCACCACCACCACCACTACCACCACCACCACCACCACCACCACCACCACCACCACCACTACCACCTGCTGCAGTTTATGTTGCAATGGTGGAACATTTGTAAATAACCATCACTGTGCCACAGACCACAAGAAACTCGTTTTTTAAAAATAGTTAATAAACCAAATTGTCACTGTTAACATGTCTTGGTTTGTCTTTTACTCTAATATCAGTTGAGGTGTGGCCATGCTGGGGCTTTTACTCTAGTGTCAGTTGAGGTGTGGCCATGCTGGGGTATTCACCACTCTAGTGTCCAGTGAAGTGTGGCCATGCTGGGGCATTCACATGATGGCAACAATCGATTATGTCATCATCATCATCATCATCCAGTTTGTGATTAAGCAATACACAATCCTTAAGTAGGGGTGTGTCCTGCCTGACAGCGCTCCTTAGCATCCCACTCCATGTGTTTCTGTCCACCGGTCTCACTTTAGCCAGGCCAAGCCTAGCTTGATTCCAATGGATATCCTCCATCAAAGTCCTTTTTGGTCTTCTTGGGCCTCTACTGCCTCCTGGATCGACATTCATCACTTTACCTCAATGCGCTTGACTTGACCATTCCAGTGCATGCATCTTGTATGAAGCACATCCTCAAGATGTTTGAAGAGCAATCAGGAGCTCAGTTGAGTTGACATCATCCTCGGTGGTCACACCACACATCTAGTAGATTATAGTTCTGTCATTTCTTATGTATGTAGTGAAGGCGCATGGCTTAGTGGTTAGAGCATTGGGCTTGCAATCGAAAGGTTGTGAGTTCAATTCTCAGACCGGGTGATGTGTTGCTGTCTTGAGCAAGACACTTTATTTCACGTTGCTCCAGTTTATTCAGCTGTAGAAATGAGATGATAGGACTGGGGTCCTATCATTAAATCACCCAAGACACCTCCAACGAGATATAACTTGGAGGAGGCCAGCTAAACCTGCATAGGTGTGAGCTGTCACACACATATGTATGTATATATTTATTTATGTACAAGGGTCAGCCGAAAGGTGACCAAGATACTCTCATGGAATGACTAAATGATGTTTATTTTTCAACATAGTCCCTATAAAGAAATAATGCAGTTATTAATAAGAGGAGTTGATATTAATGCATACAAGATTTCACAGCTCTAGCATCACTCCTTCATAGCCTATGAACTTTTTTACCCACCCTCATATTTAAGTATGTTCATTTTCTCTTAATTTTGAGCGGCCACCTTCCCAGAGGCCAGATTGTGAAGGAAAGTTTGGTCATCTCTTGTGTAAACATTCATCCTTTGAATCATAAGAATTTAGAATGTTTCTTGGATAATTTTTAAAACTTGGCGGAGCCCAATTGTCTCCAGGTCTGAACATAGCCGGTTTCTTCCAGAGAAGCAGAAAGAGTGAGAAAAAGAAACGAACTCAGTATCAGACTAGTATTTTTTTTTTATCGACTTCAAATTGTTGAAAGGCAAAGTTGACCTCGACAGAATTTGAACTCACAGAATACAGAGAGTTGAACAAATACTGTAAAGTATTCTATCTGAAGTAACATCTCTGTTAATTCGCCACCACAATCGATTATAGCGAATCTCCAATATGTGGTTACTGCGCATATCTTATTGATTTTAAATGGATGAAAGGCGTAAGTAAATAACGCAATATAATTTCTCCAACGCTCTACTGATTTTACCATTCACTTGTATTTATATAGATGTGTACCACACTGAACACTATATGAGATAGTTGTGTTGCACAGCAGCTATACAGTCCAGATGAAATGACCAAGGTATTAATAATAATAATATAATTGTTTCTACTTTAGGCACAAGGCCAGCAATTATCCAGTACATTACTGGTACTTTATTTTATCGACCCCGTAAGGATGAAAGGCAAAGTTAATGTCGGTGGGATTTGAACCCAGACCATAAAGGGCCGTAACTCTTTGTTGCAAAGCATGGCGTCCGACCCTCTACTAATACTGCCAATCCACCGCCCTAATATAATAATAATAATAATGAAATTAGTCTGGGGTTAAAGTAGTCCAAGACGTAATTTGTTCGGATCACTGTCGTTTAACCTCCAGTTTCCCAGCTAGCAAGGGCTGGACGGGTCGCCAGTAGACCGAAAGTTGAAGTACTGATTCCACTGAGGGCCGAGAGCATCCATATCGCTTACGTTGCTGTTCTCTGACTGGCGCCCCACCAGTCGCTAACATCCTGCGTACTACCGAGGTTGACAAGTCTTCGTCACAACTGATGAGTCCTCCTTTCCTTGTGTTGTCGCATGTGTATATATAAAGACCCATTCGGAACACAATTCCGGGGAAAGGTTGTTGCAGTTGGCCATGAATACCAGTCTTCTCTCTCTACACCACCAATGTTGTCTAAAAGAAAGGCAAATGGTGATACTGCTTGACACCATTTCTACAGCTGAGTAAATTGAAGCAATGTGAAATAAAGTGTCTAGCTCAAGGATTATATAAATATGCTTTTGTTCTTCTTTCGTATCCATTTTACACCGGTTATGCAAGGAAATTTTGGAGTTATTTCCCTTAGTTGTAAAAACTCAGGGTAGACAACTCCAAAAATATTGCAGTTGGCATACCTGTTTTAAAATATATAGACTTAGTATTTGAATGGACCTGAAATGCAGGAGTATGTTTAGGTGGATGTGTGTGGGTGGGTATGTTTAGGTGGATGTGTGTGGGTGGGTATGTTTAGGTGGATGCGGGTGGGTGGGTATGCGTGGGTGGGTATGTGTGGGTGGGTATGCGTGGGTGGATGCGGGTGGGTGGGTATGCGTGGGTGGATGTGTGTGGGTGGGTATGCGAATATAAAGAAATAAAATTACCCGTCGTTTAATGCTAGGTTAGTCACCGTTGCTGTGACGATGAAACCCGATTTTAAGTTGAGTATTATATATTGCACCTATAAAGTTCCCCTTCGAGGCACAAGTCCAGGCAGGTTGTTTGTGAAAGACCAGTCTCCCCTCTCCACACCACCAATGTTTTCCAAGGGAAAGGTAATGGCTGGTACAGCTTGGCACCAGTGACGTCATAACTCATTTCTACAGCTGAGTAAACTGGAGCAATATGAAATAAAGTGTCTTGTTCAGAGACACAACTCACAGCCCGGCCTAGGAATCGAACTCATGACTTCACAATTGTAATCCCGACGCTACACACACACGCATACGCGTATGGATGCGCGTGGCTGAGTGGTTAGAGAATTGGGTTCGCAATCGTGAAATTGTAAATTCAATTCTCGGACTACGCGATGGGTTATGTCCTTGAACAAGACACTTTATTTCACGTTGCTTCTTCTACCTGGATTTGCGACCAATAGATAGTATTAGCTATTGGAAATACCAATGGAAACATTGTCTACTCGGTCCGATTTGACGAAAGACGATCGACTGTCGATATATATATATGTATATATTTATGAATTCCAACCTCACCAATGTCAGCTTTGTTTTCTTTACCTCCCAGACCGATACAATATCTACACACAAAGATGGCCTTTACTGCGAAGGTTAAAATGGTTTAGGCTTTGAGTCAGTATGAGAAACCAAGATCCTTAAATTGAACTAATTAGTTTGTTAAAATTTCATTTGACCAGATACAAGGTTAATTTCCGAAGGTAAGAATTGCTGGACAGATTTTACGTGCAAAACCAACCGACAGGAAGCTCAGGGATAGATCACGAGCAAGATGGTTGAACAACATCTATGAACTTGGGTATCCAGCCGGATCAATTGAAGAAAGTTGCTTCTGATAAGACCTGTTCGAAGTGTTTGATAACTCTACCCCTACGACCATCTCATGAATAAGTGGGCGAAGAAAAAGAAGAGACCTGTATGAAGCGAGCATCGCATATTACTGGTACTTATAAAAGCTAATCTGTTTCTTCTATGGATTCTTTACATGCTTTTCATAATATATTTATTTCACATTTAAGTGCGAGGCCATGAAATTTTAGGAAAGAACAAAGTTGATTAAATTAGTCTCAGTGTATGACTGGTACTTTAAGGCAAGGTTGGTCTAGGTAGGATTGACACAATATATATTAATGTTTTCTTTTGCCGCGATAAGATAAGATTTGGTTAGTTGTCATTCCAATCCAATCCATGGCCTTCTCACTTCTGTTTAGTTTTGATCATATCAGAGGTGTAGCCGTACTCACCATTATTGGCCAATTGTGGCTTGGTGGGGTTATTTAACACTGAGTTGTAAATTATTTCAGGGGAGATAAATACTTTACAAATACGTTTTACAATGTCTTGGTTTACTAGTAATTAAAAATCATGAAATAATCTGCTGCTTGATTTACTTGAAATTGTTTATTATATACTTTTATGCTCATAAATATATTTTTTTTGTTTGTTTTTCATGTCCAGAGCTGGAGATATTTTGGCAAAATAATCTATAAATTATTTGAAATTTGTCAATCAGTTGCATTAGGAAAATTATCTCCCTTTGAGTAATTTACTTTCGAGAAGAAAACAAGATCGTCACAATGTTTTTTTTTTTCTTTTTTCGTATTCTGTGAAATTACATAAATGAATAATCGTTAAATGAAATGAGGAATGTTATTATTAGGGATGTGACGCAGATAAAACTAAAATGTTCGGTGGCACGACAAGGCTAATAATATTAACAAAATAATTGTAGAACGACGTACAAAAATATCTTCCAAAATATTGTTACGTCCTCGTTTGAAGTTCAATCGTTACCAGAGTCATCTTTTATCGTTCAGGGGTCGATAAAATACCAGAAAGGTTAATTTATATTCCTATATATGTAAATGGAATAATAATAGAAAACAAAGCATAAAGATATTTTATTCCAAATATTTTGTTTTTAATCCCTTCGTTATTTCAAATAAATAATTGTTTCTACTATTGGCACAAGGCCAGAAAATTACCCAGTACATTACTGGTACTTTATTTTATCGACCCCGTAAGGATGAAAGGCAAAGTTAACCTCGGCGGGATTTGAACTCAGAATGGCAAGGGCCGTAATTCTATGCGTCAAAGCATGGCATCCGAACCTCTACCGATACTGCCAATCCACCGCCATTCGTTATTTCAAATAAATAATACTACCTTTTATTTTCATATTATTTTTAAACAAATTTTCTCGTTTATAAAGGTTCTTATATAGATTATATGTCGAAATGTTTTTGATAAATATTAACATTTTAAAAGACACTATTGTATTGTATAAGTAGTTTCAAGTAGTTTGGTGTCAAAAAGGTTAATATTTTTCTGCGAGGTATCGAAGCACTAATATGAATATATTTACCATAATCTATTTGTACCATTAATTTTAGAAAAGAAAAATGATAGAAACTAATTCATTGATTCTGACATTGTCTGGCTTCTTGTCTGTAAGTCTCACAAATACATTTTGGCTGAATTCCATCTCTCTGTTCTGTAAAAAGCCGTAATTGGGTCAAATTATTTCTGTTTTGTTGGTTTATTTTCGTTCTAATGTCAGATATGCTGCTAGTATGTAGTTTAAAGACAGAAAGACGTTAGGAGTTATTTTTGGTATATCTATTTTTAGCCTCCTCCTCATTCTTCCCTCATTTCCACAACCGTTGGAGTTACTTCACTCAGATGTCAGCTTGTCTAGTGATAACAAAGAAAAAGAAAAAAAGACGGTGGAGAAATAAAAGAGAGAAAGGGATCAGAATGGAAAGTAGATTTTCCTGTAGAAATGTCCATCGTACAAATTCAATAATTTTGGACGCAGTTTTGTTATTTAAGATAATAAATTGAATTGATAAACTAGAGATGGCTTGTGTTAGTAGGGATCAGATTTGAAATAATATTCCTCTTGTATCTCACACTGGACTTAATATTTAATTAACTGTAAAAGGTTGTCACACCTTATAAAGACCCGAAAGGTTTCTTTTATATTTCATTAAAGGTTGTCACACCTTATAAGGACCCGAAAGGTTTCTTTTATATTTCATTAAAGGTTGTCACACTTTATAAGGACTCGAAAGGTTTACTTTATATTTCATTAAAGGTTCTTATACTTTGTAAGGACCTGCAAAGCTTGATTTTAAAGTAATCTTTCTTTGGGGGATATTTTTCGAGGAAAAATAGAGAATGTAAAATTGATGAGCGTTTATTTAGTTTGCTGTTTCCTTTTTAATCTGTCCGCGTTTAGTTCGCCGTTTCTTTTCTGTTTTTTTCCACCTATCTGTTATCTTGCAGTTTTCAGTTTACCTGTGTTTAGTTTAGTTTTCTTTTGTTTCTAATCTGTTTACGTTTTGTTTGCAGTTTTCTTTTCTTTTCCTGATCGAGGTTGCTAAAAAAGTACCAGGCAGGTACTGGGTCAATTTTTCCTCTATAGCTATCTCTCTCTCTTTCTCTGTCTCACACACACACACTCTTTCTCTCTCTCTCTGTCTTAAACACACACATACTCTCTCTCTTCTTCTTTCTCTCTCTCTCTCTTTCACATAACCGATTTCTTCTAGAGAAGGAGAAAATGTATGTGTTCAGATCTTGAAAAGGGCGCCACCAGGTTTAAAGAGCGACATCCCCCCCCAGCGGCGCCATCAGGTTTAAAGAGCGACATCCCCCCAGGGGCGCCATCAGGTTTAAAGAGCGACATCCCCCCCAGCGGCGCCATCAGGTTTAAAGAGCGACATCCCGCCAGGGGCGCCACCAGGTTTAAAGAGCGACATCCCGCCAGGGGCGCCACCAGGTTTAAAGAGCGACATCCCGCCAGGGGCGCCACCAGGTTTAAAGAGCGACATCCCGCCAGGGGCGCCACCAGGTTTAAAGAGCCCCAGTTGTCTCCTGGGGTCTCGGGTATTTCCACGCTTTGAAGACAAGATATCTCCCCCTAGAGCGTTCAATAACTGGGTAAGTTATTGGGAAAACGGAGGAGGGGGGGGGGGGAATAGAAGGGAAAAGGGACAAAAGGAGAAAACAGCGAAAAAAAACAACAAACTGAAGGCAAGAGAATCCAAGTACACATTTTATATATATATATATATATATATATATGAAAAAGTATGACCCCGACGGCAGAGCTCAAGTCGTTTCGACGGCTATTTCTGGACTCTACTCTTTACTTTTTCCTAATTCCCACTCTACTACTCTAAGTATTGAGTACTTTGGTGCGTTATGGTCCATCTGGTTCCTCACCACAATTCCTTTGTTATATATATATATATAACGAAGGAAATGTGGTAAGGAACCAGATGGACCATAACGCACCAAAGTACTCAATACTTAGGGTAGTAGAGTGGGTAATAGGAACGAGTGGGACCCCGACGGCTGAGCTCAAGCCGTTATATACTTATATATATATATAAACAAAGGTTCTTGCATAAAATTATGATGTTTAGATAAATATAAACACTGCCTAGAAGGAAGGGCACCTTTATGTGGTATTGAAAGGGTTAACGAAACACATTTACCATTTACGATTATTTCCTTATCTCTCAGAACTGAGCTCAATTTCTAGAAGTCGCAATTCCATGTATTAAAGAGAAATGTTTGTGTCAAAGGAATGTGAAATTTGATGCTGGATTCTGTTAAGACGAAAATTCAACATTTGAACTCTACAGACAAATAAACGCGTGTTCTTGCACTTATCTATTCCATCAACATCATTATTATCATTATTGGGGAATTTTTTCATTGTTTCTTTTTTGTTACATCCTCTGATTTTGTTTTATTTACACGCAGAAATGCCCATTTATACCGTCCTGTGTTGTCCTTAATGTCTTATTTTGTGTAAACCCTTGTGGTTAATAAAGAAAGCATTATTATCATTATCATTATCATCACCATTATCATCATCATTGTACCAGCAATGTACTGGGTAATTGCTGGCCTTGTGCCAAAAGTAGAAACAATTATTATTATTATTAATAGCAGTGCTACCGGGGAGCGTTGCCGGTTCGAGATAAACTCTACAGGCACGGAGGTGCTGTCAGCTGAGCCTGTCCGAGATGCGCGCAGGGCGACGAAACCGTCCTGCAAGCACTCGTTCAGTGCCCGAGCATTGCTGACTTGTGGAGCTATGTCGAACAGCTGCTGTCGCGTGTAGGACGGATCCGGTTATCGACTGAGTCCATTGTGCAGATAGCCCCGCCATCCTCCTTTAAAGAGGAGGAAGGGCAGGCGGTTTTCATCTGCCTGGTGGCCATGGCGAAAGAGATTGTGTGGTGGACAAGGTTGAAAGGGTTGAAGACGGACACTTTCCTCTCCAGCCAAACCGTGATAACTTTTTCAAGTTTCACTTGAAGAGGAAAATCAGGGTGGAGAGACAAGTGCTGCCTTCTAGTAAGTTTGTTGAAAGGTGGGTGGATGTGGCGAGTCTGGTCCGAGTGAACGAGCGCGCTCTGAGTATGCGCCTGTAGATTGAGGAGTGGGAAAACTGAGAGGGCGCTTGCCCTGGTGATCAGGGTGGCCGTGGTTTTTGTGTGGTTTTCGCCACGGGTGACTCTCGGAGGCGTTCCTCCTTTTTTGGGAATTTTTGTTGTTTGAATTTTTAAATTTGTTTTTACGTTTCTGTCTTGTTATAACTTTTTACACAACCAAAACCCACTTTGTATCATCCTGTACTGTTCTGTGCCGTCTCTAATGTTTTTCTTCATGTCAATAAAGAAACCATTATCATTATTATTGTTGTTGTTGGTGTTGTTGTTTAGTTCTGTTTCTCTGTTGCCGGGTTCAGACCTTGAACCTAGGGCAATAGATGTTTTTATTGTAGAAGACAGAGACCAGTGACCAGTAGAGAGACAGTCCACAAGGTGGGTGACAGGGAGATAAAATATAATACCTCAGAAGACAGAGACCAGTGGCCAGTGGTCAACAGAGAGACAGTCCACAGGGTGGGTGACAGGGAGATAAAATATAATACCTCAGAAGACAGAGACCAGTGGCCAGTGGTCAACAGAGACGGTCCACAAGGTGGGTGACAGGGAGATAAAATATAATACCTCAGAAGACAGAGACCAGTGGCCAGTGGTCAACAGAGACGGTCCACAAGGTGGGTGACAGGGAGATAAAATATAATACCTCAGAAGACAGAGACCAGTGGCCAGTGGTCAACAGAGACGGTCCACAAGGTGGGTGACAGGGAGATAAAATATAATACCTCAGAAGACAGAGACCAGTGGCCAGTGGTCAACAGAGACGGTCCACAAGGTGGGTGACAGGGAGATAAAATATAATACCTCAGAAGACAGAGACCAGTGGCCAGTGGTCAACAGAGACGGTCCACAAGGTGGGTGACAGGGAGATAAAATATAATACCTCAGAAGACAGAGACCAGTGGCCAGTGGTCAACAGAGACGGTCCACAAGGTGGGTGACAGGGAGATAAAATATAATACCTCAGAAGACAGAGACCAGTGGCCAGTGGTCAACAGAGACGGTCCACAAGGTGGGTGACAGGGAGATAAAATATAATACCTCAGAAGACAGAGACCAGTGGCCAGTGGTCAACAGAGACGGTCCACAAGGTGGGTGACAGGGAGATAAAATATAATACCTCAGAAGACAGAGACCAGTGGCCAGTGGTCAACAGAGACGGTCCACAAGGTGGGTGACAGGGAGATAAAATATAATACCTCAGAAGACAGAGACCAGTGGCCAGTGGTCAACAGAGACGGTCCACAAGGTGGGTGACAGGGAGATAAAATATAATACCTCAGACAGTGGCCAGTGGTCAACAGAGAGACGGTCCACAAGGTGGGTGACAGGGAGATAAAATATAATACCTCAGAAGACAGACCAGTGGTCAGTGGTCAACAGAGAGACAGTCCACAAGGTAGGTGACAGGGAGATGAAATATAGAAAAGATTGAAAGAGGAGGAAGACAAGGGGAAGTGTGTTGGTACACAGAAGTTACTGGAAGAGGGAGATAAAGGTGAAGTAGAAGACAAATTTACACATCTCCACCCTCTTCAGTTCTCAAACCAACAAAATAGTTTCGTTAACTTTATTTATTTATCTATTTTAATTGATATATTTTAGAAGTTATTTTCTTAAGAGATTCTGTTTATAGCGGTCGTCTTTTACGGTGTGTCAGGAGATATGGAGGACACTCCTCTCAATTTGTCTGTTTTTAGAGATGTGGATAGGGTGATAATTTCACACTTCTTTTACCAATCACATTTTCAAAGTCTGACAACTTTTACTCGCGTTTCCAGCACATGTATGTATGTATGTCAGTCACCAGTTGGTGCTACTGGTAACATGTATCCCAGTAGAACCTGTCCCATGGTCGGGTCGTTGGCGACTAAACATTTCAACCCCACCAAGGTTTCTTGGTGAGGAGGGTGACTTTGGACATCCTGCAGGACTAAAAACAAAACCTGTCAAAAGGCAAAGGAGCTCTTAAGAGTCAATGGCCATCCAAAATCACCGGGAGAGATGACTCCTTAGCCTTTGTCAAGGCAGAATTCTAGGAGAAGGAACACTCTGATATAACACCTGCAACCCTGATGGTATCCAATGATGTTGACTTGTTCTTCTTTTTGGTAAATATCATCTTGGTTAAGAGAGTAGGACTGGCTTTGTGCAGTGCCTTTGCTCACTATAAAAGCTTCACGGCACAGGCATTGCTTTATATCTGGAGATCTCTCTGCACTTGTCGTCACATGGTACCATGGGCCCAGCACTATGTGTCAATAATTGTCACAAGTGTAGTGTTTGTACCAGAGTTTTCAAGTCGCTGGCTGGACTAAAAAGTCACACTCGTTCAGTGCATCGGTAGGCGTTCTCCTACATGGATATAAAGTAGTGGCCGTACTCGAAAACGAGTTGGCAGCCACCACCATGTATGTATGTATGTTCTTCTGGTTTTATAATTTCACAAAGTTTTACCAATAGAGAGAGAGTCGGTTTCTAACATAGACACAAGGCTCTCTCATTGGAATTTACACAACATCAACTAGGTAGATATGTCTGTATGTCTGCATGTGTAGATATGGATGTTATTGTATGTGTGGGATGTGTATGTTTTGAGTTGTATGTGTGCATGTGTATATGCTTTGCATCTGTACGTGTGTATATGCAGTTATTAGATGCCAATTTTTTGGAATATTTTACATATTTTTACTATTCCATTAATGGATTGTACTTGTAATTTCCTAACTAGTTGTGTTCTTTCTGTTCCTGTGAAGCCCAGCTTCTCAAGGTTTGTATTGAAGCAGTTACTAACATACCCCAGTGCCCCAATAATCACAGGCATAATCTGAAGGTGTAATCAGGGTGGAGTATCTGCAGATTTCTCATCAGTTCTGCATAAATATTCTCCCTTTCATTAATCTTTGATATTATATTGGCATCTGCTGGGCAACTAATTTCCACCTCTGTGCATGCTTTCTTCTCCTTGTCCCATATCATAATATCTGGTCTGTTATGCCTGCATTTTATTGGGGTTTTTACTGGAACATTCCACCAGTACTCTTTCATATTATGTACATGGATGTCTTCCATATTGCTGTAGCTTTTAATGTGTTCATTATAGGGGCTATCTTTTTTTACGAACTGCATTTTAAAGTGTTTTCGCCACTACATCATGTCTCATAGGTAGATAGTACCGCGATATGTATGTATGTATGTATGTATGTATGTATGTATGTATGTATGTATGTGCTACTGGTAACATGTAACCCAGTACAACCTGTCTCATGGTCAGGGCGTCGGTGACTAAACGGGCAACCCCACCAAGCTTGCTCGGTGAGGAGGGTGATATTTGGACCCCCTGCAGGATGAAATACAAGACCCGGCAAAGGGCGGAGGAACTCAGCAGAGTCAACGGCCATCCAAATAGTATTTTTTTTTTTCACCTGGGAGTGAAAGCCCCCTAGTTGTCAAACCCCTTTCTAGGAGAGGGAAACTCTGAAAAAAAAAACCTGTGGCTTCGGAAGCATCCGATGATGTTGACCAGTTTTCCTTTTCAGGGAGTGTTTTCGATGCTCAGAAAGTGGGATTTGTCGAGTGCAAGGCTTTCGCTGCTTACAAAAAACCTTCAAAGCCAGGCATTGCTTGTTCAGGTTGTGTTACAGGTTCGTGTGACTGGCCGTAGCCTAAAAGTGCACCAAGCTCTATAATTTGTTTGTGTGTGTGTGTGTGTGTGTGTGTGTGTGTGTGTGCATATATGTGTGTGTGTATGTATGTATGTGTATATTTGTGTATATATGTACATATCTGTGTGTGTGTGTGTGAATATGTATATGTATATTTGTCGTGGGTTCAATTCCTGAACTGAGTTGTGTTGTGTCCTTGAGCAGAACATTTCATTTCACATTGCTCCAGTATAATCACGTGAAATACCAGTAATATCTAAATTTTAACTCTGTGTTGGGCTGGCCTTCTTCTTCTTCTTCTTCTTGAGAGGGTCGTGGGGGAAGAGTCCTGAAACACTCCTTCCAGCTGATCCTGTCAGAAGCAACCGCCTCCAACTGATCCTGTTGGATCTCCAAACGTGACCAGCCAAGCTCATGGATGTTATCCAACCATCTTGCTCATAGTATCAGAACTGTGATCTCTCAGTTCGGAGAAGTAGTGGCTCCACCTGGAGTTAACTCTTAAAACCATTATTGCCAGATTGAAACATTTTATCTATAAAACAACATTGCCACGATTCCTGCCACAACACTATACAATACAACAATAATAATCTCTTCGAGAAGAAGATAAGACATTGGAGGTTTAGAAACATAGGCGAACCTTAGTCTTTTTATGACCTTCAACATCTAATAAGAACATGTGGGTCCTCATTACACATACATACACATATATACATATACTCACACATACACATACATACCTAAATACATACATACATCAAGAACTCCCTACCAAATATCTGCTGCACAAAAGGGGAGGGCCATCAGCTGACAATAAATGTAGGCTATGTAAAACAAAGATCGAGGATGTAAGCCACATCGTTGCCAGCTGCGAAAGAATGTCATCTCGCTACTACCCCCCCATGAGACACGATGGGATAGCTAGAACCATCTGGAACGCACTTCGGAAAACAAAATTAACAACAAGCTGCCCACTTGATGTAAATGTTGTCAGAAAAATACAGGAGAAGGAGGACATCTACGGACCATTGATGAGGAGTTTACAAATCCAGTATCCAAGATACACCTTTAGCTTCATACCCATCATTATTGGAGCTACGGGTTATATACCAACCCGCTTGGACCAAAGTATGACTGAACTTGGATTTGCGGACAAAGCGCAGCTCCCTAATTCATAGTCTACAAATGGCTGCGATAGCTGGCACCTTCAAAATTTGCAAAACATTCTTGCGATTCAAGGGATGACAATTTCTTTTACAACCTTGCCACCAGGAAGGTGGCCGGTCAAAACAAAATATACTCGAAATTAAGAGAAAGAGATAACATACATACATACGTAAATACATACATACATACACGCATGCATTCATACGTAAATACGGACAACAGGATTGCATCTAGCAAGAAACGCTGTCTGTCTGTCTGTCTATCTGAGGTAATATGGTGGACGAGGTTAAAAGGACTGAGGGCTAACACCTTTCTCTCCGGACAACAACTTATCCCCTTCTTTAAGTACCACTTCAGAAGGAAGGTGAGAGTGGAGAGAGAGGTGCTACACCCCAGTAAATTCACTGAAAGGTGGGTGAATGTGGCGAAAATGGCCCGAGTAAATGGGCCTTCTGTGTATATAAACCTGTAGGTTGAGGAAGATAAACAGAGGGAAGACGGGAACACCTACAAAACGTGTTCCTGGTGTTGAGGGTTGTTCTATCCACGGGGTGTAAAACAACCCCGCAGTAACGTTCCCCGCTATTGGGGATTTCAATTGTTATTTTATTATATATAGTTTATTGTTATTTATTAATGTTAAAGATTTTATGTAAAACCCCGCCGTCACGTCTTGTAATGTCTCATTTTTCTACGCCGCTGTGGCAAATAAAGAAATATATCTATCTATCTATCTTTTTACACACGCACACGCACACGCACACGCACACGCGCCCGCACACGCGCCCGCGCCCGCGCACGCACACGCGCCCGCGCACGCACACACACATATATATGTGAATTTATAAAATAAAAAGGTTGTAGAATTCGGAGGAATTATTAAAACTGCCCGATTATGTAAGAAAAACTACTGCCATTTCTGATAGCAGTAATTGGTCAATAATAGTGCAGCTTCTACTGTAACTGGTGTATATATATATATATATATATAGTGCAGCTTGTACTGTAACTGGTGTATATATATATATATATATATAGTGCAGCTTGTACTGTAACTGGTGTATATATATATATATATATATAGTGCAGCTTCTACTGTAACTGGTGTATATATATATATATATATATATAGTGCAGCTTGTACTGTAACTGGTGTATATATATATATATATATATATATAGTGCAGCTTGTACTGTAACTGGTGTATATATATATATATATATATATAGTGCAGCTTGTACTGTAACTGGTGTATATATATATATATATATATATAGTGCAGCTTGTACTGTAACTGGTGTATATATATATATATATATATATATATATAGTGCAGCTTGTACTGTAACTGGTGTATATATATATATATATATATATATAGTGCAGCTTGTACTGTAACTGGTGTATATATATATATATATATATATATAGTGCAGCTTGTACTGTAACTGGTGTATATATATATATATATATATATATAGTGCAGCTTGTACTGTAACTGGTGTATATATATATATATATATATATAGTGCAGCTTGTACTGTAACTGGTGTATATATATATATATAGTGCAGCTTGTACTGTAACTGGTGTATATATATATATATAGTGCAGCTTGTACTGTAACTGGTGTATATATATATATATAGTGCAGCTTGTACTGTAACTGGTGTATATATATATATATAGTGCAGCTTGTACTGTAACTGGTGTATATATATATATATAGTGCAGCTTGTACTGTAACTGGTGTATATATATATATATAGTGCAGCTTGTACTGTAACTGGTGTATATATATATATATATATAGTGCAGCTTGTACTGTAACTGGTGTATATATATATATATATATATAGTGCAGCTTGTACTGTAACTGGTGTATATATATATATATAGTGCAGCTTGTACTGTAACTGGTGTATATATATATATATAGTGCAGCTTGTACTGTAACTGGTGTATATATATATATATATATAGTGCAGCTTGTACTGTAACTGGTGTATATATATATATATAGTGCAGCTTGTACTGTAACTGGTGTATATATATATATATAGTGCAGCTTGTACTGTAACTGGTGTATATATATATATATATATATATATAGTGCAGCTTGTACTGTAACTGGTGTATATATATATATATAGTGCAGCTTGTACTGTAACTGGTGTATATATATATATATATATAGTGCAGCTTGTACTGTAACTGGTATATATATATATATATATATAGTGCAGCTTGTACTGTAACTGGTGTATATATATATATATAGTGCAGCTTGTACTGTAACTGGTGTATATATATATATATATATAGTGCAGCTTGTACTGTAACTGGTGTATATATATATATATATATAGTGCAGCTTGTACTGTAACTGGTGTATATATATATATATATATATATATATAGTGCAGCTTGTACTGTAACTGGTGTATATATATATATATATATATAGTGCAGCTTGTACTGTAACTGGTGTATATATATATATATATATAGTGCAGCTTGTACTGTAACTGATGTATATATATATATATATATAGTGCAGCTTGTACTGTAACTGGTGTATATATATATATATATATATATATAGTGCAGCTTGTACTGTAACTGGTGTATATATATATATATAGTGCAGCTTGTACTGTAACTGGTGTATATATATATATATAGTGCAGCTTGTACTGTAACTGGTGTATATATATATATATATATAGTGCAGCTTGTACTGTAACTGGTGTATATATATATATATATATATAGTGCAGCTTGTACTGTAACTGGTGTATATATATATATATATATAGTGCAGCTTGTACTGTAACTGGTGTATATATATATATATATATATAGTGCAGCTTCTACTGTAACTGGTGTATATATATATATATAGTGCAGCTTGTACTGTAACTGGTGTATATATATATATATATATATATATAGTGCAGCTTGTACTGTAACTGGTGTATATATATATATATATATAGTGCAGCTTGTACTGTAACTGGTGTATATATATATATATATATATATAGTGCAGCTTCTACTGTAACTGGTGTATATATATATATATATATATAGTGCAGCTTGTACTGTAACTGGTGTATATATATATATATATATATATAGTGCAGCTTGTACTGTAACTGGTGTATATATATATATATATATATATAGTGCAGCTTGTACTGTAACTGGTGTATATATATATATATAGTGCAGCTTGTACTGTAACTGGTGTATATATATATATATATATATATAGTGCAGCTTCTACTGTAACTGGTGTATATATATATATATATATAGTGCAGCTTGTACTGTAACTGGTGTATATATATATATATATATAGTGCAGCTTGTACTGTAACTGGTGTATATATATATATATAGTGCAGCTTGTACTGTAACTGGTGTATATATATATATATATATATAGTGCAGCTTCTACTGTAACTGGTGTATATATATATATATATATAGTGCAGCTTGTACTGTAACTGGTGTATATATATATATATATATATATAGTGCAGCTTGTACTGTAACTGGTGTATATATATATATATATATATATATATATATATATAGTGCAGCTTCTACTGTAACTGGTGTATATATATATATATATATAGTGCAGCTTGTACTGTAACTGGTGTATATATATATATATATATAGTGCAGCTTGTACTGTAACTGGTGTATATATATATATATATATATATATATAGTGCAGCTTGTACTGTAACTGGTGTATATATATATATATATATATATAGTGCAGCTTGTACTGTAACTGGTGTATATATATATATATATATAGTGCAGCTTGTACTGTAACTGGTGTATATATATATATATATATATAGTGCAGCTTCTACTGTAACTGGTGTGTATATATATATATATATAGTGCAGCTTGTACTGTAACTGGTGTATATATATATATATATATAGTGCAGCTTGTACTGTAACTGGTGTATATATATATATATAGTGCAGCTTGTACTGTAACTGGTGTATATATATATATATATATATAGTGCAGCTTCTACTGTAACTGGTGTATATATATATATATATATAGTGCAGCTTGTACTGTAACTGGTGTATATATATATATATATATATATAGTGCAGCTTGTACTGTAACTGGTGTATATATATATATATATATATATAGTGCAGCTTGTACTGTAACTGGTGTATATATATATATATAGTGCAGCTTGTACTGTAACTGGTGTATATATATATATATATATATATATATATATATATAGTGCAGCTTCTACTGTAACTGGTGTATATATATATATATATATAGTGCAGCTTGTACTGTAACTGGTGTATATATATATATATATATAGTGCAGCTTGTACTGTAACTGGTGTATATATATATATATATATATATATATATATATAGTGCAGCTTGTACTGTAACTGGTGTATATATATATATATATATATAGTGCAGCTTGTACTGTAACTGGTGTATATATATATATATAGTGCAGCTTGTACTGTAACTGGTGTATATATATATATATATATATATAGTGCAGCTTCTACTGTAACTGGTGTGTATATATATATATATATAGTGCAGCTTCTACTGTAACTGGTGTATATATATATATATATATAGTGCAGCTTGTACTGTAACTGGTGTATATATATATATATATATAGTGCAGCTTCTACTGTAACTGGTGTGTATATATATATATATATATATATAGTGCAGCTTCTACTGTAACTGGTGTGTATATATATATATATATAGTGCAGCTTGTACTGTAACTGGTGTATATATATATATATATATATAGTGCAGCTTCTACTGTAACTGGTGTGTATATATATATATATATATATAGTGCAGCTTCTACTGTAACTGGTGTATATATATATATATATATAGTGCAGCTTGTACTGTAACTGGTGTATATATATATATATATATAGTGCAGCTTCTACTGTAACTGGTGTGTATATATATATATATATATATAGTGCAGCTTCTACTGTAACTGGTGTATATATATATATATATATATAGTGCAGCTTGTACTGTAACTGGTGTATATATATATATATATATAGTGCAGCTTCTACTGTAACTGGTGTGTATATATATATATATATATATAGTGCAGCTTCTACTGTAACTGGTGTATATATATATATATATATATATATAGTGCAGCTTGTACTGTAACTGGTGTATATATATATATATATATATATATATATATATAGTGCAGCTTGTACTGTAACTGGTGTATATATATATATATATATATAGTGCAGCTTGTACTGTAACTGGTGTATATATATATATATATATATATATATATATAGTGCAGCTTCTACTGTAACTGGTGTATATATATATATATATAGTGCAGCTTGTACTGTAACTGGTGTATATATATATATATATATATAGTGCAGCTTGTACTGTAACTGGTGTATATATATATATATATATATATATATAGTGCAGCTTGTACTGTAACTGGTGTATATATATATATATATATATAGTGCAGCTTGTACTGTAACTGGTGTATATATATATATATATATAGTGCAGCTTCTACTGTAACTGGTGTGTATATATATATATATACACATACATACACACACACACATATATGTCAGTTGCAGTACCAGCTGCACTAATGTTGACCAACATCAGTGGCAGCAGTTTTTGTTACATAATCAGAAATCGATAATTATTCCCATAATTCTGCACGATTTTAAATTCATAAATTAACATAAATTAACATATTTCAATAGTTTTTCCAATGCGTATTTGAATAAGCCCCCCCCCCCCCCAAATACTTCTCATCTCTAATGTAGTTCTACAACACTGAATATCTACCCTTGCATTTCTTACCCTCTCTCTTTCCCCCCACTTCCCCCCTCTCTCTCTCTATCTCTTTTTGTCTTCCCTTCTCTCTCTCTCTCTCTCTCTCTCTGTATGCTCCCTTTTTTCTGCCTCTTCCCCTCTCTCTCTGCCTCCCTCTCTCTCACTCTGTCTCATTTTCTCTCTACCTCCCCCCTCTGTCCCCTCCTCTCTCTGCCTCCCTTGTCTCTGTCTCTCCCCCTCTCTCCTATTTCACTCCTCCTACCCCCTCCACACTAATATTCCTCCTTCAGTCTTCAATAAATCTCATTGTCTCCCCCTTCATTGTTTTCCTTCTTTTTCTCCTCCTTCCGTTTCCTCTTTACCCCCCCCCCACCATTATATTGATTATTCTAATCTACTTTTTCACTTAGTCACGTAACCTTTCTCTCTTCCTTTCCATCTCTCTTCCTTTCTTTCTTTCATTCTTTCTTTCTTCCTATTTCTCTTTCTTTCTTTCTTTCTTCCTATCTCTATTTCTTTCTTTCTTTCTTTCTTTCTTTCTTTCTTTCTTTCTTTCTTTCTTTCTTTCTTTCTTTCTTCCTATCTCTCTTTTT
This sequence comes from Eledone cirrhosa, assembly GCA_964016885.1. NCBI lineage: Eukaryota > Metazoa > Mollusca > Cephalopoda > Octopoda > Eledonidae > Eledone > Eledone cirrhosa. The sequence goes on from OZ024745.1 coordinate 1,408,117, forward strand.
TTTATCTATTTCTTTCTTTCTTTCTATCTCTCTTTCTTCCTTTCTTTCTTTCTTTCTTTCTTTCTTTCTTTCTTTCTTTCTTTCTTTCTTTAGTTTGTTATTTATTTATAACTCATCTTTATTTGGACGTTTCTTTCTTCCTATCGTCTACGACCCCCCCGTCTGTTTTCCTTCCTTCCTTCCTTCCTTTATTCCTTCTTGCATTTTCTCCCCCCCCCCCTTTCCTTTTCTGTCGTCATTCATTTAACTCCAATTAATCTCCATTTTTCAACATTGACACAAGGTCATATCTTAGGAAGAACTACAATCAACTGAATGGAACCAACTATATATATATATATATATATATATATATATATATATATATATATATATATATTAAAATACAAATATTAATAAAATAGATGTTCTTTTCATCAATTACATTTTATTATACATATTTCGGAGGTACAACAGTACGTCCTCATCAGACAAAATATAATGATACATGACATACCCTGAGATGTTAAATGGTTAAGATTTAATCAATTTAAATCTTAACCATTTAACATCTCAGGGTATGTCATGTATCATTATATTTGATGGTCCCGACAGGATGTGAAGACATTGAACCAAGTATTTATAGCAGCAGATATTTCAACATAGTAATGGCAGGATTGGAACTGAGAGGCTTTCATTTCACAAAAATGGTTTCTTTTCATGACCACATATTTCTTGTCTTGCTGACAGTAAAACATCTGTACTACCACTACTACTACTACTGCTGCTGCTACTGCTGCTGCTGCTACTACTACTACTACTACTACTACTACTACTACTACTGCTACTACTGCTGCTGCTACTGCTGCTGCTGCTACTACTACTACTGCTGCTGCTACTGCTGCTACTGCTGCTGCTGCTGCTGCTACTACTGCTGCTGCTACTGCTACTACTACTACTGCTGCTGCTGCTGCTGCTGCTGCTGCTACTACTATTGCTACTACTACTACTACTACTGCTGCTGCTGCTGCTGCTGCTACTGCTACTACTACTACTGCTGCTGCTACTGCTACTACTACTACTGCTGCTGCTGCTACTGCTACTACTACTACTGCTGCTGCTGCTGCTACTACTACTACTACTACTGCTGCTACTACTGCTGCTGCTGCTGCTGCTACTACTGCTACTACTACTGCTGCTGCTGCTACTACTACTACTACTACTGCTGCTGCTGCTACTACTATTGCTACTGCTGCTGCTGCTACTACTACTGCTACTACTGCTACTACTACTACTACTGCTGCTGCTGTTGCTACTACTACTACTACTGCTGCTGCTGCTGCTGCTGCTGCTGCTGCTGCTTCTTCTTTGCCCACTTATTCCTGAGAAGGCCGTGGTGGCAGAGTCCTCAAACACTCCTTCCAGCAGGTCCTGTCAGAAGGAACCGTCTCCAACTGATCTGGCTGGATCCCCAAGCAAGACCAACCAAGCTCATGGATGTTATCCAACCATCTTTCTCGGGGTTTACCTCTGGGTCTCCAGCCGGTTGGTTTTGCCCATAAAACATGTCCAGTGATTCTTTCCTGAAATATTCTAACCTCATGCCCATAGTATCGGAGCTGTGATCTCTCCGGAGAAGTAGCGGCTCTACCTGGAGTGACTCTTTGATTTACGAGAGGGGATGGAGGCTTATTGATACGGTCACCAGATATGTTGTAATCTAAGCAGGCTCCTATCTTCAGTTCAGTATTCGTGCCAACCCTCACCTATGGTCATGAATCTTGGGTAATGACCGAAAGAATACAAGCGGCCGAAATGGGATCCTCCGAGATGTTTTTGGAGTCATGTTACACGATAGAGTGCATAGGTCGGAGATGAGTGAGTCACTCCAGGTAGAGCTGCGACTTCTCCGAATTGAGAGATCACAGCTCCCATACTTTGGGCATGTGGTTAGAATGTCTCAGGAAAGAATTTCAGAGCTCTAGCATCACTCCTTCATAATCAGTCTATGAACCTTTCAGCCTACTCTCGTATATCCCTGTCACAATCAACACAAGTGAAATTATGAAATTCTTCATTATATAATTTAGTATTACTCCATTACATGTTCCAACCCTGAGAGGATGAGGCCATACTGGGGCATCACCATTAGTGTATGTTTACTTTTTTTAACTAATCAGTCGTACCAATGTCCCCCTCCCCATCAAATTAACTTAAAATCTTTAGTTTCTTCACTCGACTTTCATCTCTGTTAAAATAATTAATTGGTTAGAAATAACCCGGTTTTATAGCCCGGTTTGGGTCATAACTAACTATTGATTTCTAACATTTGCACAATAGAGGAAGGAACAGTCGATTATATCAACTCACTGCTTCAATGGTACTTTTAATTTATCGATCTTGTAATGATGATGAGCATAACTGATTTCTGCGGGATTTCAACTCGTGAAAGCCTGTAACTAAGTATTGCAAAACCTTTCGTTCGGTCCTCATGTAGTTCCATAACTACCCTTTAAATAATGATTTCTGATTTAGACACAATGTTAACAATTTGGGGGAGGAGAAAGTTGATTAAATGGACTCCAGTGTATTACTGGTACTTTATTTTATCGACCTCGTAAGGATGAAAGGCAAACCTAACCTCAGCGGGATTTGAACTCAGAATGTCTTCCTAGCCGCTCACTCTGTTACAGACTGTGCATCAACATGAGATATTCTTCTCCACAAAGTTTGATCACCAACAGCAGAGTTTCAAGAGCAATAGTGAAGTCCAGTCCATAAGTTGACATTATGAAGCCAATGTATTGGCTGCCAACCTCTGCTTCCCTTCCCAGCTAACTTTCCTTCTGGGCCTAACTTACACTACGGGTTGATCTTTTCATATCACCATACAGTTTAAGTATTCGTGACTTTACTCACAATGTAAAGGGCAGTAACTCTATGTCACAAAGCATGTTGTCCGACACTCTACCGATTCTACTGCTAAACCACCGTCTTTACTCTTTTTATAATGGCTTCTAGCTTCCTATAACAACTCTATCAATAACAACTCTATCAATCCCCTAGACTTTTATTAATGGTTTGTATCTGTCTGTCAGAGCATATATATATATATATATATATATATATATATATAGTGCAAATTTATACGGGAACAAAACAGAGAGGCAGACAAATAAAGGTTTATTAGGGGGGGCTCGAAGCGGGGAAGGCTGAAGGTGGTGTTTGTGTATGTGTGTAGGTGTACGTGAGTGTGTGCGTGTGTATGTGTGTAGGTGTACGTGAGTGTGTGCGTGTGTATGTGTGTAGGTGTACGTGAGTGTGTGCGTGTGTATGTGAGAGTTTGAGGAAGAACGAGGTTCCATGTTCAGGAAAAGGTGTGTGCGTGGGGTAGGGTGTAAGTCAGTGTGTGCGTGCATGTGGAAGGAGAGGGGTTAGAGGGTGGGGGAGGTGGCGTGTGGATTCCGGAGGTTATATATATATATACAATGATATTAAATAAATGAAAACTATATTTATAAAACAATATTTATAAAACAAACTAACTTTGTATTTTATCTGATGAGAGCGTACCAAAGTTTGGGTACCCTTGAAATATATATAATAGAATAAATATGGTTTTATAAATATAGTTTCCATTTATTTAATATCATTGAATATTATACTCCAAAATCTGTCGAGTGCTTCGAATCAGTTATAAACATTTATATTTGTTGAATTACCAACAAATTAAATATCCCTTTTGCTTATATATATATATATATATATATATATATATATATATATATATATATATATAACGAAAGAAGTGTGGTAAGGAACCAGGTGGACCATAACACACCAGAGTACTCAATACTTAGCGTAGTAGAGTGGGTAATAGGAAAAGAGTCAGGACTCTTTCCTATATATTAATACATGTGTGTGCGTGTGTGTTTGCGTGCGTTTATGTGTGTGTGTGTTTGCGTGCGTCTATGTGTATGTATCAATTTGAATTCATATTCAGAATAAGGCGTTTTTATATCCTAAACGGACGGTAGTCCGTTTAGTAATATTGTTGTGGTCGTGTTTTCGTTGGCAATCGTCTGTTTACGACAGTACAGCGCGGCTCTACTTTATGTAACTGAGATAAAACTTATATGAGCATGAACAGTAGATCATTACGCATCTTTTGGCTTAAAAATCTAGAAATTTGGTCCAGCGGGAAAAAGTTTATAATCAAAGTTTGCTGATAAATCTTGTGTTCAAGTGAGTTAGTAGTAAGCGTGACGCTAGGGGAGGTAATCCAGAAATGACGAATTTTTTTAGGCGGAACTCTTGTGATTGTGATTACGTTAGTCAAATGTAGTCAAATCGCCGAACCCCCTCCTCCTCATTGACTACGTCATTTCTGAACGGCCCTACTTGCGTCAGTGTGAAACATTACTTCACTTTTCACTGCTAAAATGCTTTTTAAATACTTCGTTAAAAATTTATGTTTATTATCAAAGCTATTTTTTGTACCAATCTATCAATAGTTTGCGAAAATATAGGTAAACATGTGAGTTAAATTTTTTTTAATCGCATCGATCGCTTTGTCGCACCGACCGTGACACTGTCTGACTGTCTGTCTGACTGACACCTTTGTCGGACCGACACCTTTGTTCAAGCGGACAACTTTGTTCGTGCCGGCATCTCTGCGAAACACCGATGACAACAACCAGACCAAAATTTCACTTCATTCTTCATTCTTCTTCAAGACCGATCGCCGACCGATCGTATCGGTTGCTCTTCATATACCAGGTATTCAACAGATAGTTTGCACTTCTAGTATTATTAACAGTCGTGCGATTTTTTGTACCGATAGGTGCGAATAGTGCGATAGGTACGAATAGTGTACAATATTTTCTGAGATTTGCATCCACTAATTTTGCTTAATTAAAAATGATGTTTCGCGGCTTTTTGATCGGCTTATTCATTTTTTCCATGGCACGGAAATGGAGTATTTCCATTTCGAATCAAAAATTTTCACTAAAATCGGGCAATTGGACTGATCAAATTCACATTCATGCCAGTTTTTACAAATCCATAATTAGAAATGTGGCGAAATCGAATGACCAGAAGGTATAAAAATATTAATTCAAATGTATTTACTTATCATACCAACAAAAATACTTATATATTTTGTATACCTGGGGCCCGTCAGGGCCAGGTAATGTTAATCGCCAACATTGTTATCTGTTGTCCTTTTGTGAAAGTATTGGTGGTTCATGTCGGCTCTAATGATCTGAATCCTCGTCGCACCGTTGGCACTACAAAGCTGTGCAAAGTAATACAATAATTTCTGCCCAAGTATTTTTTATTAATCATTTATTTGTAAATTAAGGACAAAGTGCCCATTCGAGGCACAAAACCGGAAAAACAGGGGAAGAGTCTCTTTGCAAGGCTACAGAAAATAGCGGAAAAGCACCACTGTACACCCATTTTCTACAGTGGTGTCATTCCACGTCCACAAAGTGTAATTGAAAATAAAAATGACTTGGGCAAGAGAAATTCTCGTTTGGAAAAGTTTAATTACTGCATGAAAGAAATGATTCAAAAATTGAACTTGCCCAATCTTCACAACATTGAAAATTGGTCAAAATTTGACAAATCTGACTTCAAACCAGATACTATTCATTTGAACAATGTTGGAAATCTTAAATTGACACAAATTTTTGCCAATGTTTTTGCCACCTGATCCTTGTTCTATGGCTGACTGAATAATTTTGTGACTTAATAAAATGTCATCATACTAGTAATGCACAATGGTCATTTTTAAATTTAAATTTTATTAAATAGTTGTTGCTTGCATTGCCTTAAAATAGTAACAAGAATGTACACATACTTTTTAAAAATACATCATTGTCAGTCAAATCAGTCAAATGTCACTAAAAGCCAGGTGGTCGATAACAACTTCTATAAGATTAGTTACATGCTCACACATTGGATCACCTCTCATCAATGGCATTGGGTGTCTGAGATAATCGTGGAGATAACTGATGAAGTCACAAATGAAGTGATGGTCTTCCAGTGTGAACAATTCCCTATATCCATTGATATATGTGATGGCTTCCGATTCATAGGTGCATTTTATGAGGAATTCCATGCATCCGATTTTCAGTGATTCAATGGGCATTTTATCAGAGATGATAAGGTATTTGACCACGTTTTGCTTTGTAAGTAAATTGGAGAGAATCACTGCAGTCAAAGTCATTTCTTTGCATGGGTTTTTGTCCATTCTAAAAAGTTAAAATGATAAAGTATTACTACTATATAACTTACATCTATTGTTGTAACACCATTGAAATGCACAAGTTTCACCAATTCACTATTATGCACTAATCATCTCAAATGCATTCATGATTTACTAGCTTTGTCAATAAGCCAGTTGCCTCAACTAGATTGCAATTATACTCAAAAGAACTTTAAAATGTCAATCACTTGTCAGTAATTCACTATGATCATTTAATTATTAGATAGTTGTTGCTTGCATTGCCTTAAAAAATAGTAGACCAGATAGAAAAATGCGTACAGCAAAAAAAAGTAATATTGTTGGAATATAAACCTTTAAAAATACAGGACAAGAAACTAAAATAAAACTTTAAAAGAATAGGACAAGAAACTAAGATAAAACTTTAAAGAATTGGACAAGAAATAAAAAAATTTACAATAATATTAGTGGCAAAATTTTTTTATTCGTTTCCTGTGCTATGCCCCAGTATCTTCTTGATTAGTGCATAATAATTGTCATGCTCTCATTGTGCGTTGCCCCTGAGCGGTTGGTTCTGGTTGGGGTTGGTTGGCTGAGCAGTTCTGCTCCGTCAGAATGACCATTGCCAGAAGAATTGGCCGATGCAGCTGCAGGTCTCCTCCAAGAATGCACTTCTGGTCCCGCAACACCAGACGAAGATGGAGAAGACGACCGGGACAAGATGTCGACTCTGACCACCTCCCTCAACCACCGGTCCTCCCTCCCTCTGTCCCGTCATCCCTCCAGTCCTCCTGCTCCCCCTTCCTGTACCAGAAAGCTGTGGCACGCATTCATCTGGACTGCCGGACTTGAACTCAAGGACAAGATGCAAGGAGAAGATGGACGGGTTGGTCAAGATCAAGGATGAGGGGGACGACAAGACCGTCCGCTGCTGCTCAAGATCTGTGCTCATGGGCCCATGGGTCCATTCACATTATGCATGACACATGAGGCGTGTCGCCGAATGATGAAATAGGGGTATGGTTATGGCCCAATTGGTGTTCAAACCAGGATCAAATGATCCCCCCGGTCTGACGACGACCTCTGAATGTGGAACTCAGAGCCTATGAATGTGGAACTCGATTTTTTACCCATAAAAATTTTGCCACTAATATTATTGTAAAATTTTTTATTTCTTGTCCAATTCTTTAAAGTTTTATCTTAGTTTCTTTTCCTATTCTTTTAAAGTTTTATCTTAGTTTCTTGTCCTATTCTTTTAAAGTTTTATTTTAGTTTCTTGTCCTGTATTTTTAAAGGTTTATATTCCAACAATATTACTTTTTTTTGCTGTACGCATTTTTCTATCTGGTTAAAAAAAAAGGATTTTACTGGGTTTTCAAATCTAAATTTTCGGTCCAATGTCTTCAAAGTAGTTGAATTTGATACAAATTAAACATCCCAACTTCATAGATATAGGTTTACAGGACAACTGGTATAATGACGAGAAACATACCTCTAGCACCCAACACTGAGGCGTGCTAAAGGCATGTCTCTTGCCCATAGCTTTTGTATCAAATTTAGTATAGAAAACTAAAAGGCATTGTTCAAAGTTTCTAGGATTCATTTTAGATTTTATTCAGATTCATAACAATGCCTTCAAATACATTGAAAATAATGCATGCATGCATATATGTTTTCTCTTTCTCGTAATTTCGAGTATATTTTTTGACCGGCCACCTTCCTGGTGGCAAGGTTGTAAAAGAAAAGAAATTGTCATCCCTTGAATCGCAAGAATGTTTTGCAAACTTTGAAGGTGCCAGCTATCGCAGCCATTTGCAGACTATGAATTAGGGAGCTGCGCTCTTTGTCCGCAAATCCAAGTTCAGTTATACATTGGTCCAAGCGGGTTGGTATATAACCCGTAGTTCCAATAATGATGGGTATGAAGCTAAAGGTGTATCTTGGATACTGGATTTGTAAACTCCTCATCAATGGTCCGTAGATGTCCTCCTTCTCCTGTATTTTTCTGACAATGTTTACATCAAGTGGGCAGCTGATCTCCACAACAGAACACGTTTTCAATGTGTGGTCCCAAACAACAATATTAGTCCGGTTGTGCTTAAATTTGGTGGCAGTTTTTATTTTCAGGTTTCACCAGTATTCCTTAGTGCCATCTGTCTCAATATATTCTTCCTCGTTTGTTGTTAATTTTTTTTCCGAAGTGCGTTCCAGATGTATGTATGTGTATATGTGTGTATGTATGTGTGTATGTATGTGTGTATGTCAGGTCACTCTTCAATGCTACTGGTAACATGTGACCCAGTAACGGAGGAACTCAGGAGAGTCAATGGCCACCCAATAAAGTTTTTTTTGTGTGCAGCGAGAGATTCCTAGTCTTCATTAAGACATCCCTCTAGAAGGTCACTCTCTTATAAAACCTGCGACATCGTTTGGATCCAATGATGTAGACCAGTTCTACTCTTTGGGTGTATTCGATGTTCAGAGAGTGGGATTGGCTCTGTGCAAAGTCTTTCCTCACTTAAAAAAGCTTCAAGCACAGTCATCGCTTGATATGTAACATGTTTTTGCTTGGCAGCATCGGTAGAGGGTCGGACGCCATGCTTTGACGCATAGTTACGGCCTTTGCCATTCTGAGTTCAAATCCCGCCGAGGTTAACTTTACCTTTCATCCTTACGGGGTCGATAAAATAAAGTACCAGTAATACACTAGGTAATTGCTGGCCTTGTGCCAAAAGTAGAAACAATTATTTGCGATGCATGACATTGCTGGCCATAGGCAAGTCCCTAGCAGGACTAGGAAGCCATGTTTAAGTATCAAGCGATGGCATTACTGGAAATCATGTTGCAGGGATCACACACACACACACACACACACACACACACACACACACACACACACACACACACACACACACACACACACACACACACACACACACACATATATATGATTATTTGTGTGTGTGTATGTAGTACTCTGTATGTGTCGTCATACACATAACCACTCCCTTCTTTTACATGTTCTCTTTTGTATGTTGTATATTTTTACATGTCTTGAAATGTTTTGTCTTTGTCACTATCTCATCCACGCCCACCCATCCCACTTCATTCAAACCTAAAATTATATCATTTCATTATCTCCCCTTGTCTTTCCAACCATAAATCTTTTGTCGTTTTTTAAATATTTTTTTATCAACTATTTAGTATAATACTTCGCCATAACCCATCCACCACCTCCGCCTCTATACCACATTCTTTCTCTTTCTCTCTCTCTCTCTCTCACTCTCTCTCTCTCTCTCTCTCTCTCTCTCCCCTCCTCTCTCCCTCTCTCTCTTCCCACCCTCTATCCTCCTACTTCAATTTCTCACTCCTTATTTACCCTTTCTTACTCTCTCTTAGTTGCATGTGTACAAA
>OZ024745.1:1430238-1432738 GCA_964016885.1 Eledone cirrhosa
AGGTTTTTCACAATTTATGATTACATAATATTTTATATTCTCATCTGTAATAAAATTTTAATTAAATTAAATTTATAGGTTAACTAACATTTAAATTAAATTAATTTCTAAAATAATGTTATTAATTAGGTTTATAATATTTAAATGTTTTTTTTAGTTTATGATTACACGATATAATTAATTCCTGTCGTTTATTTAATAAGATATCCTTAGACTTCATTATTTCAAATAGTTCTTGGGAACATAATCTACATTCATTTCTATTATTTTGATAAGGGGTGGCTCTTTTGAGCACACTCCAGGTCAAATCATATTTTATATTCTTATTTTTATAACTATTGATTTTTTCTGCTAGAGATGTTGTATTAGCCAGTGCGGCATTTTTAAAACTATGCTTGTGGGTATTAAACCTTGTCTTAAAATTGTTAGATGTAGCTCCTATATATGAGCAAATAGAATCTTTAGTTTTAACATTACATTTATAGACTATGTTGTTAACAAGACAATTCCCTTTTAATGGGCAGTTTGCTTTGTTTCTACAGTTACATCCTTTCGTTAATTCTGTATTTGAGGAGATATTATGGTTAATTTGATGTACTGGTGGTATACTTATGGTTTTCTTACATTTATATGCATTATATGCACTTATATTTTGTTTTATGTTATTTGTTGTAGAGTATGAGAATTTAACTGTAGACCTATTTAAGATTTGATGGTATTTGTGGTTTGGCGGGAAGTTTTTCTCAAGGATATAAAAAAATTTTTTAGCAATATTATCCTTAACTTGTAAATTAAAAGGAGCATTATACCAAGTAACCCGTCTATTACGGTTTCTATGTTGTTTATTATTTTTATTATTTTTATAGGTTGTATCGTGATTTTTACTAGGAGGATTAATGTTAATGATCTCACCACAACTATTTTTAGTTATATTTGTAGATTTAGGTGTTTTATCCTTTTTATTAGGAGTTTTATTATTAATATTTATTATAGTTGTATGATGAGTAGTTTTTTGAGAGTTACTATACTTTATATTAGAAGATTTGGTATTTTGGGGTATAGTGTGGGTGGCATTTAGGTGTGTACTTTTCATTTGGTGTTTGTTGGTAATATTATGTTGTATGCTTTCAGTATTTTTAGTAGAAGGTATATACTCTAATCTATTTTTGTGGCCACTTCTATCTAGAGCTTCGTTATAGAAGGTCGCATTTTTATCAAATACATCTTGGTTAGAAGAAAGGTTAGAAATTCTAAGTGATATATTATATGCAAGGTTTTTAAGGATAGATTTAGGGTGATTAGATTGTGAGTGTATGTAATGTAAGTTTTGGTTAGGTTTATGGTAAGGTTGGTAGATACCCGTAGCTAAATCTAAAGTTATATCTAGGAAATTTACTACTTTACTTGTTTTTTCAAAAGTAATATTAAGATTATAATAGTCTTTAAGGAAAGTTCTAATATGTTTTTTGTTTTTTTCAATTTCTGAAAGGCTAAGGTTGTTAGAAAGAAGAAGACAGTCATCACGATATAAACCACCTTTGAGGTGGGGAAAAGAGGCATTTATGTTGAAAAGGAGAAAGAGGCCCACAAGATCAGTAATTTGGGCGGAATCGCTTGAACCCATAGTAATATCAAAAAGATTACTGTATGTGTTTCTGGTCCAGTATTCATTCTGAAATTCAATAAGTGTTAGTCTAGCATTATATATATATATATATATATATATATAAACGGAAAAAATGAAACGAAATTTCATTTCCCACTCTTAGTACGGCCGTTACTTAAATATAAGTATGTACACGTACATACATATATGTATTTCCGTTTATCGTTTTCGGTGCACCCGGCCGATTAACCCACTCAATATGCAAATTGGGCTACTCAGCCGTTAATATGCATAAGGTAAGTATATAGGTTCAATAATCTGACAGGAAGGTATACGTTGCTGACGATAGCTAATAAGCTTGAAACTAGTACAGCGTTCCTTTGTCTGTTGAACAAACGAGCAACGATGGTTGCTGGACACTACGGCGTAATACGGGATGTTTGTTTACAAACACACCGAGCATTATAATAAATGTTCGGTGAATCCATACGTACATATATATATGTGTGCATGTATGTATATATATATACATACTACTGTACGTCTGTATACATATATGTATGTACGTGTACATACTTATATATATATATATATACTATATATTTTATTAAGGCTAAACAGTGAGTGTTGTTACTGTGGAGTTTCGCCTACATATGACAGTGTCATCAGAGAAGAATTAACATTTAATAGCAGAGACAGTACAAATAAGAGAGGGAGAGAGAGGGGGTAGTGGGAGGGGTGGGGAGTGTAGACAGATCTATAGATAGATAGTGTAGATAGAGTGAGAGAGAGAGAGAGAGAGAGGGGGTAGTGGGAGGGGTGGGGAGTGTAGACAGATCTATAGATAGATAGTGTAGATAGAGTGAGAGAGATAGAGAGAGAGAGAGGGGGTAG
>OZ024745.1:1437738-1450238 GCA_964016885.1 Eledone cirrhosa
TTATGTTCGCCCATTCCATGTATCAAATACAATATGACGTAAGAACAGAGAAAAAAAGGAACATTTATTTTGTAAAACATTTTCTATGATATAAGAATGCAAGAGAGCAAAACTAGAAATAGTGAGAGAAAGCAATGGAACAGAGACCATCCTAATCAATTGTTGGGGTAGCTACAATACTTGCTTCATTCAATAAGTAGATACGATGATAAATTAAACGAATAATTAAATAATGAAATAATTAAATATGGTAGCACCTTTGATGTTTCCCAGTAAAATGAATTAGTTTCATTGATTTTGTTATTCCCAATTTATCTCGGGCACAACATCAGGGTGTGTGGAGTTTTTATCAACATTTTCTGGTCTTTAATTGTTTTCTGCCTTTTTGGGGGGTGGGGGGAGCAATTTTTTTTTTTTTTAGAATAAAACTGCAGTTCTTCCTCTTTATTTGGTAATTAAAAAAAAAAGGAAGATGCTTCGAATATGAAATCATTACAAGTCCAGAGTAGATAGCCACCCACGTGGCTGTTGATAACAAGTAGGGATTATGGAGCTATATTGAACAAGACTAATCAATAAAACGCTAATGTCCTGTGGTAAATATAAATATATAAATATGTATAATATATAAATATATAAATATATAAATATGTATAATATATAAATATATAAATATATAAATATGTATAAATATATAAATATATAAATATATAAATATATAAATATGTATAAATATATAAATATATAAATATATAAATATATAAATATGTATAAATATATAAATATATAAATATATAAATATATAAATATGTATAAATATATAAATATATAAATATATAAATATGTATAAATATAAATAAAACGCAGGAAAAACCTTATCAGTGTAATATTATGAATAGATTACAATGGCAGTGGATTAGCTGCAGAATCGTAAATTGTTGGATAACTTGCTTTGTGGCATGGAGTTACGGCCCTTTATGTTCTAAGTTCAAATCTAGTCTAGGTTAATTTTGCATTTTATCCAAAATTGTTGGTCTTGTGCTTAAATCAAAAACCGTTATAAATAGACTAGAAATGTGATTGTTGGTTGGAAATATTGCGACTGGTAAGAGTCGCCGCCATACATTGGGCTGCTTTCAAAATAATTTAAAATGTTTTAGTCACAGACAATTATATTGGTTTAACAGCAGTATATGTTGTTATACATTTCAACAGTAGTATATACAGCAGTATATGTTGTTATACATTTCAACAGTAGTATATACAGCAGTATATGTTGTTATACATTTCAACAGTAGTATATACAGCAGTATATGTTGTTATACATTTCAACAGTAGTATATACAGCAGTATATGTTGTTATACATATCAACAGTAGTATATACAGCAGTATATGTTGTTATACATATCAACAGTAGTATATACAGCAGTATATGTTGTTATACATTTCAACAGTAGTATATACAGCAGTATATGTTGTTATACATATCAACAGTAGTATATACAGCAGTATATGTTGTTATACATTTCAACAGTAGTATATACAGCAGTATATGTTGTTATACATATCAACAGTAGTATATACAGAAGTATATGTTGTTATACATTTCAACAGTAGTATATACAGCAGTATATGTTGTTATACATATCAACAGTAGTATATACAGCAGTATATGTTGTTATACATTTCAACAGTAGTATATACAGCAGTATATGTTGTTATACATTTCAACAGTAGTATATACAGCAGTATATGTTGTTATACATTTCAACAGTAGTATATACAGCAGTATATGTTGTTATACATATCAACAGTAGTATATACAGCAGTATATACTGTTATACATTTCAACAGTAGTATATACAGCAGTATATGTTGTTATACATATCAACAGTAGTATATACAGCAGTATATACTGTTATACATTTCAACAGTAGTATATACAGCAGTATATACTGTTATACACATTTCAACAGTAGTATATACAGCAGTATATGTTGTTATACATTTCAACAGTAGTATATACAGCAGTATATACTGTTATACATTTCAACAGTAGTAAATACAGGAGTATATGTTGTTATACATTTCAACAGTAGTAAATACAGGAGTATATACTGTTATACACATTTCAACAGTAGTATATACAGCAGTATATGTTGTTATACACATTTCAACAGTAGTATATAGAGCAGTATATGTTGTTATACATATCAACAGTAGTATATACAGCAGTATATGCTGTTATACACATTTCAACAGTAGTATATACAGCAGTATATGTTGTTATACACATTTCAACAGTAGTATATACAGCAGTATATGTTGTTATACATATCAACAGTAGTAAATACAGGAGTATATACTGTTATACACATTTCAACAGTAGTATATACAGCAGTATATACTGTTATATACATTTCAACAGTAGTATATACAGCAGTATATACTGTTATACACATTTCAACAGTAGTATATACAGGAGTATATACTGTTATACACATTTCAAAAATAATATTCCAAAGAACAGACAGACTTTCTGCGTACGCTGTTTATTATGACACAAAATACAGTTTGTTCTACCACAAAAAGATCCAACAAAATTACTGATAACCACAGAAAGAAACTATAAATAAGAGATAAAGAGTTAAAAAAGTTAAACATCCCCTCGAAAAATGTTTTTGTGTGTCACATAATATTATCTATATATTAATACCCTTGTACCTACGTACCCTACGTCCGACTGTATCACATAATATTATCTATATATTGTACCTACGTACTGTATACTGTGGTTATAATTGTATACTGTAGTTATAACTATAGAACTGTATAGTGTAGTTATAACTATAGAACTGTATAGTGTAGTTATAACTATAGAACTGTATAGTGTAGTTATAACTATAGAACTGTAAACTGTAGTTATAACTATAGAACTGTATAGTGTAGTTATAACTATAGAACTGTATAGTGTAGTTATAACTATAGAACTGTATACTGTAGTTATAACTATAGAACTGTATAGTGTAGTTATAACTATAGAACTGTATAGTGTAGTTATAACTATAGAACTGTATAGTGTAGTTATAACTATAGAACTGTATAGTGTAGTTATAACTATAAAACTGTATAGTGTAGTTATAACTATAGAACTGTATAGTGTAGTTATAACTATAGAACTGTATAATGTAGTTATAACTATAGAACTGTATAGTGTAGTTATAACTATAGAACTGTATAGTGTAGTTATAACTATAGAACTGTATACTGTAGTTATAACTATAGAACTGTAAACTGTAGTTATAACTATTGAACTGTATACTGTAGTTATAACTATAGAACTGTATAGTGTAGTTATAACTATAGAACTGTATAGTGTAGTTATAACTATAGAACTGTATAGTGTAGTTATAACTATAAAACTGTATAGTGTAGTTATAACTACAGAACTGTATAGTGTAGTTATAACTATAGAACTGTATAATGTAGTTATAACTATAGAACTGTATAGTGTAGTTATAACTATAGAACTGTATAGTGTAGTTATAACTATAGAACTGTATAGTGTAGTTATAACTATAGAACTGTATAGTGTAGTTATAACTATAGAACTGTATAGTGTAGTTATAACTATAAAACTGTATAGTGTAGTTATAACTATAGAACTGTATAGTGTAGTTATAACTATAGAACTATATAGTGTAGTTATAACTATAGAACTGTATAGTGTAGTTATAACTATAGAACTGTATAGTGTAGTTATAACTATAGAACTGTATAGTGTAGTTATAACTATAGAACTGTATACTGTAGTTATAACTATAGAACTGTATAGTGTAGTTATAACTATAGAACTGTATAGTGTAGTTATAACTATAGAACTGTATAGTGTAGTTATAACTATAGAACTGTATACTGTAGTTATAACTATAGAACTGTATACTGTAGTTATAACTATAGAACTGTATAGTGTAGTTATAACTATAGAACTGTATAGTGTAGTTATAACTATGGAACTGTATAGTGTAGTTATAACTATAGAACTGTATAGTGTAGTTATAACTATAGAACTGTATACTGTAGTTATAACTATAGAACTGTATAGTGTAGTTATAAATATAGAACTGTATAGTGTAGTTATAACTATAGAACTGTATAGTGTAGTTATAACTATAGAACTGTATAGTGTAGTTATAACTATAGAACTGTATAGTGTAGTTATAACTATAGAACTGTATAGTGTAGTTATAACTATAGAACTGTATAGTGTAGTTATAACTATAGAACTGTAAACTGTAGTTATAACTATAGAACTGTATAGTGTAGTTATAACTATAGAACTGTATAGTGTAGTTATAACTATAGAACTGTAAACTGTAGTTATAATTATAGAACTGTATAGTGTAGTTATAACTATAGAACTGTATAGTGTAGTTATAACTATTGAACTGTATAGTGTAGTTATAACTATAGAACTGTATAGTGTAGTTATAACTATAGAACTGTATAGTGTAGTTATAACTATAGAACTGTATAGTGTAGTTATAACTATAGAACTGTATAATGTAGTTATAACTATAGAACTGTATAGTGTAGTTATAACTATAGAACTGTATAGTGTAGTTATAACTATAGAACTGTATAGTGTAGTTATAACTATAGAACTGTATAGTGTAGTTATAACTATAAAACTGTATAGTGTAGTTATAACTATAGAGCTGTATAGTGTAGTTATAACTATAGAACTGTATAGTGTAGTTATAACTATAGAACTGTATAGTGTAGTTATAACTATAGAACTGTATAGTGTAGTTATAACTATAGAACTGTATAGTGTAGTTATAACTATAGAACTGTATAGTGTAGTTATAACTATAGAACTGTATAGTGTAGTTATAACTATAGAACTGTATAGTGTAGTTATAACTATAGAACTGTATAGTGTAGTTATAACTATAGAACTGTATAGTGTAGTTATAACTATAGAACTGTATAGTGTAGTTATAACTATAGAACTGTATAGTGTAGTTATAACTATAGAACTGTATAGTGTAGTTATAACTATAGAACTGTAAACTGTAGTTATAACTATAGAACTGTATAGTGTAGTTATAACTATAGAACTGTATAGTGTAGTTATAACTATAGAACTGTAAACTGTAGTTATAATTATAGAACTGTATAGTGTAGTTATAACTATAGAACTGTATAGTGTAGTTATAACTATTGAACTGTATAGTGTAGTTATAACTATAGAACTGTATAGTGTAGTTATAACTATAGAACTGTATAGTGTAGTTATAACTATAGAACTGTATAGTGTAGTTATAACTATAGAACTGTATAATGTAGTTATAACTATAGAACTGTATAGTGTAGTTATAACTATAGAACTGTATAGTGTAGTTATAACTATAGAACTGTATAGTGTAGTTATAACTATAGAACTGTATAGTGTAGTTATAACTATAAAACTGTATAGTGTAGTTATAACTATAGAACTGTATAGTGTAGTTATAACTATAGAACTGTATAGTGTAGTTATAACTATAGAACTGTATAGTGTAGTTATAACTATAGAACTGTATAGTGTAGTTATAACTATAGAACTGTATAGTGTAGTTATAACTATAGAACTGTATAGTGTAGTTATAACTATAGAACTGTATAGTGTAGTTATAACTATAGAACTGTATACTGTAGTTATAACTATAGAACTGTATAGTGTAGTTATAAATATAGAACTGTAAACTGTAGTTATAACTATAGAACTGTATACTGTAGTTATAACTATTGAACTGTATAGTGTAGTTATAACTATAGAACTGTATAGTGTAGTCATAACTATAGAACTGTATAGTGTAGTTATAACTATAGAACTGTATAGTGTAGTTATAACTATAGAACTGTATAGTGTAGTTATAACTATAGAACTGTATACTGTAGTTATAACTATAGAACTGTATAGTGTAGTTATAACTATAGAACTGTATAGTGTAGTTATAACTATAGAACTGTATAGTGTAGTTATAACTATAGAACTGTATACTGTAGTTATAACTATAGAACTGTATACTGTAGTTATAACTATAGAACTGTATAGTGTAGTTATAACTATAGAACTGTATAGTGTAGTTATAAATATGGAACTGTATAGTGTAGTTATAACTATAGAACTGTATAGTGTAGTTATAACTATAGAACTGTATAGTGTAGTTATAACTATAGAACTGTATACTGTAGTTATAACTATAGAACTGTATAGTGTAGTTATAACTATAGAACTGTAAACTGTAGTTATAACTATAGAACTGTATACTGTAGTTATAACTATAGAACTGTATAGTGTAGTTATAACTATAGAACTGTATACTGTAGTTATAACTATAGAACTGTATAGTGTAGTTATAACTATAGAACTGTATAGTGTAGTTATAACTATAGAACTGTATAGTGTAGTTATAACTATAGAACTGTATAGTGTAGTTATAACTATAGAACTGTATAGTATAGTTATAACTATAGAACTGTATAGTATAGTTATAACTATAGAACTGTATAGTGTAGTTATAACTATAGAACTGTATAGTGTAGTTATAACTATAGAACTGTATAGTGTAGTTATAAATATAGAACTGTATAGTGTAGTTATAACTATAGAACTGTATAGTGTAGTTATAACTATAGAACTGTATAGTGTAGTTATAACTATAGAACTGTATAGTGTAGTTATAACTATAGAACTGTAAACTGTAGTTATAACTATAGAACTGTATAGTGTAGTTATAACTATAGAACTGTATAGTGTAGTTATAACTATAGAACTGTAAACTGTAGTTATAATTATAGAACTGTATAGTGTAGTTATAACTATAGAACTGTATAGTGTAGTTATAACTATTGAACTGTATAGTGTAGTTATAACTATAGAACTGTATAGTGTAGTTATAACTATAGAACTGTAAACTGTAGTTATAATTATAGAACTGTATAGTGTAGTTATAACTATAGAACTGTATAGTGTAGTTATAACTATAGAACTGTATAGTGTAGTTATAACTATAGAACTGTATAGTGTAGTTATAACTATAGAACTGTATAGTGTAGTTATATCTATAGAACTGTATAGTGTAGTTATAACTATAGAACTGTATAGTGTAGTTATAACTATAGAACTGTATACTGTAGTTATAACTATAGAATTGTATAGTGTAGTTATAACTATAGAACTGTATAGTGTAGTTATAACTATAGAACTTTATAGTGTAGTTATAACTATAGAACTGTAAACTGTAGTTATAACTATTGAACTGTATAGTGTAGTTATAACTATAGAACTGTATAGTGTAGTTATAACTATAGAACTGTATAGTGTAGTTATAACTATAGAACTGTATAGTGTAGTTATAACTATAGAACTGTATAGTGTAGTTATAACTATAGAACTGTATAGTGTAGTTATAACTATAGAACTGTATAGTGTAGTTATAACTATAGAACTGTATACTGTAGTTATAACTATTGAACTGTATAGTGAAGTTATAACTATAGAACTGTAAACTGTAGTTATAACTATAGAACTGTATACTGTAGTTATAACTATTGAACTGTATAGTGTAGTTATAACTATAGAACTGTATAGTGTAGTTATAACTATAGAACTGTATAGTGTAGTTATAACTATAGAACTGTATAGTATAGTTATAACTATAGAACTGTATAGTGTAGTTATAACTATAGAACTGTATAGTGTAGTTATAACTATAGAACTGTATAGTGTAGTTATAACTATAGAACTGTATACTGTAGTTATAACTATAGAACTGTATAGTGTAGTTATAACTATAGAACTGTATAGTGTAGTTATAACTATAGAACTGTATAGTGTAGTTATAACTATAGAACTGTAAACTGTAGTTATAACTATAGAACTGTATAGTGTAGTTATAACTATAGAACTGCAAACTGTAGTTATAATTATAGAACTGTATAGTGTAGTTATAACTATAGAACTGTATAGTGTAGTTATAACTATAGAACTGTATAGTGTAGTTATAACTATAGAACTGTATAGTGTAGTTATAACTATAGAACTGTATAGTGTAGTTATAACTATAGAACTGTATAGTGTAGTTATAACTATAGAACTGTATACTGTAGTTATAACTATAGAATTGTATAGTGTAGTTATAACTATAGAACTGTATAGTGTAGTTATAACTATAGAACTGTATTGTGTAGTTATAACTATAGAACTGTAAACTGTAGTTATAACTATTGAACTGTATAGTGTAGTTATAACTATAGAACTGTATAGTGTAGTTATAACTATAGAACTGTATAGTGTAGTTATAACTATAGAACTGTATAGTGTAGTTATAACTATAGAACTGTATAGTGTAGTTATAACTATAGAACTGTATAGTGTAGTTATAACTATAGAACTGTATACTGTAGTTATAACTATAGAACTGTATAGTGTAGTTATAAATATAGAACTGTATAGTGTAGTTATAACTATAGAACTGTAAACTGTAGTTATAACTATAGAACTGTATAGTGTAGTTATAACTATATAACTGTATAGTGTAGTTATAACTATAGAACTGTAAACTGTAGTTATAACTATAGAATTGTATAGTGTAGTTATAACTATAGAATTGTATAGTGTAGTTATAACTATAGAACTGTATAGTGTAGTTATAACTATAGAACTGTATAGTGTAGTTATAACTATAGAACTGTATAGTGTAGTTATAACTATAGAACTGTATAGTGTAGTTATAACTATAGAACTGTATAGTGTAGTTATAACTATAGAACTGTAAACTGTGGATAAAGTGGTGTGCATCTTTAAATCTAATGGATCACACAGGAGGGACACTTTTCTCGTCACCTTATTAGGTCCACTATGAAGATATTGAACTTAACACTATTTGAGATAGCAGCCCCCCCTCCCACCACCACCACCACCACCACCATCACAACAAACCACCACTATCACCACAACCAACAACACCACTACCACTACCACCACCGCCACCACCACCGCCACCACTATCACCATCACAACAAACCACCACCACCACCACCACAACCAACACCAACACCACTACCACAACAACAAAAACATCACAAACAACAACAACACTACCAATAGCAAGGAAGTTATGAAAGAAATGGTAGACATGTAGAGTGTTATGCAGTAAAACAAGGATTCCATGAGGGGATTAGTCTGATGGTTTATTATATTCTATTTGGAGGTGCAGCTAACTATTGCTATATGTTGATGTATATATACACGTGTTCCTCTATCTCTGTATGTCAGCCTGTGTCTCTCTGTATGTAATGTATTGTGTATATTGTCGAAATGCTGCAGTGATGTCTCCAACGACATCTATATTTAAAACATTAGCAAATATATCATAGAAATAAACAAAACAAAAGATTCCATCATCTTGAAAAATACACCAATACACATACATATATGTATATACATACATACACACATACATATATGTATATACATACATACACACATACATATATGTATATACATATATACACACATACATATATGTATATACATACATACACACATACATACATACATTCACACATACATACAAGATGGCTGCCCCCTCGTTATCGAGTATGGCTATTGCACAATAAAAAAAAATATATATATATACACATATATATACACACATACATATATATATATATATATATGGTGGCTGCCAACTCGTTTTCGAGTACGGCCACTACTTTATATCCATGTAAGAGAACCCCTACCGATGCGCTGAACGAGTGTGACATTTTAGTCCAGCCAGCGACTTGAAAACTCTGGTACAAACACTACACCTGTGACAATTATTGACACATAGTGCTGGGCCCATGGTACCATGTGATGACAAGTGCAGAGAGATCTCCAGATATAAAGCAATGCCTGTGCCGTGAAGCTTTTATAGTGAGCAAAGGCACTGCACAAAGCCAGTCCCACTCGCTTAACCAAGATGATATTTACCAAAAAGAAGAACAAGTCAACATCATTGGATACCATCAGGGTTGCAAGTATTATATCAGAGTTTTCCTTCTCCTAGAATTCTGCCTTGACAAAGGCTAAGGGGTCATCTCTCCCGGTGATTTTGGATGGCCATTGACTCTTAAGAGCTCCTTTGCCCTTTGACAGGTTTTGTTTTTAGTCCTGCAGGATGTCCAAAGTCACCCTTCTCACCAGAAACCTTGGTGAGGTTGCCAGTTTAGTCGCCA
This sequence comes from Eledone cirrhosa, assembly GCA_964016885.1. Lineage (NCBI taxonomy): Eukaryota > Metazoa > Mollusca > Cephalopoda > Octopoda > Eledonidae > Eledone > Eledone cirrhosa. The sequence continues at coordinate 1,448,012 of OZ024745.1, forward strand.
ACGACCCGACCATGAGACAGGTTGTACTGGGATACATGTTACCAGTAGCACCAACTAGTGACCTGACATATACAACTGGTGACCTGACATATATATATATATATATATATATATATAATTAAGTTAAAAATGTACATCTACATATGCATACTGAAATACTAGTATGCATATGAATACACACACGTATACATATGTAGATGTACCAAGTCTTTCACTGGTTACTTTACTGTGAGTATCCAGCTATTCTGTATGTAAACACACAGACAAACCGGTTTTTAGAGTCATACTGGTTTTTGAGGAAACACCTTTCCTCTATTCTCCAGAAAGCCAGACAAGGAATATTGAACTAGTTTCGTTGTTGTTACAACTCATCAGCAATATTTACCTATCTACCGGCCTTTCTGGAGAATCGTAAAAGCACATATCGTTATATGCTTTTTCTATGAAAATTAGTAGTGGGCAGACTAATTTGCATAGAGTGTGAGTACGTACCGGTTCAACGGAGACGATAAAAACAAATAACGAAACGAAATTAAATTTCGTTTCGTTTGTAACTCACTTTTGTATGACTGACGCTTAAACAATTAAGTTAAAAATGTACATCTACATATGCATACTGAAATACTAGTATGCATATGAATACACACACGTATACATATGTAGATGTACCAAGTCTTTCACTGGTTACTTTACTGTGAGTATCCACTACTAATTTTCATAGAAAAAGCATATAACGATATGTGCTTTTACGATTCTCCAGAAAGGCCGGTAGATAGGTAAATATTGCTGATGAGTTGTAACAACAACGAAACTAGTTCAATATTCCTTGTCTGGCTTTCTGGAGAATAGAGGAAAGGTGTTTCCTCAAAAACCAGTATGACTCTAAAAACCGGTTTGTCTGTGTGTTTACATACAGAATAGCTGGATACTCACAGTAAAGTAACCAGTGAAAGACTTGGTACATCTACATATGTATACGTGTGTGTATTCATATGCATACTAGTATTTCAGTATGCATATGTAGATGTACATTTTTAACTTAATTGTTTAAGCGTCAGTCATACAAAAGTGATTTACAAACGAAACGAAATTTAATTTCGTTTCGTTATTTGTTTTTATATATATATATATATATATATATATATATATATATATATATATATATATATACACATATACATACACATATACATATACATTAATAACAATAATAATAATAATAATAATAACAATAATAATAACGACAACAACAACAATAATAATATACATATACATATATATATACACACACGCACACACATAAACATATCTATACACACACACACACGATAGCAACTAACAGCGCTGCGATCGAATGTGGCTTTTTAGCCCAGTCAATGATCTAAAATGTCTTGCACAGAGTCGGCAACCAAAACATTCACTGGGAATAGTCGGCTGTGGTTGGAGTTCGTGTACTTTTGCATGTCGCTTGAGCCCTCCTGCTGATTTACATTCTCTACCACATGTTTGGCAAGCATGATGAGTAGCATCACCAACAGCAGCCTGGTAGTCAACCACTGGTCTTACTTTATGACTGCGAAGATGACTTTCGAGTCCAGCTTTGCTTAGGCAGAGTCTCGCACAGACGCTGCATGTCAGCACCATAGGAGGACCCTCGCCGTCTGGAAGTGCAACAGCAATGCCCTTCCTCACATCCCGCTTTACTTTCTCGTATGCGATTCGAGATGCCTCAAAGGCAACTTTTCCCTCATATACAGTCTTTCTCCATTTATTACGAGCAGCAGTAATATTTTTCCATGTATCAGCAGAGATGTTAGCGTCTTTCAAAGAGGCTTTCAAGGAATCCTTATACCTCTTTTTTAGTTTATGTGGAGGTCGTTTTCCTTTAACTAACTCTCCATAAAAGAGTTGTTTTGGTATTCTAGAATCCTTCATCCTGGCAAGGTGACCACTCCAACGGAGTCGTTGCTTAAGCACAAGAGCTTCTATACTGTCACACATAGAGCTTTCCAAAGTCTCGACATCACTGATGTGGTCCCTCCAGTGAACGCCATGGATCCGTCTGAGACACATCTGATGGAAACACTCCAATTGCTTAAGGTGGTGTCGATATGTGACCCAGGTCTCGCAGGCATAAAGAAGACAAGAGAGCACACATGCCTTGTACACCTTTACCTTTGTCTTCTTGCATACATACATACATACATACATACATACATACATACAT
>OZ024745.1:1455238-1467738 GCA_964016885.1 Eledone cirrhosa
TTGCATTAATGGCGGCAATATCGCCAGTTTTACACACACACACACACACACACAGACGCACACACACACACACACAGACACAGACGCACACACATACACACACACAGACACACACACACAGAGACACACACACACAGAGACACAGACACACACACATATCGATATTTTTCAAGTCAACCATTATACCAAAGGAAGAATATAAGTAGAAATACTCCATATTTTGTGGACCGTGGAAATGGTAATGTGTTGATTAATCAAAAGAAGGTAAGTAGCAATAAGGAACGCTGCTTTAACCACGACTCAAGCCGCCATATTAGTTTTCTGCCTCTTGTTCGGCAAAGCATTTCAAGCTTTAATCAATTCGGAATTGGTTAAGCTCCTTATCTCGCTGGCTTTTATTTCAGCTAAACAATATGACTTCCGTATCACACGATCAACTGTTGTTTTAATAGTTATTACTGAGAAAGTCTGCCGTGTTTTAGCTAAATCTGACAAACACTGTTGCTGTAAATATTTCTAAGGCTTTTCACAGGGTTTAACACTCGTCTCCTTCTAATGTTTCTTTACTCTACTGTGTTGTTTGCTTTGTTGTTTCCCTTTACCTTTTGTATATATATATATGTGTCCGTGTCCGTGCGTATATATATATATATATATATATATATATATATATATATATATATATATATATATAATACAATAACAGGAGGCTGGACTGGTGTAAATCCTTGAAAGGTTTATTATACTCTGATCATTTCAATGACCGGGTTCCGTATGAATCCGGTGATATCATCAGGTATTCGAAATATAATAAATGAATGTAACAGATAAAATCCATGGGGCTGAAAATAATAGACCCGAGGACGACCGACCATCTAGCATCTTCCACTTTAGCCGGTCGCCCTCAAGTGCTGGCCATTCGGTCTACTCAAGGCTATCTGGTGAGGGGGCGAAAGCTTATAGTGTGCTACTAACCTCCCAGTCAAAGAGAAAAAAAAAGACAGAAAGAAAGAAGAAAAGTCAGCGTTAATGTCATGCTACTATGGCGGTGGATTGGCAGTATCGGTAGAGGGTCGGACGCCATGCTTTGATGCATAGAGTTACGGCCCTTGCTATTCTGAGTTCAAATCCCGCCGAGGTTAACTTTGCCTTTCATCCTTACGGGGTCGATAAAATAAAGTACCAGTAATGTACTGGGTAATTTCTGGCCTTGTGCCAATAGTAGAAACAGTTAATGTCATGCTACAATCAGGCTAGGGATTGCCGCGAAAAATATTATTCTAAAGAACCTATATCTTAACAGAGGTATATATTATAACAGAGGTATATATAGTGGGCGTCTGCATGGTATAATGTGTGAACAGAAAATTGGAACGTTAAATTTTTGTTTAGATTTATAGGATGAAATTAAAAAAAATTAAATTAAAGATTAAAATTATAAAATTTAAAAAATTAGAAAATTAAAAATTAAACAGTTTAAAAAAACAGTTAAAAAAAAACAGTTTAAAAAAACAGTTTAAAAAAACAGTTTAAAAAAACAGTTTAAAAAAAAAAAAAATTAAAGGTTTGGGTTGCGAGATTTAGTTAAAGAATTTACAGAGAGAGTCTTTTATGAAAAAATTTTAAGTGTATTATAGAGATCCTCGATAAGTTTATATATATATATATATAAATACATAATCGGAGAAAGCTAATAGCGATACTCCGGCCAAATCCCAACTCACTCAACAAACATTAGGAAATATCTGAGTATATTCCTAATTAAACGTTCGGGGTGCTAACTAATTGTATTGTGTGGAAAATTGGCTGTATCATTTCATATGAGATATATCAAATATATCCCTTCCCTTTCGCCTTCCCAATATATTCGCCGTTCCCTGTAAATAAATATCTCTATAACTATATAACACACTTTATTTACGCTTTAATTTATATTTTTAATTATCGTGTCTATATTCTGCCTTTCATAGGTTATAGATTCCATACACTGGTGGTTTTTCCCTGTTTTATTGGTGGCGCACTGTATCTCTCTCTAGTGTGTTACCTTTTCAACATATTGTATTTTAAAGTGCCCAGGATTTCCTCTCCTTTGAGCACATTATTTACAGGGAACGGCGAGAGTCTATGGCTTCGTTAATGTATCGTGATATTTCGCTCCTTATAACAGTCTTTCTCCTCTTTCTCTGTTTGGTTGAGCACATTTCTCTGAGTGGTTTTAGGCTGCCCTTTCTAGCAGCTCGTCCATCAGAGGCCACTGGTTCACTGCCCTTAAACACGCTGTGACTTCTCTCTTCCACGTGTAGTTGGACGGCCGCTTTAAAAATTCTCTTAGTGTTGTCTGAAATGTATAGCCTTACACACGCAGAAGAACCTGGGTTATTTTATTTCCGTCAACAACTTACAGGCGAAACAGATCTCTTTGGATTTGTACGTGTGTTATATAGTTATAGAGGTATTTATTTACGCTTTAATTTATATTTTTAATTATCGTATCTATACTCTGCCTTTCATAGGTTATAGATTCCATACACTGGTGGTTTTTCCCTGTTTTATTGATGGCGCACTGTATCTCTCTCTAGTGTGTTACCTTTACAACATATTGTATATATATATATATAGGTCGAATGGTGGTTGGCGGTGATGAAATAGAGGAGGTGGAGGAATACGTCTACCTGGGACAAGAAGTGAACATGCGCCGAGACATTGAGAGGGAGATCTCCCGGAGAGTAAGGGCCGGATGGAAGGCGTTCAACGGCATAAGGGATGTGCTCAAGGGGAGGTTGAAAAAGACCACCCGCGCCAACCTCTTCAATAGCACAGTTTTACCTGCAATGTTATATGGCAGTTAAACTTGAGCTACAACGAAGAGAGAAGAGCAGAGGCTGGTAACGGCTCATAGAGCCATGGAGAGATCAATGCTAGGAATCTCGTTGAGAAAGCACATCAGGAGCGAAGTCATCAGACAGAGGTCCGGCGTGAGGGACGTCATCACGGAATATATGCGCAGCAAGTTCAGATGGGCTGGACACGTCATCCGGTTCACCGATAATCGGTGGACCCGCGCAGTTGCCAAGTGGTTCTCGCACGAGCGGAAACGACCACACGGAAGGCCTCGACGAGGGTGGAGTTACGATTTTAAGAATACGATTGGGACTACATGGATGAGGAAATCACGATCCAGAGAGGAATGGACGGCGTGCTGTGACCAGCGGCGCTGAATGGACGCCCGACAGACTGGTCGGTCAAGGTGATCAAGGTGATATACACACACACACACACACACACACACACACACACACACACACACACACACACACACACACACATATATATATATATATATATATATATAGTATTAGTGATACTATTTATGGTTATGTAAACACAAGACCTTAAGCAGTTGTAAGTATTTTACACACACCCTAAATAGTGGTAGGCAGTATTGTATTACTACCTTATTACCAGTAAGTTAAGTAGCTCAATGTAAAAACATCAGATGATTTACAGAGCAGTTATATGAAATATAAGAATCAAAGAACTGTTCAAAACATTATTGTGCTTACAGCTGTTTCCTCCAAACCGAGGTTTGGATTCTTCGGAGCAATTTATTAATGCATGGACAGTTATATGACCTCCCTTTCAGCCGAGAGACATACCAATACATATTCAAACATTGATACATATTCAAACATTGTGGGTCAACATTCATTACAGAATTTAGAGTGGCAGTACACACTTCGAGATTACATTTATATTAATAGGTACAATCAAAAATCAAAAATATAGGTTAAAATACAACATGAAGATATGCGGTTATATAGTGCAAATGTTATAAGTGTGGCACGCATGTGCGTCTTGTTTATATAGTGTGGCAGAGAGATATGTGTGGTAGAGGCACTTAGGTAGGTAAATAAGAGTGTTAGGTGGTAGATCTGGTGGCAAATTCTTTATATGATTGATATAGTCTGTGTGTGGAGAAATATTATAAGCATTAAAGATAGTGCAAGCATTAAAAGTGTTATAAGTAATGGAGATGCACAGCGCAGGGATGTCAAGTATTTCATGTACTTCGGCATTTTCATGGTCAGGGGAGTGTATTTTTCGATTATATGCCCTTCACGTAATCCACGACAATCCAGTTAGAGATCGTAGTCTGGTGTTCTTTAGTTCGATACAGGAGGTTGTTACGTTTCTAGAAACGCCATTGAATACCGCCCGGAAGTGTGTGTGTGTGGCAAAGGGGAGTTAATGCGTGCGGGGAGGTAACTCTGGGGTTTCTATATCTAGCCATTAAAATGTGTCCCAATATAGACCCTAAATTCTATGGTGATGTGCACCTTCCAAGAGAGATTTTTAAAGCATAAAGTGTATTAACTATAGAGTAGTTTAATTAAGTTATGCTGAAGGTGGTCATATTATTATGGTGGATTAACCCATCTTAAGGTGCCATAAATGGAAATTATAGATGATGAGCGAGGATTCTAAATTAATGATCTCTGTGGTTGTAGTCTGCTCATATGACCAGGCGCGGTGATTGCAGGCTTGCTTCAGGACCCAATGATCTCTGGTAAGATCTGGGTCATCGCTTGCTACATTTGATGTCGAAAGAAAATCATCCCCAGGCCGGCCAAAGGTCAATCCGCAGTCCTCGCGACCCCTCTCTGACCGTCAGATCATCCATATACGTACAACCCGCCCGGCAGTTGCAATGCATTCACTCACTGCGCTCAGCAGTCCGGTCCTACTGGTCAACAGCGCTACTCGATTAAATCATTTTACATCCGTCTAAGGAAGGTGTTTCCTCTGCACAACACTATCCGACCGATCAATTCATGCTCAAATTACCCTTAGAGCGGTGTAGTGCCGTTCAAGTGGGTGGATGTTGTCACGCCTGCCGTAGAGGTATAAATGGGTATTCTCCCTGCGAAGGGTTCCAGAGGGATGTCGTTGTTTGTGTTATAATGGATCAGTTAGTGTTGGGTATGTAGTATAAGGTGTGTCTCTGGTGTTTGATGCTAGATGTGGTGTTAGGTTCCAGTCCGACCTTGCTATATATTGGGCTTAAAGTTTTGGAAGGAATGTCTGAGGCGGTGCTGGCAAGTTGCAAACACCTCAGATTTTTTGTTAAGTAGGTTACGGTTGGAGAAGATAATATTGTGTGTCTCTAGGTTACAGAATTTATTAGGTGGTTTGTACGAGGTCGCGCTGCCTATCACTTCCCATTTGAGTGTGTATGGTTTATTTTTAGATTTTAGATAGTGTATGTAGCTAGAAAGTGAGGTGGAGTTGGCTAGGCTGTGCTTTTTGAACGAGTGGATGTGCGAATTATATCTGATTTTGAAGCAGTTAGAAGTGGAGCCTACATAGGTTTCTGAAGAGTTATTAGTCGTGACGGTGCATGAGTATATGACATCCTTGGTTAGGCATTTTTTATCTAAAGGGCAGGTTCTATTAGCTCTACAGTTACAATTATCCTGTGCGTTAGTCCGCTGGTTATAATGCAATGCGGAAGTCTGTGTGGTAGATATAGGATTTTGGGTGTTCGGGTTGACAACCCTGGTGTTATTACTTATACTAGTGTTATTTCTATTGTTACTGCCGTTGCTATGGTTGCTGGCTACAGTGGTATTTAGAGGGTTTGCATCCCGTTGTGATTTTGTTTGTTGGAAGTAAGAACTAATTTTACTATTATTGCTGCTAGCTATGTGGTATGCTAAGTTAGGCGTTGTAGAGTATGAGATTTTAATGGTGTTTTTGTTTGAGAGGTTGTGGTACTTGTGTCCTAGAGGGAAGTTTTTATCTAGTAGTGAGAAGAAAGCCCTAGGTATGTTGGTGGAGACATTAAGGTTGAAAGGAGGGTTGAAAAATGTATTATTTCTTCTTCTATTTTTGCTTTTAGTGTTTGGTGTGTTGCTTCCTCCTAAGGCCCCACAGTAGTTTCCATGGTAATGGTTACTTCTGGTGGCACCCAACGCTTTGGTGTACTTGTGGTTGCTATTCCTATTATTAGATTTCCTCATGGACATGTTGTGCGAGATGATGTTGTAGCTATGTGTTTTCTTAGGTAGGAACTCAATTTCTATATTATGGCCGGAGCTAGCTAATGCTTGATTGTAATATTGTGAGTTTTTGCTAAATATGTTTGCGTCATAGGACAGACTAGAGATTCTATTGGACACCCCCTTAGAGATAGAGTTTAATATTGATCTAGGGTGATTAGACTTGGTATCTACGTAAATAAGTTTCTCATTAGGCTTATGGAAAGGTGTATATATTTTTGAGTCTAGGTATAGTGTGGCGTCTAGGAAGTTAACATTTTTAGTGTTTTTGTCCATGGTGATACTAAGGTTAAAGTTTTTGAATGTCTTATGCAGTTGTTTTCTAGTTCTTTCTATATTAAATTTTTATAATATTAATATCTATATTAATTTTTATAATATTAATCTCGAAGTGTGTACTGCCACTCTAAATTCTGTAATGAATGTTGACCCACAATGTTTGAATATGTATCAATGTTTGAATATGTATTGGTATGTCTCTCGGCTGAAAGGGAGGTCATATAACTGTCCATGCATTAATAAATTGCTCCGAAGAATCCAAACCTCGGTTTGGAGGAAACAGCTGTAAGCACAATAATGTTTTGAACAGTTCTTTGATTCTTATATTTCATATAACTGCTCTGTAAATCATCTGATGTTTTTACATTGAGCTACTTAACTTACTGGTAATAAGGTAGTAATACAATACTGCCTACCACTATTTAGGGTGTGTGTAAAATACTTACAACTGCTTAAGGTCTTGTGTTTACATAACCATAAATAGTATCACTAATACTATTAACTGCTCCATATCGTTGAGCTGACATATATTGCCAATATGCTAATCAAAGACCAACTCCCCATGTCAACCAAGAACATACCAATACCATCCAGGAATACATATGAGAAATTGCTGATCAACAGTGTAAATTCATTTATCAATAGAGTGAGATGGAGGACATTCCATTATGATAGAAATAAATCTAACAACTTGAATAATACTAACAATTTTGACTCCTTCGGCTTTAAAACCTTTAAAAGCCCCCCTCATAACACTCTTCTTAACTCCTTTGAAAATGACCTAGTTAAACTAGTTAAGAACATTAAATACAATAAGCACCATATTAAAAGCAACACCTTCTTAAACAAACTTAACACTTCTATTAATGGATTCAAAACTAGTAATAAAATTATTGTACACGCAGATAAAACTAATAACATATACAGCCTAGATTATAATACTTATAGAAAGTTTATATATAATGAACTACATAAAAGCTACAAAAAAACCACCTTGAAAAACTTAGAAGATATTAATGTAGAGGGTTATAATATAGTGTCTAAACTAGGACTACAGAGGCATACACAACCTTTCACTCCGAACCCCCCTAGATTCTCTCTGAAGGACCATAAGGAGAACTTCATCAGCAACCCCACGATAAGACTTATCTGCCCTTCCAAGTCCGACATTGGTATTATCAGCAAGAAGATTTTGGATAAAATCATCCCACAAATTAAACACAAGATACACCTTAAACAATGGGGAAATACGGGTGAAGTCATTGAATGGTTCAAGGATATCAAGAATAATAAGAACAAAAAATTTATTCAATTTGATATCAATTCGTACTACACCTCTATTTCCCCTATCCTATTAAATAAGGCACTTATCATGGCCATGACCAATAGCGACCTGACTAGAGCCCAGGTTGATGTCATCCTTGCGGCCCGTAAAACCATAATTACCTTTGAGGACCAACTATGGACACGCAAGGATACGCACAACAACTTCGACATAACCATGGGATCTAGTGACTCGGCGCAGGTCACTGATTTGGTCGGTCTATACCTCCTCAATGAAATCCATAAGGACCTCCCTTACCTCAACGGTGGTTTGTACCGCGATGATGCACTTCTACTTATAGAATATAAAAAATTTAATATAGAAAGAACTAGAAAACAACTGCATAAGACATTCAAAAACTTTAACCTTAGTATCACCATGGACAAAAACACTAAAAATGTTAACTTCCTAGACGCCACACTATACCTAGACTCAAAAATATATACACCTTTCCATAAGCCTAATGAGAAACTTATTTACGTAGATACCAAGTCTAATCACCCTAGATCAATATTAAACTCTATCTCTAAGGGGGTGTCCAATAGAATCTCTAGTCTGTCCTATGACGCAAACATATTTAGCAAAAACTCACAATATTACAATCAAGCATTAGCTAGCTCCGGCCATAATATAGAAATTGTGTTCCTACCTAAGAAAACACATAGCTACAACATCATCTCGCACAACATGTCCATGAGGAAATCTAATAATAGGAATAGCAACCACAAGTACACCAAAGCGTTGGGTGCCACCAGAAGTAACCATTACCATGGAAGCTACTGTGGGGCCTTAGGAGGAAGCAACACACCAAACACTAAAAGCAAAAATAGAAGAAGAAATAATACATTTTTCAACCCTCCTTTCAACCTTAATGTCTCCACCAACATACCTAGGGCTTTCTTCTCACTACTAGATAAAAACTTCCCTCTAGGACACAAGTACCACAACCTCTTAAACAAAAACACCATTAAAATCTCATACTCTACGACGCCTAACTTAGCATACCACATAGCTAGCAGCAATAATAGTAAAATTAGTTCTTACTTCCAACAAACAAAATCACAAAGGGATGCAAACCCTCTAAATACCACTGTAGCCAGCAACCATAGCAACGGCAGTAACAATAGAAATAACACTAGTATAAGTAATAACACCAGGGTTGTCAACCCGAACACCCAAAATCCTATATCTACCACACAGACTTCCGCATTGCATTATAACCAGCGGACTAACGCACAGGATAATTGTAACTGTAGAGCTAATAGAACCTGCCCTTTAGATAAAAAATGCCTAACCAAGGATGTCATATACTCATGCACCGTCACGACTAATAACTCTTCAGAAACCTATGTAGGCTCCACTTCTAACTGCTTCAAAATCAGATATAATTCGCACATCCACTCGTTCAAAAAGCACAGCCTAGCCAACTCCACCTCACTTTCTAGCTACATACACTATCTAAAATCTAAAAATAAACCATACACACTCAAATGGGAAGTGATAGGCAGCGCGACCTCGTACAAACCACCTAATAAATTCTGTAACCTAGAGACACACAATATTATCTTCTCCAACCGTAACCTACTTAACAAAAAATCTGAGGTGTTTGCAACTTGCCAGCACCGCCTCAGACATTCCTTCCAAAACTTTAAGCCCAATATATAGCAAGGTCGGACTGGAACCTAACACCACATCTAGCATCAAACACCAGAGACACACCTTATACTACATACCCAACACTAACTGATCCATTATAACACAAACAACGACATCCCTCTGGAACCCTTCGCAGGGAGAATACCCATTTATACCTCTACGGCAGGCGTGACAACATCCACCCACTTGAACGGCACTACACCGCTCTAAGGGTAATTTGAGCATGAATTGATCGGTCGGATAGTGTTGTGCAGAGGAAACACCTTCCTTAGACGGATGTAAAATGATTTAATCGAGTAGCGCTGTTGACCAGTAGGACCGGACTGCTGAGCGCAGTGAGTGAATGCATTGCAACTGCCGGGCGGGTTGTACGTATATGGATGATCTGACGGTCAGAGAGGGGTCGCGAGGACTGCGGATTGACCTTTGGCCGGCCTGGGGATGATTTTCTTTCGACATCAAATGTAGCAAGCGATGACCCAGATCTTACCAGAGATCATTGGGTCCTGAAGCAAGCCTGCAATCACCGCGCCTGGTCATATGAGCAGACTACAACCACAGAGATCATTAATTTAAAATCCTCGCTCATCATCTATAATTTCCATTTATGGCACCTTAAGATGGGTTAATCCACCATAATAATATGACCACCTTCAGCATAACTTAATTAAACTACTCTATAGTTAATACACTTTATGCTTTAAAAATCTCTCTTGGAAGATGCGCATCACCATAGAATTTAGAGTCTATATTGGGACACATTTTAATGGCTAGATATAGAAACCCCAGAGTTACCTCCCCGCACGCATTAACTCCCCTTTGCCACACACACACTTCCGGGCGGTATTCAATGGCGTTTCTAGAAACGTAACAACCTCCTGTATCGAACTAAAGAACACCAGACTACGATCTCTAACTGGATTGTCGTGGATTACGTGAAGGGCATATAATCGAAAAATACACTCCCCTGACCATGAAAATGCCGAAGTACATGAAATACTTGACATCCCTGCGCTGTGCATCTCCATTACTTATAACACTTTTAATGCTTGCACTATCTTTAATGCTTATAATATTTCTCCACACACAGACTATATCAATCATATAAAGAATTTGCCACCAGATCTACCAACCTAACACTCTTATTTACCTACCTAAGTGCCTCTACCACACTATATAAACAAGACGCACATGCGTGCCACACATATAACATTTGCACTATATAACCGCTTATCTTCATGTTGTATTTTAACCTATATTTTTGATTTTTGATTGTACCTATTAATATAAATGTAATCTCGAAGTGTGTACTGCCACTCTAAATTCTGTAATGAATGTTGACCCACAATGTTTGAATATGTATCAATGTTTGAATATGTATTGGTATGTCTCTCGGCTGAAAGGGAGGTCATATAACTGTCCATGCATTAATAAATTGCTCCGAAGAATCCAAACCTCGGTTTGGAGGAAACAGCTGTAAGCACAATAATGTTTTGAACAGTTCTTTGATTCTTATATTTCATATATTTCATATATATATATATATATATATATATATATATATATATATATATATATATATATATATATATATATATATATATAAGTATATATATATATATATATATATATATATATATATATATATATATATATATATATATATATATATATATATATATATATATATATATACATACATATACATATATATATATATATATATATATATATATATATATACATATATATACGGGTTACTTAAATATAAGTATGTATACGTACATACATATATGTATACAGACGTACAGTAGTAAATAATATATACATACATGCACACACATATATATATGTACGTATGGATTCACCGAACATTTATTATAATGCTCGCTGCTCAGCCGTTAATATGCATAAGGAAAGTATATACTTTCGGACGTTCAACCATCTGGCAGGAAGGTATACGTTGCTGACGATAGCTAATAAGTTTGAAACTAGTACAGCGTTCCTTTGTCAGTGTTGAACAAAAGAGCAACGATGGTTGCTAGACACTGTACGGCTTAATTCGGGATGTTTGTTTACAAACACACCGAGCATTATAATAAATGTTCGGTGAATCCATACGTACATATATATGTGTGCATATATGTATATATATATATATATATACACACTACTGTACGTCTGTATACAAATATGTATGTACGTATACATACTTATATATATATATATATATATATAGGAAAAAGTATGACCCCGACGGCAGAGCTCAAGCCGTTTCGACGGAAATAGCCGTCGAAACGGCTTGAGCTCTGTCGTCGGGGTCGTACTTTTTCCTATTTCCCACTCTACTACCCTAAGTATTGAGTACTCTGGTGCGTTATGGTCCATCTGGTTCCTTACCACAATTCCTTTGTTTTATATATATATATATATATATATATATATATATATATATATATATATATATATATATATATATATATATATATATATATATGTAAGTATGCATGTATACGTACATACATATATGTATACAAACGTACAGTAGCATGCACATATATATATATATATATACATATATACATACATATGCATACAGGTACACATACATATATGCACGTATCAGTTTAGCGGCGCTAACGTCGCTTTGTTCGTTTGTAAACAAACTGAACAGCCTGAATTTATGCCATACGGTGTTAAGGCAACCACGTCACCTTTTTGTTCAACACTGACACAGGAACGATGTACTAGTTTCAAGCTTGTTAGCTATCATCAGCACCGTTTACCCATCTGCCAGATAGTTGAACGTTCGAAAGTATATACTTTCCTTATGAAAATTAACGGCTGAGCAGCCTAATTTGCATATTGAGTGAGTTAAATCGGTCAGGCATACCGAAAACGATAAATTGAAACAAAATGAAAACGAAATTTCATTTCTCACTCTTAGTATGGCACTTACTTAAATGTAAGTATGCATGTATACGTACATACATATATGTATACAAACGTACAGTAGCATGCACATATATATATATATATATACATATATACATACATATGCATACAGGTACACATACATATATGCACGTATCAGTTTAGCGGCGCTAACGTCGCTTTGTTCGTTTGTAAACAAACTGAACAGCCTGAATTTATGCCATACGGTGTTAAGGCAACCACGTCAC
>OZ024745.1:1472738-1507738 GCA_964016885.1 Eledone cirrhosa
GTATTTCAGATAGTTTAGGGCGAGACCAGTGTGTCGTGTATTTCAGATAGTTTAGGTCGAGACCAGTGTGTCGAGTATTTCAGATTGTTTAGGGCGAGACCAGTGTGTCGTGTATTTCAGATAGTTAAGGCCGAGACCAGTGTGTCGTGTATTTCAGATAGTTTAGGTCGAGACCAGTGTGTCGTGTATTTCAGATAGTTTAGGGCGAGACCAGTGTGTCGTGTATTTCAGATAGTTTAGGGCGAGACCAGTGTGTCGAGTATTTCAGATAGTTTAGGTCGAGACCAGTGTGTCGAGTATTTCAGATAGTTTAGGGCGAGACCAGTGTGTCGTGTATTTCAGATAGTTTAGGGCGAGACCAGTGTGTCGTGTATTTCAGATAGTTTAGGGCGAGACCAGTGTGTCGTGTATTTCAGATAGTTTAGGTCGAGACCAGTGTGTCGAGTATTTCAGATAGTTTAGGGCGAGACCAGTGTGTCGAGTATTTCAGATAGTTTAGGGCGAGACCAGTGTGTCGAGTATTTCAGATAGTTAAGGCCGAGACCAGTGTGTCGAGTATTTCAGATAGTTTAGGGCGAGACCAGTGTGTCGAGTATTTCAGATAGTTTAGGGCGAGACCAGTGTGTCGAGTATTTCAGATAGTTTAGGTCGAGACCAGTGTTTCGTGTATTTCAGATAGTTTAGGGCGAGACCAGTGTGTCGTGTATTTCAGATAGTTTAGGGCGAGACCAGTGTGTCGTGTATTTCAGATAGTTTAGGTCGAGACCAGTGTGTCGAGTATTTCAGATAGTTTAGGTCGAGACCAGTGTGTCGTGTATTTCAGATAGTTTAGGGCGAGACCAGTGTGTCGTGTATTTCAGATAGTTTAGGGCGAGACCAGTGTGTCGTGTATTTCAGATAGTTTAGGTCGAGACCAGTGTGTCGAGTATTTCAGATAGTTTAGGGCGAGACCAGTGTGTCGAGTATTTCAGATAGTTTAGGTCGAGACCAGTGTGTCGAGTATTTCAGATAGTTAAGGCCGAGACCAGTGTGTCGAGTATTTCAGATAGTTTAGGGCGAGACCAGTGTGTCGAGTATTTCAGATAGTTTAGGGCGAGACCAGTGTGTCGAGTATTTCAGATAGTTTAGGTCGAGACCAGTGTTTCGTGTATTTCAGATAGTTTAGGGCGAGACCAGTGTGTCGTGTATTTCAGATAGTTTAGGGCGAGACCAGTGTGTCGTGTATTTCAGATAGTTTAGGTCGAGACCAGTGTGTCGAGTATTTCAGATAGTTTAGGTCGAGACCAGTGTGTCGTGTATTTCAGATAGTTTAGGTCGAGACCAGTGTGTCGAGTATTTCAGATAGTTTAGGGCGAGACCAGTGTGTCGAGTATTTCAGATAGTTTAGGGCGAGACCAGTGTGTCGAGTATTTCAGATAGTTAAGGCCGAGACCAGTGTGTCGTGTATTTCAGATAGTTTAGGGCGAGACCAGTGTGTCGAGTATTTCAGATAGTTTAGGGCGAGACCAGTGTGTCGAGTATTTCAGATAGTTTAGGGCGAGACAAGTGTGTCGTGTATTTCAGATAGTTTAGGGCGAGACTAGTGTGTCGTGTATTTCAGATAGTTTAGGGCGAGATCAGTGTGTCGAGTATTTCAGATAGTTTAGGGCGAGACCAGTGTGTCGTGTATTTCAGATAGTTTAGGGCGAGACCAGTGTGTCGAGTATTTCAGATAGTTTAGGGCGAGACAAGTGTGTCGAGTATTTCAGATAGTTTAGGGCGAGACCAGTGCGTCGTGTATTTCAGATAGTTTAGGGCGAGACTTGTGTGTCGAGTATTTCAGATAGTTTAGGGCGAGACCAGTGTGTCGAGTATTTCAGATAGTTTAGGGCGAGACCAGTGTGTCGTGTATTTCAGATAGTTTAGGGCGAGACTTGTGTGTCGAGTATTTCAGATAGTTTAGGGCGAGACCAGTGTGTCGAGCATTTCAGATAGTTTAGGGCGAGACCAGTGTGTCGTGTATTTCAGATAGTTTAGGGCGAGACCAGTGCGTCGTGTATTTCAGAGAGTTTAGGGCGAGACCAGTGTGTCGAGTATTTCAGATAGTTTAGGGCGAGACCAGTGTGTCGAGTATTTCAGATAGTTTAGGCCGAGACCAGTGTGTCGTGTATTTCAGATAGTTTAGGGCGAGACCAGTGTGTCGAGTATTTCAGATAGTTTAGGGCGAGACAAGTGTGTCGTGTATTTCAGATAGTTTAGGGCGAGACCAGTGCGTCGTGTATTTCAGATAGTTTAGGGCGAGACCAGTGTGCCGAGTATTTAAGATAGTTTAGGGCGAGACCAGTGTGCCGAGTATTTCAGATAGTTTAGGGCGATACCAGTGTGCCGAGTATTTCAGATAGTTTAGGGCGAGACCAGTGTCTCGTGTATTTCAGATAGTTTAGGGCGAGACCAGTGTGTCGTGTATTTCAGATAGTTTAGGGCGAGACAAGTGTGTCGTGTATTTCAGATAGTTTAGGGCGAGACCAGTGTGTCGTGTATTTCAGATAGTTTAGGGCGAGACCAGTGTGTCGTGTATTTCAGATAGTTTAGGGCGAGACCAGTGTGTCGTGTATTTCAGATAGTTTAGGGCGAGACCAGTGTGTCGTGTATTTCAGATAGTTTAGGGCGAGACCAGTGTGTCGTGTATTTCAGATAGTTTAGGGCGAGACCAGTGTGTCGTGTATTTCAGATAGTTTAGGGCGATACCAGTGTGCCGAGTATTTCAGATAGTTTAGGGCGATACCAGTGTGCCGAGTATTTCAGATAGTTTAGGGCGATACCAGTGTGCCGAGTATTTCAGATAGTTTAGGGCGAGACCAGTGTGTCGAGTATTTCAGATAGTTTAGGGCGAGACCAGTGTGTCGAGTATTTCAGATAGTTTAGGTCGAGACCAGTGTGTCGTGTATTTCAGATAGTTTAGGGCGAGACCAGTGTGTCGAGTATTTCAGATAGTTTAGGTCGAGACCAGTGTGTCGTGTATTTCAGATAGTTTAGGGCGAGACCAGTGTGTCGTGTATTTCAGATAGTTTAGGCCGAGACCAGTGTGTCGTGTATTTCAGATAGTTTAGGGCGAGACCAGTGTGTCGTGTATTTCAGATAGTTTAGGGCGAGACCAGTGTGTCGTGTATTTCAGATAGTTTAGGTCGAGACCAGTGTGTCGAGTATTTCAGATAGTTTAGGTCGAGACCAGTGTGTCGTGTATTTCAGATAGTTTAGGGCGAGACCAGTGTGTCGAGTATTTCAGATAGTTTAGGGCGAGAACAGTGTGTCGTGTATTTCAGATAGTTTAGGGCGA
This sequence comes from Eledone cirrhosa, assembly GCA_964016885.1. Taxonomy (NCBI): domain Eukaryota; kingdom Metazoa; phylum Mollusca; class Cephalopoda; order Octopoda; family Eledonidae; genus Eledone; species Eledone cirrhosa. Next base: position 1,476,055 of record OZ024745.1, read on the forward strand.
GACCAGTGTGTCGAGTATTTCAGATAGTTTAGGGCGAGACCAGTGTGTTGAGTATTTCAGATAGTTTAGGGCGAGACAAGTGTGTCGTGTATTTCAGATAGTTTAGGGCGAGACCAGTGCGTCGTGTATTTCAGAGAGTTTAGGGCGAGACCAGTGTGTCGAGTATTTCAGATAGTTTAGGGCGAGACCAGTGTGTCGAGTATTTCAGATAGTTTAGGCCGAGACCAGTGTGTCGTGTATTTCAGATAGTTTAGGGCGAGACCAGTGTGTCGCGTATTTCAGATAGTTTAGGGCGAGACCAGTGTGTCGAGTATTTCAGATAGTTTAGGGCGAGACAAGTGTGTCGTGTATTTCAGATAGTTTAGGGCGAGACCAGTGCGTCGTGTATTTCAGATAGTTTAGGGCGAGACCAGTGTGTCGTGTATTTCAGATAGTTTAGGGCGAGACCAGTGTGTCGTGTATTTCAGATAGTTTAGGGCGAGACCAGTGTGTCGTGTATTTCAGATAGTTTAGGGCGAGACAAGTGTGTCGTGTATTTCAGATAGTTTAGGGCGAGACCAGTGTGTCGTGTATTTCAGATAGTTTAGGGCGAGACCAGTGTGTCGTGTATTTCAGATAGTTTAGGGCGAGACCAGTGTGTCGTGTATTTCAGATAGTTTAGGGCGATACCAGTGTGCCGAGTATTTCAGATAGTTTAGGGCGATACCAGTGTGCCGAGTATTTCAGATAGTTTAGGGCGATACCAGTGTGCCGAGTATTTCAGATAGTTTAGGGCGAGACTAGTGTGACGAGTATTTCAGATAGTTTAGGGCGAGACTAGTGTGTCGAGTATTTCAGACAGTTTAGGGCGAGACCAGTGTGTCGAGTATTTCAGATAGTTTAGGGCGAGACTTGTGTGCCGAGTATTTCAGATAGTTTAGGGCGAGACCAGTGTGTCGAGTATTTCAGACAGTTTAGGGCGAGACCAGTCTGCCGAGTATTTCAGATAGTTTAGGGCGAGACCAGTGTGTCGAGTATTTCAGATAGTTTAGGGCGAGACCAGTGTGTCGAGTATTTCAGAAAGTTTAGGGCGAGACCAGTGTGCCGAGTATTTCAGATAGTTTAGGGCGAGACCAACGTGTCGAGTATTTCAGATAGTTTAGGGCGAGACCAGTGTGTCGTGTATTTCAGATAGTTTAGGGCGAGACTAGTGTGTCGTGTATTTCAGATAGTTTAGGGCGAGATCAGTGTGTCGAGTATTTCAGATAGTTTAGGGCGAGACCAGTGTGTCGAGTATTTCAGATAGTTTAGGGCGAGACCAGTGTGTAGTGTATTTCAGATAGTTTAGGGCGAGACTAGTGTGTCGTGTATTTCAGATAGTTTAGGGCGATACCAGTGTGTCGTGTATTTCAGAGAGTTTAGGGCGAGACCAGTGTGTCGAGTATTTCAGATAGTTTAGGGCGATACCAGTGTGCCGAGTATTTCAGATAGTTTAGGGCGAGACCAGTGTCTCGTGTATTTCAGATAGTTTAGGGCGAGACTAGTGTGTCGTGTATTTCAGATAGTTTAGGGCGAGATCAGTGTGTCGAGTATTTCCGATAGTTTAGGGTGAGACCAGTGTGTCGTGTATTTCAGATAGTTTAGGGCGAGACTAGTGTGTCGTGTATTTCAGATAGTTTAGGGCGAGACCAGTGTGTCGTGTATTTCAGATAGTTTAGGGCGAGACCAGTGTGTCGAGTATTTCAGATAGTTTAGGGCGAGACCAGTGTGTCGAGTATTTCAGATAGTTTAGGGCGAGACCAGTGTGTCGAGTATTTCAGATAGTTTAGGGCGAGACCAGTGTGTCGAGTATTTCAGATAGTTTAGGGCGAGACCAACGTGTCGAGTATTTCAGATAGTTTAGGGCGAGACCAGTGTGCCGAGTATTTCAGATAGTTTAGGGCGAGACCAACGTGTCGAGTATTTCAGATAGTTTAGGGCGAGACCAACGTGTCGAGTATTTCAGATAGTTTAGGGCGAGACCAGTGTGTTGAGTATTTCAGATAGTTTAGGGCGAGACCAACGTGTCGAGTATTTCAGATAGTTTAGGGCGAGACCAGTGTGTTGAGTATTTCAGATAGTTTAGGGCGAGACCAGGGTGTCGAGTATTTCAGAAAGTTTAGGGCGAGACCAGTGTGCCGAGTATTTAAGATAGTTTAGGGCGAGACCAACGTGTCGAGTATTTCAGATAGTTTAGGGCGAGACCAGTGTGTCGAGTATTTCAGATAGTTTAGGGCGAGACCAGTGTGTCGAGTATTTCAGATAGTTTAGGGCGAGACCAGTGTGCCGAGTATTTAAGATAGTTTAGGGCGAGACTAGTGTGTCGAGTATTTCAGATAGTTTAGGGCGAGACCAGTGTGTCGAGTATTTCAGATATTTTAGGGCGAGACCAGTGTGCCGAGTATTTCAGATAGTTTAGGGCGAGACCAATGTGTCGAGTATTTCAGATAGTTTAGGGCGAGACCAACGTGTCGAGTATTTCAGATAGTTTAGGGCGAGACCAGTGTGTCGAGTATTTCAGATAGTTTAGGGCGAGACTTGTGTGCCGAGTATTTCAGATAGTTTAGGGCGAGACCAGTGTGTCGAGTATTTCAGACAGTTTAGGGCGAGACCAGTCTGCCGAGTATTTCAGATAGTTTAGGGCGAGACCAGTGTGTCGAGTATTTCAGATAGTTTAGGGCGAGACCAGTGTGTCGAGTATTTCAGAAAGTTTAGGGCGAGACCAGTGTGCCGAGTATTTAAGATAGTTTAGGGCGAGACCAACGTGTCGAGTATTTCAGATAGTTTAGGGCGAGACCAACGTGTCGAGTATTTCAGATTGTTTAGGGCGAGACCAGTGTGTCGTGTATTTCAGATAGTTTAGGGCGAGACTAGTGTGTCGTGTATTTCAGATAGTTTAGGGCGAGATCAGTGTGTCGAGTATTTCAGATAGTTTAGGGCGAGACCAGTGTGTCGAGTATTTCAGATAGTTTAGGGCGAGACCAGTGTGTAGTGTATTTCAGATAGTTTAGGGCGAGACTAGTGTGTCGTGTATTTCAGATAGTTTAGGGCGATACCAGTGTGTCGTGTATTTCAGAGAGTTTAGGGCGAGACCAGTGTGTCGAGTATTTCAGATAGTTTAGGGCGATACCAGTGTGCCGAGTATTTCAGATAGTTTAGGGCGAGGCCAGTGTCTCGTGTATTTCAGATAGTTTAGGGCGAGACCAGTGTGTCGTGTATTTCAGATAGTTTAGGGCGAGACAAGTGTGTCGTGTATTTCAGATAGTTTAGGGCGAGACCAGTGTGTCGTGTATTTCAGATAGTTTAGGGCGAGACCAGTGTGTCGTGTATTTCAGATAGTTTAGGGCGAGACCAGTGTGTCGTGTATTTCAGATAGTTTAGGGCGATACCAGTGTGCCGAGTATTTCAGATAGTTTAGGGCGATACCAGTGTGCCGAGTATTTCAGATAGTTTAGGGCGATACCAGTGTGCCGAGTATTTCAGATAGTTTAGGGCGAGACCAGTGTGTCGAGTATTTCAGATAGTTAAGGCCGAGACCAGTGTGTCGTGTATTTCAGATAGTTTAGGGCGAGACCAGTGTGTCGTGTATTTCAGATAGTTTAGGGCGAGACCAGTGTGTCGTGTATTTCAGATAGTTTAGGTCGAGACCAGTGTGTCGAGTATTTCAGATAGTTTAGGTCGAGACCAGTGTGTCGTGTATTTCAGATAGTTTAGGGCGAGACCAGTGTGTCGAGTATTTCAGATAGTTTAGGGCGAGAACAGTGTGTCGTGTATTTCAGATAGTTTAGGGCGAGACCAGTGTGTCGAGTATTTCAGATAGTTTAGGGCGAGACCAGTGTGTTGAGTATTTCAGATAGTTTAGGGCGAGACAAGTGTGTCGTGTATTTCAGATAGTTTAGGGCGAGACCAGTGCGTCGTGTATTTCAGATAGTTTAGGGCGAGACCAGTGTGTCGTGTATTTCAGATAGTTTAGGGCGAGACCAGTGTGTCGATTATTTCAGATAGTTTAGGGCGATACCAGTGTGCCGAGTATTTCAGATAGTTTAGGGCGATACCAGTGCGTCGAGTATTTCAGATAGTTTAGGGCGAGACTAGTGTGTCGAGTATTTCAGATAGTTTAGGGCGAGACTAGTGTGTCGAGTATTTCAGACAGTTTAGGGCGAGACCAGTGTGTCGAGTATTTCAGATAGTTTAGGGCGAGACTTGTGTGCCGAGTATTTCAGATAGTTTAGGGCGAGACCAGTGTGTCGAGTATTTCAGACAGTTTAGGGCGAGACCAGTCTGCCGAGTATTTCAGATAGTTTAGGGCGAGACCAGTGTGTCGAGTATTTCAGATAGTTTAGGGCGAGACCAGTGTGTCGAGTATTTCAGAAAGTTTAGGGCGAGACCAGTGTGCCGAGTATTTAAGATAGTTTAGGGCGAGACCAATGTGTCGAGTATTTCAGATAGTTTAGGGCGAGACCAACGTGTCGAGTATTTCAGATAGTTTAGGGCGAGACCAGTGTGTCGTGTATTTCAGATAGTTTAGGGCGAGACTAGTGTGTCGTGTATTTCAGATAGTTTAGGGCGAGATCAGTGTGTCGAGTATTTCAGATAGTTTAGGGCGAGACCAGTGTGTCGAGTATTTCAGATAGTTTAGGGCGAGACCAGTGTGTAGTGTATTTCAGATAGTTTAGTGCGAGACTAGTGTGTCGTGTATTTCAGATAGTTTAGGGCGATACCAGTGTGTCGTGTATTTCAGAGAGTTTAGGGCGAGACCAGTGTGTCGAGTATTTCAGATAGTTTAGGGCGATGCCAGTGTGCCGAGTATTTCAGATAGTTTAGGGCGAGACCAGTGTCTCGTGTATTTCAGATAGTTTAGGGCGAGACTAGTGTGTCGTGTATTTCAGATAGTTTAGGGCGAGATCAGTGTGTCGAGTATTTCCGATAGTTTAGGGTGAGACCAGTGTGTCGTGTATTTCAGATAGTTTAGGGAGAGACTAGTGTGTCGTGTATTTCAGATAGTTTAGGGCGAGACCAGTGTGTCGAGTATTTCAGATAGTTTAGGGCGAGACCAGTGTGTCGAGTATTTCAGATAGTTTAGGGCGAGACCAGTGTGTCGAGTATTTCAGATAGTTTAGGGCGAGACCAGTGTGTCGAGTATTTAAGATAGTTTAGGGGGAGACCAGTGTGTCGAGTATTTCAGATAGTTTAGGGCGAGACCAACGTGTCGAGTATTTCAGATAGTTTAGGGCGAGACCAGTGTGCCGAGTATTTCAGATAGTTTAGGGCGAGACCAACGTGTCGAGTATTTCAGATAGTTTAGGGCGAGACCAACGTGTCGAGTATTTCAGATAGTTTAGGGCGAGACCAGTGTGTTGAGTATTTCAGATAGTTTAGGGCGAGACCAACGTGTCGAGTATTTCAGATAGTTTAGGGCGAGACCAGTGTGTTGAGTATTTCAGATAGTTTAGGGCGAGACCAGTGTGTCGAGTATTTCAGATAGTTTAGGGCGAGACCAGTGTGTCGAGTATTTCAGATAGTTTAGGGCGAGACCAGTGTGTCGAGTATTTCAGAAAGTTTAGGGCGAGACCAGTGTGCCGAGTATTTAAGATAGTTTAGGGCGAGACTAGTGTGTCGAGTATTTCAGATAGTTTAGGGCGAGACCAGTGTGTCGAGTATTTCAGATATTTTAGGGCGAGACCAGTGTGCCGAGTATTTCAGATAGTTTAGGGCGAGACCAACGTGTCGAGTATTTCAGATAGTTTAGGGCGAGACCAACGTGTCGAGTATTTCAGATAGTTTAGGGCGAGACCAGTGTGTTGAGTATTTCAGATAGTTTAGGGCGAGACCAACGTGTCGAGTATTTCAGATAGTTTAGGGCGAGACCAGTGTGTTGAGTATTTCAGATAGTTTAGGGCGAGACCAGTGTGTCGAGTATTTCAGATAGTTTAGGGCGAGACCAGTGTGTCGAGTATTTCAGATAGTTTAGGGCGAGACCAGTGTGTCGAGTATTTCAGAAAGTTTAGGGCGAGACCAGTGTGCCGAGTATTTAAGATAGTTTAGGGCGAGACTAGTGTGTCGAGTATTTCAGATAGTTTAGGGCGAGACCAGTGTGTCGTGTATTTCAGATAGTTTAGGGCGAGACCAGTGTGTCGAGTATTTCAGATAGTTTAGGGCGAGACCAGTGTGTCGAGTATTTCAGATAGTTTAGGGCGAGACCAGTGTGTCGAGTATTTCAGATAGTTTAGGGCGAGATCAGTGTGTCGAGTATTTCAGATAGTTTAGGGCGAGACCAGTGTGTCGAGTATTTCAGAAAGTTTAGGGCGAGACCAGTGTGCCGAGTATTTAAGATAGTTTAGCGCGAGACTAGTGTGTCGAGTATTTCAGATAGTTTAGGGCGAGACCAGTGTGTCGAGTATTTCAGATAGTTTAGGGCGAGACCAGTGTGTCGAGTATTTCACATAGTTTAGGGCGAGACCAGTGTGTCGAGTATTTCAGAAAGTTTAGGGCGAGACCAGTGTGCCGAGTATTTCAGATAGTTTAGGGCGAGACCAGTGTGTCGAGTATTTCAGATAGTTTAGGGCGAGACCAGTGTGCCTAGTATTTCAGATAGTTTAGGGCGAGACCAGTGTGTCGTGTATTTCAGATATTTTAGGGCGAGACCAGTGTGTCGTGTATTTCAGATAGTTTAGGGCGAGACCAGTGTGTCGAGTATTTCAGATAGTTTAGGGCGAGACAAGTGTGTCGAGTATTTCAGATAGTTTAGGGCGAGACCAGTGTGCCGAGTATTTCAGATAGTTTAGGGCGAGACCAGTGTGTCTAGTATTTCAGATAGTTAAGGGCGAGACCAGTGTGTCGAGTATTTCAGATAGTTTAGGGCGAGACAAGTGTGTCGAGTATTTCAGATAGTTTAGGGCGAGACCAACGTGTCGAGTATTTCAGATAGTTTAGGGCGAGACCAGTGTGTTGAGTATTTCAGATAGTTTAGGGCGAGACCAACGTGTCGAGTATTTCAGATAGTTTAGGGCGAGACCAGTGTGTTGAGTATTTCAGATAGTTTAGGGCGAGACCAACGTGTCGAGTATTTCAGATAATTTAGGGCGAGACCAGTGTGTTGAGTATTTCAGATAGTTTAGGGCGAGACCAACGTGTCGAGTATTTCAGATAGTTTAGGGCGAGACCAGTGTGCCGAGTATTTCAGATAGTTTAGGGCGAGACCAGTGTGTTGAGTATTTCAGATAGTTTAGGGCGAGACCAGTGTGTTGAGTATTTCAGATAGTTTAGGGCGAGACCAGTGTGTTGAGTATTTCAGATAGTTTAGGGCGAGACCAACGTGTCGAGTATTTCAGATAGTTTAGGGCGAGACCAACGTGTCGAGTATTTCAGATAGTTTAGGGCGAGACCAGTGTGTTGAGTATTTCAGATAGTTTAGGGCGAGACCAGTGTGTTGAGTATTTCAGATAGTTTAGGGCGAGACCAACGTGTCGAGTATTTCAGATAGTTTAGGGCGAGACCAACGTGTTGAGTATTTCAGATAGTTTAGGGCGAGACCAGTGTGTTGAGTATTTCAGATAGTTTAGGGCGAGACCAACGTGTCGAGTATTTCAGATAGTTTAGGGCGAGACCAACGTGTCGAGTATTTCAGATAGTTTAGGGCGAGACCAGTGTGTTGAGTATTTCAGATAGTTTAGGGCGAGACCAACGTGTCGAGTATTTCAGATAGTTTAGGGCGAGACCAGTGTGTTGAGTATTTCAGATAGTTTAGGGCGAGACCAGTGTGTTGAGTATTTCAGATAGTTTAGGTCGAGACCAGTGTGTTGAGTATTTCAGATAGTTTAGGGCGAGACCAACGTGTCGAGTATTTCAGATAGTTTAGGGCGAGACCAGTGTGCCGAGTATTTCAGATAGTTTAGGGCGAGACCAGTGTGTCGAGTATTTCAGATAGTTTAGGGCGAGACCAACGTGTCGAGTATTTCAGATAGTTTAGGGCGAGACCAGTGTGTCGTGTATTTCAGATAGTTTAGGGCGAGACCAACGTGTCGAGTATTTCAGATAGTTTAGGGCGAGACCAGTGTGTCGTGTATTTCAGATAGTTTAGGGCGAGACCAACGTGTCGAGTATTTCAGATAGTTTAGGGCGAGACCAACGTGTCGAGTATTTCAGATAGTTTAGGGCGAGACCAGTGTGTCGTGTATTTCAGATAGTTTAGGGCGAGACCAGTGTGTCGAGTATTTCAGATAGTTTAGGGCGAGACCAACGTGTCGTGTATTTCAGATAGTTTAGGGCGAGACCAGTGTGTTGAGTATTTCAGATAGTTTAGGGCGAGACCAGTGTGTCGAGTATTTCAGATAGTTTAGGGCGAGACCAGTGTGTTGAGTATTTCAGATAGTTTAGGGCGAGACCAACGTGTCGAGTATTTCAGATAGTTTAGGGCGAGACCAACGTGTCGAGTATTTCAGATAGTTTAGGGCGAGACCAACGTGTCGAGTATTTCAGATAGTTTAGGGCGAGACCAGTGTGCCGAGTATTTCAGATAGTTTAGGGCGAGACCAGTGTGTCGTGTATTTCAGATAGTTTAGGGCGAGACCAGTGTGCCGAGTATTTAAGATAGTTTAGGGCGAGACCAGTGTGTCGTGTATTTCAGATAGTTTAGGGCGAGACCAGTGTGTCGAGTATTTCAGATAGTTTAGGGCGAGACCAGTGTGTCGAGTATTTCAGATAGTTAAGGCCGAGACCAGTGTGTCGTGTATTTCAGATAGTTTAGGGCGAGACAAGTGTGTCGTGTATTTCAGATAGTTTAGGGCGAGACCAGTGTGTCGTGTATTTCAGATAGTTTAGGTCGAGACCAGTGTGTCGAGTATTTCAGATAGTTTAGGTCGAGACCAGTGTGTCGTGTATTTCAGATAGTTTAGGTCGAGACCAGTGTGTCGAGTATTTCAGATAGTTTAGGGCGAGACCAGTGTGTCGAGTATTTCAGATAGTTTAGGGCGAGACCAGTGTGTCGAGTATTTCAGATAGTTAAGGCCGAGACCAGTGTGTCGTGTATTTCAGATAGTTTAGGTCGAGACCAGTGTGTCGTGTATTTCAGATAGTTTAGGGCGAGACCAGTGTGCCGAGTATTTAAGATAGTTTAGGGCGAGACCAGTGTGTCGTGTATTTCAGATAGTTTAGGGCGAGACCAGTGTGTCGAGTATTTCAGATAGTTTAGGGCGAGACCAGTGTGTCGAGTATTTCAGATAGTTAAGGCCGAGACCAGTGTGTCGTGTATTTCAGATAGTTTAGGGCGAGACCAGTGTGTCGTGTATTTCAGATAGTTTAGGGCGAGACCAGTGTGCCGAGTATTTAAGATAGTTTAGGGCGAGACCAGTGTGTCGTGTATTTCAGATAGTTTAGGGCGAGACCAGTGTGCCGAGTATTTAAGATAGTTTAGGGCGAGACCAGTGTGTCGTGTATTTCAGATAGTTTAGGGCGAGACCAGTGTGTCGAGTATTTCAGATAGTTTAGGTCGAGACCAGTGTGTCGTGTATTTCAGATAGTTTAGGGCGAGACCAGTGTGTCGTGTATTTCAGATAGTTTAGGGCGAGACCAGTGTGTCGAGTATTTCAGATAGTTAAGGCCGAGACCAGTGTGTCGTGTATTTCATATAGTTTAGGGCGAGACCAGTGTGTCGAGTATTTCAGATAGTTTAGGGCGAGACCAGTGTGTCGAGTATTTCAGATAGTTAAGGCCGAGACCAGTGTGTCGTGTATTTCAGATAGTTTAGGGCGAGACCAGTGTGTCGAGTATTTCAGATAGTTTAGGGCGAGACCAGTGTGTCGAGTATTTCAGATAGTTTAGGGCGAGACAAGTGTGTCGTGTATTTCAGATAGTTTAGGGCGAGACCAGTGCGTCGTGTATTTCAGATAGTTTAGGGCGAGACCAGTGTGTCGAGTATTTCAGATAGTTTAGGCCGAGACCAGTGTGTCGTGTATTTCAGATAGTTTAGGGCGAGACCAGTGTGTCGTGTATTTCAGATAGTTTAGGGCGAGACCAGTGTGCCGAGTATTTAAGATAGTTTAGGGCGAGACCAGTGTGTCGAGTATTTCAGATAATTTAGGGCGAGACCAGTGTGTCGAGTATTTCAGATAGTTTAGGGCGAGACCAGTGTGTCGAGTATTTCAGATAGTTAAGGCGGAGACCAGTGTGTCGTGTATTTCAGATAGTTTAGGGCGAGACCAGTGTGTCGTGTATTTCAGATAGTTTAGGGCGAGACCAGTGTGTCGTGTATTTCAGATAGTTTAGGTCGAGACCAGTGTGTCGAGTATTTCAGATAGTTTAGGGCGAGACCAGTGTGTCGAGTATTTCAGATAGTTTAGGGGGAGACCAGTGTGTCGAGTATTTCAGATAGTTTAGGGCGAGACCAGTGTGTCGAGTATTTCAGATAGTTTAGGGGGAGACCAGTGTGTCGAGTATTTCAGATAGTTTAGGGCGAGACCAGTGTGTCGAGTATTTCAGATAGTTAAGGCCGAGACCAGTGTGTCGTGTATTTCAGATAGTTTAGGTCGAGACCAGTGTGTCGTGTATTTCAGATAGTTTAGGTCGAGACCAGTGTGTCGTGTATTTCAGATAGTTTAGGGCGAGACCAGTGTGCCGAGTATTTAAGATAGTTTAGGGCGAGACAAGTGTGTCGTGTATTTCTGATAGTTTAGGGCGAGACCAGTGTGTCGAGTATTTCAGATAGTTTAGGGCGAGACCAGTGTGTCGAGTATTTCAGATAGTTAAGGCCGAGACCAGTGTGTCGTGTATTTCAGATAGTTAAGGCCGAGACCAGTGTGTCGTGTATTTCAGATAGTTTAGGGCGAGACCAGTGTGTCGAGTATTTCAGATAGTTTAGGGCGAGACCAGTGTGTCGAGTATTTCAGATAGTTAAGGCCGAGACCAGTGTGTCGAGTATTTCAGATAGTTTAGGGCGAGACCAGTGTGTCGAGTATTTCAGATAGTTAAGGCCGAGACTAGTGTGTCGTGTATTTCAGATAGTTTAGGGCGAGACCAGTGTGTCGAGTATTTCAGATAGTTTAGGGCGAGACCAGTGCGTCGTGTATTTCAGATAGTTTAGGGCGAGACCAGTGTGTCGAGTATTTCAGATAGTTTAGGGCGAGACCAGTGTGTCGTGTATTTCAGATAGTTTAGGGCGAGACCAGTGCGTCGTGTATTTCAGAGAGTTTAGGGCGAGACCAACGTGTCGAGTATTTCAGATAGTTTAGGGCGAGACTAGTGTGTCGAGTATTTCAGATAGTTTAGGGCGAGACTAGTGTGTCGAGTATTTCAGATAGTTTAGGGCGAGACTAGTGTGTCGAGTATTTCAGATAGTTTAGGGCGAGACTAGTGTGTCGAGTATTTCAGATAGTTTAGGGCGAGACCAGTGTGTCGTGTATTTCAGATAGTTTAGGGCGAGACCAGTGTGTCGTGTATTTCAGATAGTTTAGGGCGAGACTAGTGTGTCGAGTATTTCAGATAGTTTAGGGCGAGACTAGTGTGTCGAGTATTTCAGATAGTTAAGGCCGAGACCAGTGTGTTGAGTATTTCAGATAGTTTAGGGCGAGACCAGTGTGCCGAGTATTTCAGATAGTTTAGGGCGAGACCAGTGTGTCGTGTATTTCAGAGAGTTTAGGGCGAGACCAGTGTGTCGAGTATTTCAGATAGTTTAGGGCGATACCAGTGTGCCGAGTATTTCAGATAGTTTAGGGCGAGACCAGTGTGTCGTGTATTTCAGATAGTTTAGGGCGAGACTAGTGTGTCGTGTATTTCAGATAGTTTAGGGCGAGACCAGTGTGTCGAGTATTTCCGATAGTTTAGGGTGAGACCAGTGTGTCGTGTATTTCAGATAGTTAAGGGCGAGACCAGTGTGTCGAGTATTTCAGATAGTTAAGGCCGAGACCAGTGTGTCGTGTATTTCAGATAGTTTAGGGCGAGACCAGTGTGTCGTGTATTTCAGATAGTTTAGGGCGAGACCAGTGTGTCGTGTATTTCAGATAGTTAAGGGCGAGACCAGTGTGTCGTGTATTTCAGATAGTTTAGGTCGAGACCAGTGTGTCGTGTATTTCCGATAGTTTAGGGCGAGACCAGTGTGTCGTGTATTTCAGATAGTTAAGGGCGAGACCAGTGTGTCGTGTATTTCAGATAGTTTAGGTCGAGACCAGTGTGTCGAGTATTTCCGATAGTTTAGGGTGAGACCAGTGTGTCGTGTATTTCAGATAGTTTAGGGCGAGACTAGGGTGTCGTGTATTTCAGATAGTTTAGGGCGAGACCAGTGTGTCGAGTATTTCAGATAGTTTAGGGCGAGACCAGTGTGTCGAGTATTTCAGATAGTTTAGGGCGAGACCAGTGTGCCGAGTATTTCAGATAGTTTAGGGCGAGACCAGTGTGCCGAGTATTTCAGATAGTTTAGGGCGAGACCAGTGTGCCGAGTATTTCAGATAGTTTAGGGCGAGACCAGTGTGTCGAGTACTTCCGATAGTTTAGGGCGAGACAAATGTGTCGAGTATTTCAGATAGTTTAGGGCGAGACCAGTGTGCCTAGTATTTCAGATAGTTTAGGGCGAGACCAGTGTGTCGAGTATTTCAGATAGTTTAGGGCGAGACCAACGTGTCGAGTATTTCAGATAGTTTAGGGCGAGACCAGTGTGTTGAGTATTTCAGATAGTTTAGGGCGAGACCAACGTGTCGAGTATTTCAGATAATTTAGGGCGAGACCAGTGTGTTGAGTATTTCAGATAGTTTAGGGCGAGACCAACGTGTCGAGTATTTCAGATAGTTTAGGGCGAGACCAGTGTGCCGAGTATTTCAGATAGTTTAGGGCGAGACCAGTGTCTTGAGTATTTTAGATAGTTTAGGGCGAGACCAGTGTGTTGAGTATTTCAGATAGTTTAGGGCGAGACCAGTGTGTTGAGTATTTCAGATAGTTTAGGGCGAGACCAACGTGTCGAGTATTTCAGATAGTTTAGGGCGAGACCAACGTGTCGAGTATTTCAGATAGTTTAGGGCGAGACCAGTGTGTTGAGTATTTCAGATAGTTTAGGGCGAGACCAGTGTGTTGAGTATTTCAGATAGTTTAGGGCGAGACCAACGTGTCGAGTATTTCAGATAGTTTAGGGCGAGACCAACGTGTTGAGTATTTCAGATAGTTTAGGGCGAGACCAGTGTGTTGAGTATTTCAGATAGTTTAGGGCGAGACCAACGTGTCGAGTATTTCAGATAGTTTAGGGCGAGACCAACGTGTCGAGTATTTCAGATAGTTTAGGGCGAGACCAGTGTGTTGAGTATTTCAGATAGTTTAGGGCGAGACCAACGTGTCGAGTATTTCAGATAGTTTAGGGCGAGACCAGTGTGTTGAGTATTTCAGATAGTTTAGGGCGAGACCAGTGTGTCGAGTATTTCAGATAGTTTAGGGCGAGACCAGTGTGTTGAGTATTTCAGATAGTTTAGGGCGAGACCAACGTGTCGAGTATTTCAGATAGTTTAGGGCGAGACCAGTGTGTCGTGTATTTCAGATAGTTTAGGGCGAGACCAACGTGTCGAGTATTTCAGATAGTTTAGGGCGAGACCAACGTGTTGAGTATTTCAGATAGTTTAGGGCGAGACCAGTGTGTTGAGTATTTCAGATAGTTTAGGGCGAGACCAACGTGTCGAGTATTTCAGATAGTTTAGGGCGAGACCAACGTGTCGAGTATTTCAGATAGTTTAGGGCGAGACCAGTGTGTTGAGTATTTCAGATAGTTTAGGGCGAGACCAACGTGTCGAGTATTTCAGATAGTTTAGGGCGAGACCAGTGTGTTGAGTATTTCAGATAGTTTAGGGCGAGACCAGTGTGTCGAGTATTTCAGATAGTTTAGGGCGAGACCAGTGTGTTGAGTATTTCAGATAGTTTAGGGCGAGACCAACGTGTCGAGTATTTCAGATAGTTTAGGGCGAGACCAGTGTGTCGTGTATTTCAGATAGTTTAGGGCGAGACCAGTGTGTCGAGTATTTCAGATAGTTTAGGGCGAGACCAACGTGTCGTGTATTTCAGATAGTTTAGGGCGAGACCAGTGTGTTGAGTATTTCAGATAGTTTAGGGCGAGACCAGTGTGTCGAGTATTTCAGATAGTTTAGGGCGAGACCAGTGTGTTGAGTATTTCAGATAGTTTAGGGCGAGACCAACGTGTCGAGTATTTCAGATAGTTTAGGGCGAGACCAACGTGTCGAGTATTTCAGATAGTTTAGGGCGAGACCAACGTGTCGAGTATTTCAGATAGTTTAGGGCGAGACCAGTGTGCCGAGTATTTCAGATAGTTTAGGGCGAGACAAGTGTGTCGTGTATTTCAGATAGTTTAGGGCGAGACCAGTGTGTCGAGTATTTCAGATAGTTTAGGGCGAGACCAACGTGTCGAGTATTTCAGATAGTTTAGGGCGAGACCAGTGTGTTGAGTATTTCAGATAGTTTAGGGCGAGACCAACGTGTCGAGTATTTCAGATAGTTTAGGGCGAGACCAGTGTGTTGAGTATTTCAGATAGTTTAGGGCGAGACCAACGTGTCGAGTATTTCAGATAATTTAGGGCGAGACCAGTGTGTTGAGTATTTCAGATAGTTTAGGGCGAGACCAACGTGTCGAGTATTTCAGATAGTTTAGGGCGAGACCAGTGTGCCGAGTATTTCAGATAGTTTAGGGCGAGACCAGTGTGTTGAGTATTTCAGATAGTTTAGGGCGAGACCAGTGTGTTGAGTATTTCAGATAGTTTAGGGCGAGACCAGTGTGTTGAGTATTTCAGATAGTTTAGGGCGAGACCAACGTGTCGAGTATTTCAGATAGTTTAGGGCGAGACCAACGTGTCGAGTATTTCAGATAGTTTAGGGCGAGACCAGTGTGTTGAGTATTTCAGATAGTTTAGGGCGAGACCAGTGTGTTGAGTATTTCAGATAGTTTAGGGCGAGACCAACGTGTCGAGTATTTCAGATAGTTTAGGGCGAGACCAACGTGTTGAGTATTTCAGATAGTTTAGGGCGAGACCAGTGTGTTGAGTATTTCAGATAGTTTAGGGCGAGACCAACGTGTCGAGTATTTCAGATAGTTTAGGGCGAGACCAACGTGTCGAGTATTTCAGATAGTTTAGGGCGAGACCAGTGTGTTGAGTATTTCAGATAGTTTAGGGCGAGACCAACGTGTCGAGTATTTCAGATAGTTTAGGGCGAGACCAGTGTGTTGAGTATTTCAGATAGTTTAGGGCGAGACCAGTGTGTTGAGTATTTCAGATAGTTTAGGGCGAGACCAGTGTGTTGAGTATTTCAGATAGTTTAGGGCGAGACCAACGTGTCGAGTATTTCAGATAGTTTAGGGCGAGACCAGTGTGCCGAGTATTTCAGATAGTTTAGGGCGAGACCAGTGTGTCGAGTATTTCAGATAGTTTAGGGAGAGACCAACGTGTCGAGTATTTCAGATAGTTTAGCGCGAGACCAGTGTGTCGTGTATTTTAGATAGTTTAGGGCGAGACCAACGTGTCGAGTATTTCAGATAGTTTAGGGCGAGACCAGTGTGTCGTGTATTTCAGATAGTTTAGGGCGAGACCAACGTGTCGAGTATTTCAGATAGTTTAGGGCGAGACCAACGTGTCGAGTATTTCAGATAGTTTAGGGCGAGACCAGTGTGTCGTGTATTTCAGATAGTTTAGGGCGAGACCAGTGTGTCGAGTATTTCAGATAGTTTAGGGCGAGACCAACGTGTCGTGTATTTCAGATAGTTTAGGGCGAGACCAGTGTGTTGAGTATTTCAGATAGTTTAGGGCGAGACCAGTGTGTCGAGTATTTCAGATAGTTTAGGGCGAGACCAGTGTGCCGAGTATTTCAGATAGTTTAGGGCGAGACCAGTGTGCCGAGTATTTCAGATAGTTTAGGGCGAGACCAACGTGTCGTGTATTTCAGATAGTTTAGGGCGAGACCAGTGTGTCGAGTATTTCAGATAGTTTAGGGCGAGACCAGTGTGTTGAGTATTTCAGATAGTTTAGGGCGAGACCAGTGTGTTGAGTATTTCAGATAGTTTAGGGCGAGACCAGTGTGTTGAGTATTTCAGATAGTTTAGGGCGAGACCAGTGTGTTGAGTATTTCAGATAGTTTAGGGCGAAACCAACGTGTCGAGTATTTCAGATAGTTTAGGGCGAGACCAACGTGTCGAGTATTTCAGATAGTTTAGGGCGAGACCAACGTGTCGAGTATTTCAGATAGTTTAGGGCGAGACCAGTGTGCCGAGTATTTCAGATAGTTTAGGGCGAGACCAGTGTGCCGAGTATTTCAGATAGTTTAGGGCGAGACCAACGTGTCGAGTATTTCAGATAGTTTAGGGCGAGACCAGTGTGCCGAGTATTTCAGATAGTTTAGGGCGAGACCAACGTGTTGAGTATTTCAGATAGTTTAGGGCGAGACCAGTGTGTTGAGTATTTCAGATAGTTTAGGGCGAGACCAGTGTGCCGAGTATTTCAGATAGTTTAAGGCGAGACCAGTGTGTCGAGTATTTCAGATAGTTTAGGGCGAGACCAGTGTGTCGAGTATTTCAGATAGTTTAGGGCGAGACCAGTGTGTTGAGTATTTCAGATAGTTTAGGGCGACACCAGTGTGTCGAGTATTTCAGATAGTTTAGGGCGAGACCAGTGTGTCGAGTATTTCAGATAGTTTAGGGCGAGACCAGTGTGCCGAGTATTTCAGATAGTTTAGGGCGAGACCAGTGTGCCGAGTATTTCAGATAGTTTAGGGCGAGACCAGTGTGCCGAGTATTTCAGATAGTTAAGGGCGAGACCAGTGTGTTGAGTATTTCAGATAGTTTAGGGCGAGACCAGTGTGTCGTGTATTTCAGATAGTTTAGGGCGAGACCAGTGTGCCGAGTATTTCAGATAGTTAAGGGCGAGACCAGTGTGTTGAGTATTTCAGATAGTTTAGGGCGAGACCAGTGTGTCGTGTATTTCAGATAGTTTAGGGCGATACCAGTGTGCCGAGTATTTCAGATAGTTTAGGGCGATACCAGTGTGCCGAGTATTTCAGATAGTTTAGGGCGATACCAGTGTGCCGAGTATTTCAGATAGTTTAGGGCGAGACCAGTGTGTCGAGTATTTCAGATAGTTAAGGCCGAGACCAGTGTGTCGTGTATTTCAGATAGTTTAGGGCGAGACCAGTGTGTCGTGTATTTCAGATAGTTTAGGGCGAGACCAGTGTGTCGTGTATTTCAGATAGTTTAGGTCGAGACCAGTGTGTCGAGTATTTCAGATAGTTTAGGTCGAGACCAGTGTGTCGTGTATTTCAGATAGTTTAGGGCGAGACCAGTGTGTCGAGTATTTCAGATAGTTTAGGGCGAGAACAGTGTGTCGTGTATTTCAGATAGTTTAGGGCGAGACCAGTGTGTCGAGTATTTCAGATAGTTTAGGGCGAGACCAGTGTGTTGAGTATTTCAGATAGTTTAGGGCGAGACAAGTGTGTCGTGTATTTCAGATAGTTTAGGGCGAGACCAGTGCGTCGTGTATTTCAGATAGTTTAGGGCGAGACCAGTGTGTCGTGTATTTCAGATAGTTTAGGGCGAGACCAGTGTGTCGATTATTTCAGATAGTTTAGGGCGATACCAGTGTGCCGAGTATTTCAGATAGTTTAGGGCGATACCAGTGCGTCGAGTATTTCAGATAGTTTAGGGCGAGACTAGTGTGTCGAGTATTTCAGATAGTTTAGGGCGAGACTAGTGTGTCGAGTATTTCAGACAGTTTAGGGCGAGACCAGTGTGTCGAGTATTTCAGATAGTTTAGGGCGAGACTTGTGTGCCGAGTATTTCAGATAGTTTAGGGCGAGACCAGTGTGTCGAGTATTTCAGACAGTTTAGGGCGAGACCAGTCTGCCGAGTATTTCAGATAGTTTAGGGCGAGACCAGTGTGTCGAGTATTTCAGATAGTTTAGGGCGAGACCAGTGTGTCGAGTATTTCAGAAAGTTTAGGGCGAGACCAGTGTGCCGAGTATTTAAGATAGTTTAGGGCGAGACCAATGTGTCGAGTATTTCAGATAGTTTAGGGCGAGACCAACGTGTCGAGTATTTCAGATAGTTTAGGGCGAGACCAGTGTGTCGTGTATTTCAGATAGTTTAGGGCGAGACTAGTGTGTCGTGTATTTCAGATAGTTTAGGGCGAGATCAGTGTGTCGAGTATTTCAGATAGTTTAGGGCGAGACCAGTGTGTCGAGTATTTCAGATAGTTTAGGGCGAGACCAGTGTGTAGTGTATTTCAGATAGTTTAGTGCGAGACTAGTGTGTCGTGTATTTCAGATAGTTTAGGGCGATACCAGTGTGTCGTGTATTTCAGAGAGTTTAGGGCGAGACCAGTGTGTCGAGTATTTCAGATAGTTTAGGGCGATGCCAGTGTGCCGAGTATTTCAGATAGTTTAGGGCGAGACCAGTGTCTCGTGTATTTCAGATAGTTTAGGGCGAGACTAGTGTGTCGTGTATTTCAGATAGTTTAGGGCGAGATCAGTGTGTCGAGTATTTCCGATAGTTTAGGGTGAGACCAGTGTGTCGTGTATTTCAGATAGTTTAGGGAGAGACTAGTGTGTCGTGTATTTCAGATAGTTTAGGGCGAGACCAGTGTGTCGAGTATTTCAGATAGTTTAGGGCGAGACCAGTGTGTCGAGTATTTCAGATAGTTTAGGGCGAGACCAGTGTGTCGAGTATTTCAGATAGTTTAGGGCGAGACCAGTGTGTCGAGTATTTAAGATAGTTTAGGGGGAGACCAGTGTGTCGAGTATTTCAGATAGTTTAGGGCGAGACCAACGTGTCGAGTATTTCAGATAGTTTAGGGCGAGACCAGTGTGCCGAGTATTTCAGATAGTTTAGGGCGAGACCAACGTGTCGAGTATTTCAGATAGTTTAGGGCGAGACCAACGTGTCGAGTATTTCAGATAGTTTAGGGCGAGACCAGTGTGTTGAGTATTTCAGATAGTTTAGGGCGAGACCAACGTGTCGAGTATTTCAGATAGTTTAGGGCGAGACCAGTGTGTTGAGTATTTCAGATAGTTTAGGGCGAGACCAGTGTGTCGAGTATTTCAGATAGTTTAGGGCGAGACCAGTGTGTCGAGTATTTCAGATAGTTTAGGGCGAGACCAGTGTGTCGAGTATTTCAGAAAGTTTAGGGCGAGACCAGTGTGCCGAGTATTTAAGATAGTTTAGGGCGAGACTAGTGTGTCGAGTATTTCAGATAGTTTAGGGCGAGACCAGTGTGTCGAGTATTTCAGATATTTTAGGGCGAGACCAGTGTGCCGAGTATTTCAGATAGTTTAGGGCGAGACCAACGTGTCGAGTATTTCAGATAGTTTAGGGCGAGACCAACGTGTCGAGTATTTCAGATAGTTTAGGGCGAGACCAGTGTGTTGAGTATTTCAGATAGTTTAGGGCGAGACCAACGTGTCGAGTATTTCAGATAGTTTAGGGCGAGACCAGTGTGTTGAGTATTTCAGATAGTTTAGGGCGAGACCAGTGTGTCGAGTATTTCAGATAGTTTAGGGCGAGACCAGTGTGTCGAGTATTTCAGATAGTTTAGGGCGAGACCAGTGTGTCGAGTATTTCAGAAAGTTTAGGGCGAGACCAGTGTGCCGAGTATTTAAGATAGTTTAGGGCGAGACTAGTGTGTCGAGTATTTCAGATAGTTTAGGGCGAGACCAGTGTGTCGTGTATTTCAGATAGTTTAGGGCGAGACCAGTGTGTCGAGTATTTCAGATAGTTTAGGGCGAGACCAGTGTGTCGAGTATTTCAGATAGTTTAGGGCGAGACCAGTGTGTCGAGTATTTCAGATAGTTTAGGGCGAGATCAGTGTGTCGAGTATTTCAGATAGTTTAGGGCGAGACCAGTGTGTCGAGTATTTCAGAAAGTTTAGGGCGAGACCAGTGTGCCGAGTATTTAAGATAGTTTAGCGCGAGACTAGTGTGTCGAGTATTTCAGATAGTTTAGGGCGAGACCAGTGTGTCGAGTATTTCAGATAGTTTAGGGCGAGACCAGTGTGTCGAGTATTTCACATAGTTTAGGGCGAGACCAGTGTGTCGAGTATTTCAGAAAGTTTAGGGCGAGACCAGTGTGCCGAGTATTTCAGATAGTTTAGGGCGAGACCAGTGTGTCGAGTATTTCAGATAGTTTAGGGCGAGACCAGTGTGCCTAGTATTTCAGATAGTTTAGGGCGAGACCAGTGTGTCGTGTATTTCAGATAGTTTAGGGCGAGACCAGTGTGTCGTGTATTTCAGATAGTTTAGGGCGAGACCAGTGTGTCGAGTATTTCAGATAGTTTAGGGCGAGACAAGTGTGTCGAGTATTTCAGATAGTTTAGGGCGAGACCAGTGTGCCGAGTATTTCAGATAGTTTAGGGCGAGACCAGTGTGTCTAGTATTTCAGATAGTTAAGGGCGAGACCAGTGTGTCGAGTATTTCAGATAGTTTAGGGCGAGACAAGTGTGTCGAGTATTTCAGATAGTTTAGGGCGAGACCAACGTGTCGAGTATTTCAGATAGTTTAGGGCGAGACCAGTGTGTTGAGTATTTCAGATAGTTTAGGGCGAGACCAACGTGTCGAGTATTTCAGATAGTTTAGGGCGAGACCAGTGTGTTGAGTATTTCAGATAGTTTAGGGCGAGACCAACGTGTCGAGTATTTCAGATAATTTAGGGCGAGACCAGTGTGTTGAGTATTTCAGATAGTTTAGGGCGAGACCAACGTGTCGAGTATTTCAGATAGTTTAGGGCGAGACCAGTGTGCCGAGTATTTCAGATAGTTTAGGGCGAGACCAGTGTGTTGAGTATTTCAGATAGTTTAGGGCGAGACCAGTGTGTTGAGTATTTCAGATAGTTTAGGGCGAGACCAGTGTGTTGAGTATTTCAGATAGTTTAGGGCGAGACCAACGTGTCGAGTATTTCAGATAGTTTAGGGCGAGACCAACGTGTCGAGTATTTCAGATAGTTTAGGGCGAGACCAGTGTGTTGAGTATTTCAGATAGTTTAGGGCGAGACCAGTGTGTTGAGTATTTCAGATAGTTTAGGGCGAGACCAACGTGTCGAGTATTTCAGATAGTTTAGGGCGAGACCAACGTGTTGAGTATTTCAGATAGTTTAGGGCGAGACCAGTGTGTTGAGTATTTCAGATAGTTTAGGGCGAGACCAACGTGTCGAGTATTTCAGATAGTTTAGGGCGAGACCAACGTGTCGAGTATTTCAGATAGTTTAGGGCGAGACCAGTGTGTTGAGTATTTCAGATAGTTTAGGGCGAGACCAACGTGTCGAGTATTTCAGATAGTTTAGGGCGAGACCAGTGTGTTGAGTATTTCAGATAGTTTAGGGCGAGACCAGTGTGTTGAGTATTTCAGATAGTTTAGGTCGAGACCAGTGTGTTGAGTATTTCAGATAGTTTAGGGCGAGACCAACGTGTCGAGTATTTCAGATAGTTTAGGGCGAGACCAGTGTGCCGAGTATTTCAGATAGTTTAGGGCGAGACCAGTGTGTCGAGTATTTCAGATAGTTTAGGGCGAGACCAACGTGTCGAGTATTTCAGATAGTTTAGGGCGAGACCAGTGTGTCGTGTATTTCAGATAGTTTAGGGCGAGACCAACGTGTCGAGTATTTCAGATAGTTTAGGGCGAGACCAGTGTGTCGTGTATTTCAGATAGTTTAGGGCGAGACCAACGTGTCGAGTATTTCAGATAGTTTAGGGCGAGACCAACGTGTCGAGTATTTCAGATAGTTTAGGGCGAGACCAGTGTGTCGTGTATTTCAGATAGTTTAGGGCGAGACCAGTGTGTCGAGTATTTCAGATAGTTTAGGGCGAGACCAACGTGTCGTGTATTTCAGATAGTTTAGGGCGAGACCAGTGTGTTGAGTATTTCAGATAGTTTAGGGCGAGACCAGTGTGTCGAGTATTTCAGATAGTTTAGGGCGAGACCAGTGTGTTGAGTATTTCAGATAGTTTAGGGCGAGACCAACGTGTCGAGTATTTCAGATAGTTTAGGGCGAGACCAACGTGTCGAGTATTTCAGATAGTTTAGGGCGAGACCAACGTGTCGAGTATTTCAGATAGTTTAGGGCGAGACCAGTGTGCCGAGTATTTCAGATAGTTTAGGGCGAGACCAGTGTGTCGTGTATTTCAGATAGTTTAGGGCGAGACCAGTGTGCCGAGTATTTAAGATAGTTTAGGGCGAGACCAGTGTGTCGTGTATTTCAGATAGTTTAGGGCGAGACCAGTGTGTCGAGTATTTCAGATAGTTTAGGGCGAGACCAGTGTGTCGAGTATTTCAGATAGTTAAGGCCGAGACCAGTGTGTCGTGTATTTCAGATAGTTTAGGGCGAGACAAGTGTGTCGTGTATTTCAGATAGTTTAGGGCGAGACCAGTGTGTCGTGTATTTCAGATAGTTTAGGTCGAGACCAGTGTGTCGAGTATTTCAGATAGTTTAGGTCGAGACCAGTGTGTCGTGTATTTCAGATAGTTTAGGTCGAGACCAGTGTGTCGAGTATTTCAGATAGTTTAGGGCGAGACCAGTGTGTCGAGTATTTCAGATAGTTTAGGGCGAGACCAGTGTGTCGAGTATTTCAGATAGTTAAGGCCGAGACCAGTGTGTCGTGTATTTCAGATAGTTTAGGTCGAGACCAGTGTGTCGTGTATTTCAGATAGTTTAGGGCGAGACCAGTGTGCCGAGTATTTAAGATAGTTTAGGGCGAGACCAGTGTGTCGTGTATTTCAGATAGTTTAGGGCGAGACCAGTGTGTCGAGTATTTCAGATAGTTTAGGGCGAGACCAGTGTGTCGAGTATTTCAGATAGTTAAGGCCGAGACCAGTGTGTCGTGTATTTCAGATAGTTTAGGGCGAGACCAGTGTGTCGTGTATTTCAGATAGTTTAGGTCGAGACCAGTGTGTCGTGTATTTCAGATAGTTTAGGGCGAGACCAGTGTGTCGTGTATTTCAGATAGTTTAGGGCGAGACCAGTGTGTCGAGTATTTCAGATAGTTAAGGCCGAGACCAGTGTGTCGTGTATTTCATATAGTTTAGGGCGAGACCAGTGTGTCGAGTATTTCAGATAGTTTAGGGCGAGACCAGTGTGTCGAGTATTTCAGATAGTTAAGGCCGAGACCAGTGTGTCGTGTATTTCAGATAGTTTAGGGCGAGACCAGTGTGTCGAGTATTTCAGATAGTTTAGGGCGAGACCAGTGTGTCGAGTATTTCAGATAGTTTAGGGCGAGACAAGTGTGTCGTGTATTTCAGATAGTTTAGGGCGAGACCAGTGCGTCGTGTATTTCAGATAGTTTAGGGCGAGACCAGTGTGTCGAGTATTTCAGATAGTTTAGGCCGAGACCAGTGTGTCGTGTATTTCAGATAGTTTAGGGCGAGACCAGTGTGTCGTGTATTTCAGATAGTTTAGGGCGAGACCAGTGTGCCGAGTATTTAAGATAGTTTAGGGCGAGACCAGTGTGTCGAGTATTTCAGATAATTTAGGGCGAGACCAGTGTGTCGAGTATTTCAGATAGTTTAGGGCGAGACCAGTGTGTCGAGTATTTCAGATAGTTAAGGCGGAGACCAGTGTGTCGTGTATTTCAGATAGTTTAGGGCGAGACCAGTGTGTCGTGTATTTCAGATAGTTTAGGGCGAGACCAGTGTGTCGTGTATTTCAGATAGTTTAGGTCGAGACCAGTGTGTCGAGTATTTCAGATAGTTTAGGTCGAGACCAGTGTGTCGTGTATTTCAGATAGTTTAGGTCGAGACCAGTGTGTCGAGTATTTCAGATAGTTTAGGGGGAGACCAGTGTGTCGAGTATTTCAGATAGTTTAGGGCGAGACCAGTGTGTCGAGTATTTCAGATAGTTAAGGCCGAGACCAGTGTGTCGTGTATTTCAGATAGTTTAGGTCGAGACCAGTGTGTCGTGTATTTCAGATAGTTTAGGGCGAGACCAGTGTGCCGAGTATTTAAGATAGTTTAGGGCGAGACAAGTGTGTCGTGTATTTCTGATAGTTTAGGGCGAGACCAGTGTGTCGAGTATTTCAGATAGTTTAGGGCGAGACCAGTGTGTCGAGTATTTCAGATAGTTAAGGCCGAGACCAGTGTGTCGTGTATTTCAGATAGTTAAGGCCGAGACCAGTGTGTCGTGTATTTCAGATAGTTTAGGGCGAGACCAGTGTGTCGAGTATTTCAGATAGTTTAGGGCGAGACCAGTGTGTCGAGTATTTCAGATAGTTAAGGCCGAGACCAGTGTGTCGAGTATTTCAGATAGTTTAGGGCGAGACCAGTGTGTCGAGTATTTCAGATAGTTAAGGCCGAGACTAGTGTGTCGTGTATTTCAGATAGTTTAGGGCGAGACCAGTGTGTCGAGTATTTCAGATAGTTTAGGGCGAGACCAGTGCGTCGTGTATTTCAGATAGTTTAGGGCGAGACCAGTGTGTCGAGTATTTCAGATAGTTTAGGGCGAGACCAGTGTGTCGTGTATTTCAGATAGTTTAGGGCGAGACCAGTGCGTCGTGTATTTCAGAGAGTTTAGGGCGAGACCAACGTGTCGAGTATTTCAGATAGTTTAGGGCGAGACTAGTGTGTCGAGTATTTCAGATAGTTTAGGGCGAGACTAGTGTGTCGAGTATTTCAGATAGTTTAGGGCGAGACTAGTGTGTCGAGTATTTCAGATAGTTTAGGGCGAGACTAGTGTGTCGAGTATTTCAGATAGTTTAGGGCGAGACCAGTGTGTCGTGTATTTCAGATAGTTTAGGGCGAGACCAGTGTGTCGTGTATTTCAGATAGTTTAGGGCGAGACTAGTGTGTCGAGTATTTCAGATAGTTTAGGGCGAGACTAGTGTGTCGAGTATTTCAGATAGTTAAGGCCGAGACCAGTGTGTTGAGTATTTCAGATAGTTTAGGGCGAGACCAGTGTGCCGAGTATTTCAGATAGTTTAGGGCGAGACCAGTGTGTCGTGTATTTCAGAGAGTTTAGGGCGAGACCAGTGTGTCGAGTATTTCAGATAGTTTAGGGCGATACCAGTGTGCCGAGTATTTCAGATAGTTTAGGGCGAGACCAGTGTGTCGTGTATTTCAGATAGTTTAGGGCGAGACTAGTGTGTCGTGTATTTCAGATAGTTTAGGGCGAGACCAGTGTGTCGAGTATTTCCGATAGTTTAGGGTGAGACCAGTGTGTCGTGTATTTCAGATAGTTAAGGGCGAGACCAGTGTGTCGAGTATTTCAGATAGTTAAGGCCGAGACCAGTGTGTCGTGTATTTCAGATAGTTTAGGGCGAGACCAGTGTGTCGTGTATTTCAGATAGTTTAGGGCGAGACCAGTGTGTCGTGTATTTCAGATAGTTTAGGTCGAGACCAGTGTGTCGTGTATTTCCGATAGTTTAGGGCGAGACCAGTGTGTCGTGTATTTCAGATAGTTAAGGGCGAGACCAGTGTGTCGTGTATTTCAGATAGTTTAGGTCGAGACCAGTGTGTCGAGTATTTCCGATAGTTTAGGGTGAGACCAGTGTGTCGTGTATTTCAGATAGTTAAGGCCGAGACCAGTGTGTCGAGTATTTCAGATAGTTAAGGCCGAGACCAGTGTGTCGTGTATTTCAGATAGTTTAGGGCGAGACCAGTGTGTCGTGTATTTTAGATAGTTTAGGGCGAGACCAGTGTGTCGTGTATTTCAGATAGTTTAGGGCGAGACCAGTGTGTCGAGTATTTCCGATAGTTTAGGGTGAGACCAGTGTGTCGTGTATTTCAGATAGTTTAGGGCGAGACTAGGGTGTCGTGTATTTCAGATAGTTTAGGGCGAGACCAGTGTGTCGAGTATTTCAGATAGTTTAGGGCGAGACCAGTGTGTCGAGTATTTCAGATAGTTTAGGGCGAGACCAGTGTGCCGAGTATTTCAGATAGTTTAGGGCGAGACCAGTGTGCCGAGTATTTCAGATAGTTTAGGGCGAGACCAGTGTGCCGAGTATTTCAGATAGTTTAGGGCGAGACCAGTGTGTCGAGTACTTCCGATAGTTTAGGGCGAGACAAATGTGTCGAGTATTTCAGATAGTTTAGGGCGAGACCAGTGTGCCTAGTATTTCAGATAGTTTAGGGCGAGACCAGTGTGTCGAGTATTTCAGATAGTTTAGGGCGAGACCAACGTGTCGAGTATTTCAGATAGTTTAGGGCGAGACCAGTGTGTTGAGTATTTCAGATAGTTTAGGGCGAGACCAACGTGTCGAGTATTTCAGATAATTTAGGGCGAGACCAGTGTGTTGAGTATTTCAGATAGTTTAGGGCGAGACCAACGTGTCGAGTATTTCAGATAGTTTAGGGCGAGACCAGTGTGCCGAGTATTTCAGATAGTTTAGGGCGAGACCAGTGTCTTGAGTATTTTAGATAGTTTAGGGCGAGACCAGTGTGTTGAGTATTTCAGATAGTTTAGGGCGAGACCAGTGTGTTGAGTATTTCAGATAGTTTAGGGCGAGACCAACGTGTCGAGTATTTCAGATAGTTTAGGGCGAGACCAACGTGTCGAGTATTTCAGATAGTTTAGGGCGAGACCAGTGTGTTGAGTATTTCAGATAGTTTAGGGCGAGACCAGTGTGTTGAGTATTTCAGATAGTTTAGGGCGAGACCAACGTGTCGAGTATTTCAGATAGTTTAGGGCGAGACCAACGTGTTGAGTATTTCAGATAGTTTAGGGCGAGACCAGTGTGTTGAGTATTTCAGATAGTTTAGGGCGAGACCAACGTGTCGAGTATTTCAGATAGTTTAGGGCGAGACCAACGTGTCGAGTATTTCAGATAGTTTAGGGCGAGACCAGTGTGTTGAGTATTTCAGATAGTTTAGGGCGAGACCAACGTGTCGAGTATTTCAGATAGTTTAGGGCGAGACCAGTGTGTTGAGTATTTCAGATAGTTTAGGGCGAGACCAGTGTGTCGAGTATTTCAGATAGTTTAGGGCGAGACCAGTGTGTTGAGTATTTCAGATAGTTTAGGGCGAGACCAACGTGTCGAGTATTTCAGATAGTTTAGGGCGAGACCAGTGTGTCGTGTATTTCAGATAGTTTAGGGCGAGACCAACGTGTCGAGTATTTCAGATAGTTTAGGGCGAGACCAACGTGTTGAGTATTTCAGATAGTTTAGGGCGAGACCAGTGTGTTGAGTATTTCAGATAGTTTAGGGCGAGACCAACGTGTCGAGTATTTCAGATAGTTTAGGGCGAGACCAACGTGTCGAGTATTTCAGATAGTTTAGGGCGAGACCAGTGTGTTGAGTATTTCAGATAGTTTAGGGCGAGACCAACGTGTCGAGTATTTCAGATAGTTTAGGGCGAGACCAGTGTGTTGAGTATTTCAGATAGTTTAGGGCGAGACCAGTGTGTCGAGTATTTCAGATAGTTTAGGGCGAGACCAGTGTGTTGAGTATTTCAGATAGTTTAGGGCGAGACCAACGTGTCGAGTATTTCAGATAGTTTAGGGCGAGACCAGTGTGTCGTGTATTTCAGATAGTTTAGGGCGAGACCAGTGTGTCGAGTATTTCAGATAGTTTAGGGCGAGACCAACGTGTCGTGTATTTCAGATAGTTTAGGGCGAGACCAGTGTGTTGAGTATTTCAGATAGTTTAGGGCGAGACCAGTGTGTCGAGTATTTCGATAGTTTAGGCCGAGACCAGTGTGTTGAGTATTTCAGATAGTTTAGGGCGAGACCAACGTGTCGAGTATTTCAGATAGTTTAGGGCGAGACCAACGTGTCGAGTATTTCAGATAGTTTAGGGCGAGACCAACGTGTCGAGTATTTCAGATAGTTTAGGGCGAGACCAGTGTGCCGAGTATTTCAGATAGTTTAGGGCGAGACCAGTGTGCCGAGTATTTCAGATAGTTTAGGGCGAGACCAACGTGTCGTGTATTTCAGATAGTTTAGGGCGAGACCAGTGTGTTGAGTATTTCAGATAGTTTAGGGCGAGACCAACGTGTCGAGTATTTCAGATAGTTTAGGGCGAGACCAACGTGTCGAGTATTTCAGATAGTTTAGAGCGAGACCAACGTGTCGAGTATTTCAGATAGTTTAGGGCGAGACCAGTGTGCCGAGTATTTCAGATAGTTTAGGGCGAGACCAGTCTGCCGAGTATTTCAGATAGTTTAGGGCGAGACCAGTGTGCCGAGTATTTCAGATAGTTTAGGGCGAGACCAGTGTGCCGAGTATTTCAGATAGTTTAGGGCGAGACCAACGTGTCGAGTATTTCAGATAGTTTAGGGCGAGACCAGTGTGCCGAGTATTTCAGATAGTTTAGGGCGAGACCAGTGTGCCGAGTATTTCAGATAGTTTAGGGCGAGACCAGTGTGCCGAGTATTTCAGCTAGTTTAGGGCGAGACCAACGTGTCGAGTATTTCAGATAGTTTAGGGAGAGACCAGTGTGTTGAGTATTTCAGATAGTTTAGGGCGAGACCAGTGTGCCGAGTATTTCAGATAGTTTAGGGCGAGACCAGTGTGTCGAGTATTTCAGATAGTTTAGGGCGAGACCAGTGTGCCGAGTATTTCAGATAGTTTAGGGCGAGACCAGTGTGCCGAGTATTTCAGATAGTTTAGGGCGAGACCAGTGTGCCGAGTATTTCAGATAGTTTAGGGCGAGACCAATGTGCCGAGTATTTCAGATAGTTTAGGGCGAGACCAGTGTGCCGAGTATTTCAGATAGTTTAGGGCGAGACCAGTGTGTCGAGTACTTCCGATAGTTTAGGGCGAGACAAATGTGTCGAGTATTTCAGATAGTTTAGGGCGATACCAGTGTGCCTAGTATTTCAGATAGTTTAGGGCGAGACCAGTGTGTCGAGTATTTCAGATAGTTTAGGGCGAGACCAACGTGTCGAGTATTTCAGATAGTTTAGGGCGAGACCAGTGTGTTGAGTATTTCAGATAGTTTAGGGCGAGACCAACGTGTCGAGTATTTCAGATAATTTAGGGCGAGACCAGTGTGTTGAGTATTTCAGATAGTTTAGGGCGAGACCAACGTGTCGAGTATTTCAGATAGTTTAGGGCGAGACCAGTGTGCCGAGTATTTCAGATAGTTTAGGGCGAGACCATTGTGTTGAGTATTTCAGATAGTTTAGGGCGAGACCAGTGTGTTGAGTATTTCAGATAGTTTAGGGCGAGACCAGTGTGTTGAGTATTTCAGATAGTTTAGGGCGAGACCAACGTGTCGAGTATTTCAGATAGTTTAGGGCGAGACCAACGTGTCGAGTATTTCAGATAGTTTAGGGCGAGACCAGTGTGTTGAGTATTTCAGATAGTTTAGGGCGAGACCAGTGTGTTGAGTATTTCAGATAGTTTAGGGCGAGACCAACGTGTCGAGTATTTCAGATAGTTTAGGGCGAGACCAACGTGTTGAGTATTTCAGATAGTTTAGGGCGAGACCAGTGTGTTGAGTATTTCAGATAGTTTAGGGCGAGACCAACGTGTCGAGTATTTCAGATAGTTTAGGGCGAGACCAACGTGTCGAGTATTTCAGATAGTTTAGGGCGAGACCAGTGTGTTGAGTATTTCAGATAGTTTAGGGCGAGACCAACGTGTCGAGTATTTCAGATAGTTTAGGGCGAGACCAGTGTGTTGAGTATTTCAGATAGTTTAGGGCGAGACCAGTGTGTCGAGTATTTCAGATAGTTTAGGGCGAGACCAGTGTGTTGAGTATTTCAGATAGTTTAGGGCGAGACCAACGTGTCGAGTATTTCAGAGGTTTAGGGCGAGACCAGTGTGTCGTGTATTTCAGATAGTTTAGGGCGAGACCAACGTGTCGAGTATTTCAGATAGTTTAGGGCGAGACCAACGTGTTGAGTATTTCAGATAGTTTAGGGCGAGACCAGTGTGTTGAGTATTTCAGATAGTTTAGGGCGAGACCAACGTGTCGAGTATTTCAGATAGTTTAGGGCGAGACCAACGTGTCGAGTATTTCAGATAGTTTAGGGCGAGACCAGTGTGTTGAGTATTTCAGATAGTTTAGGGCGAGACCAACGTGTCGAGTATTTCAGATAGTTTAGGGCGAGACCAGTGTGTTGAGTATTTCAGATAGTTTAGGGCGAGACCAGTGTGTCGAGTATTTCAGATAGTTTAGGGCGAGACCAGTGTGTTGAGTATTTCAGATAGTTTAGGGCGAGACCAACGTGTCGAGTATTTCAGATAGTTTAGGGCGAGACCAGTGTGTCGTGTATTTCAGATAGTTTAGGGAGAGACCAGTGTGTCGAGTATTTCAGATAGTTTAGGGCGAGACCAACGTGTCGTGTATTTCAGATAGTTTAGGGCGAGACCAGTGTGTTGAGTATTTCAGATAGTTTAGGGCGAGACCAGTGTGTCGAGTATTTCAGATAGTTTAGGCCGAGACCAGTGTGTTGAGTATTTCAGATAGTTTAGGGCGAGACCAACGTGTCGAGTATTTCAGATAGTTTAGGGCGAGACCAACGTGTCGAGTATTTCAGATAGTTTAGGGCGAGACCAACGTGTCGAGTATTTCAGATAGTTTAGGGCGAGACCAGTGTGCCGAGTATTTCAGATAGTTTAGGGCGAGACCAGTGTGCCGAGTATTTCAGATAGTTTAGGGCGAGACCAACGTGTCGAGTATTTCAGATAGTTTAGGGCGAGACCAGTGTGTTGAGTATTTCAGATAGTTTAGGGCGAGACCAACGTGTCGAGTATTTCAGATAATTTAGGGCGAGACCAGTGTGTTGAGTATTTCAGATAGTTTAGGGCGAGACCAACGTGTCGAGTATTTCAGATAGTTTAGGGCGAGACCAGTGTGCCGAGTATTTCAGATAGTTTAGGGCGAGACCATTGTGTTGAGTATTTCAGATAGTTTAGGGCGAGACCAGTGTGTTGAGTATTTCAGATAGTTTAGGGCGAGACCAGTGTGTTGAGTATTTCAGATAGTTTAGGGCGAGACCAACGTGTCGAGTATTTCAGATAGTTTAGGGCGAGACCAACGTGTCGAGTATTTCAGATAGTTTAGGGCGAGACCAGTGTGTTGAGTATTTCAGATAGTTTAGGGCGAGACCAGTGTGTTGAGTATTTCAGATAGTTTAGGGCGAGACCAACGTGTCGAGTATTTCAGATAGTTTAGGGCGAGACCAACGTGTTGAGTATTTCAGATAGTTTAGGGCGAGACCAGTGTGTTGAGTATTTCAGATAGTTTAGGGCGAGACCAACGTGTCGAGTATTTCAGATAGTTTAGGGCGAGACCAACGTGTCGAGTATTTCAGATAGTTTAGGGCGAGACCAGTGTGTTGAGTATTTCAGACAGTTTAGGGCGAGACCAACGTGTCGAGTATTTCAGATAGTTTAGGGCGAGACCAGTGTGTTGAGTATTTCAGATAGTTTAGGGCGAGACCAGTGTGTCGAGTATTTCAGATAGTTTAGGGCGAGACCAGTGTGTTGAGTATTTCAGATAGTTTAGGGCGAGACCAACGTGTCGAGTATTTCAGAGGTTTAGGGCGAGACCAGTGTGTCGTGTATTTCAGATAGTTTAGGGCGAGACCAACGTGTCGAGTATTTCAGATAGTTTAGGGCGAGACCAACGTGTTGAGTATTTCAGATAGTTTAGGGCGAGACCAGTGTGTTGAGTATTTCAGATAGTTTAGGGCGAGACCAACGTGTCGAGTATTTCAGATAGTTTAGGGCGAGACCAACGTGTCGAGTATTTCAGATAGTTTAGGGCGAGACCAGTGTGTTGAG
>OZ024745.1:1522738-1525238 GCA_964016885.1 Eledone cirrhosa
TGCATGTGTGTGTGTTACCGTACAGATATCCACACACACAACACACACATATGTGCATGTGTGTGTGTTACCGTACAGATATCCACACACACACACACACACACACATATGTGCATGTGTGTGTGTTACCGTACAGATATCCACACACACACACACACACATATGTGCATGTGTGTGTGTTACCGTACAGATATCCACACACACACACACACACACACATATGTGCATGTGTGTGTGTTACCGTACAGATATCCACACACACACACACACACACACATATGTGCATGTGTGTGTGTTACCGTACAGATATCCACACACACACACACATATGTGCATGTGTGTGTGTTACCGTACAGATATCCACACACACACACACACACACACATATGTGCATGTGTGTGTGTTACCGTACAGATATCCACACACACACACACACACACACATATGTGCATGTGTGTGTGTTACCGTACAGATATCCACACACACACACACACACACACATATGTGCATGTGTGTGTGTTACCGTACAGATATCCACACACACACACACACACATATGTGCATGTGTGTGTGTTACCGTACAGATATCCACACACACACACACACACACACATATGTGCATGTGTGTGTGTTACCGTACAGATATCCACACACACACACACACACACACATATGTGCATGTGTGTGTGTTACCGTACATATATCCACACACACACACACACACACACATATGTGCATGTGTGTGTGTTACCGTACAGATATCCACACACACACACACACACACATATGTGCATGTGTGTGTGTTACCGTACAGATATCCACACACACACACACACACACACATATGTGCATGTGTGTGTGTTACCGTACAGATATCCACACACACACACACACACACACATATGTGCATGTGTGAGTGTTACCGTACAGATATCCACACACACACACACACACATATGTGCATGTGTGTGTGTTACCGTACAGATATCCACACACACACACACACACACACACATACATATGTGCATGTGTGTGTGTTACCGTACAGATATCCACACACACACACACACACACACATATGTGCATGTGTGTGTGTTACCGTACAGATATCCACACACACACACACACACACACATATGTGCATGTGTGTGTGTTACCGTACAGATATCCACACACACACACACACACACATATGTGCATGTGTGTGTGTTACCGTACAGATATCCACACACACACACACACACACACATATGTGCATGTGTGTGTGTTACCGTACAGATATCCCACACACACCACACACACACATATGTGCATGTGTGTGTGTTACCGTACAGATATCCACACACACACACACACACACACATATGTGCATGTGTGTGTGTTACCGTACAGATATCCACACACACACACACACACACACACACATATGTGCATGTGTGTGTGTTACCGTACAGATATCCACACACACACACACACACACACACATATGTGCATGTGTGTGTGTTACCGTACAGATATCCACACACACACACACACACACACACACATATGTGCATGTGTGTGTGTTACCGTACAGATATCCACACACACACACACACACACACATATGTGCATGTGTGTGTGTTACCGTACAGATATCCACCACACACACACACATATGTGCATGTGTGTGTGTTACCGTACAGATATCCACACACACACACACACACACACATATGTGCATGTGTGTGTGTTACCGTACAGATATCCACACACACACACACATATGTGCATGTGTGTGTGTTACCGTACAGATATCCACACACACACACACACATATGTGCATGTGTGTGTGTTACCGTACAGATATCCACACACACACACACACATATGTGCATGTGTGTGTGTTACCGTACAGATATCCACACACACACACACACATATGTGCATGTGTGTGTGTTACCGTACAGATATCCACACACACACACACACATATGTGCATGTGTGTGTGTTACCGTACAGATATCCACACACACACACACACATATGTGCATGTGTGTGTGTTACCGTACAGATATCCACACACACACACACACATATGTGCATGTGTGTGTGTTACCGTACAGATATCCACACACACACACACACATATGTGCATGTGTGTGTGTTACCGTACAGATATCCACACACACACACACACATATGTGCATGTGTGTGTGTTACCGTACAGATATCCACACACACACACACACATATGTGCATGTGTGTGTGTTACCGTACAGATATCCACACACACACACACACATACAACTTATCCAGTATACATACATGCATATATATGTGTGTATGTGTTTGTATACACTCACATATGCGTGTATATGCATGTAACTGTACTTTAAGTCTCTGATAGTGCTGTCTACTGTACACTGTATATATAGGTGTGTGTATATATATATATAGGTGTGTGTATATATATATATATAGGTGTGTGTATATATATATATAGGTGTGTGTATATATA
>OZ024745.1:1530238-1547738 GCA_964016885.1 Eledone cirrhosa
AGGGTTGGCTGTTATTTCTAGCAGGTAAGGTGTGATGCAATGAGAGGGTTGGCTGTTATTTCTAGCAGGTAAAGTGTGATGTAATGAGAGGGTTGGCTGCTATTTCTAGCAGGTAAAGTGTGATGTAATGAGAGGGTTGGCTGCTATTTCTAGCAGGTAAAGTGTGATGTAATGAGAGGGTTGGCTGCTATTTCTAGCAGGTAAAGTGTGATGTAATGAGAGGGTTGGCTGTTATTTCTAGCAGGTAAGTTGTGATGTCATGAGAGGGTTGGCTGTTATTTCTAGCAGGTAAGGTGTGATGTCATGAGAGGGTTGGCTGCTATTTCTAGCAGGTAAGTTGTGATGTAATGAGAGGGTTGGCTGTTATTTCTAGCAGGTAAGTTGTGATGTAATGAGAGGGTTGCCTGCTATTTCTAGCAGGTAAGGTGTGATGTAATGAGAGGGTTGGCTGTTATTTCTAGCAGGTAAGGTGTGATGTAATGAGAGGGTTAGCTGCTATTTCTAGCAGGTAAGGTGTGATGTAATGAGAGGGTTGGCTGTTATTTCTAGCAGGTAAAGTGTGATGCAATGAGAGGGTTAGCTGCTATTTCTAGCAGGTAAGGTGTGATGCAATGAGAGGGTTGGCTGTTATATCTAGCAGGTAAGGTGTGATGTAATGAGAGGGTTAGCTGCTATTTCTAGCAGGTAAGGTGTGATGTAATGAGAGGGTTGGCTGTTATTTCTAGCAGGTAAGGTGTGATGTAATGAGAGGGTTGGCTGTTATTTCTAGCAGGTAAGGTGTGATGTAATGAGAGGGTTAGCTGCTATTTCTAGCAGGTAAGGTGTGATGTAATGAGAGGGTTGGCTGTTATTTCTAGCAGGTAAGGTGTGATGTAATGAGAGGGTTGGCTGTTATTTCTAGCAGGTAAAGTGTGATGTAATGAGAGGGTTGGCTGTTATTTCTAGCAGGTAAAGTGTGATGTAATGAGAGGGTTGGCTGCTATTTCTAGCAGGTAAGGTGTGATGTAATGAGAGGGTTGGCTGTTATTTCTAGCAGGTAAAGTGTGATGTAATGAGAGGGTTGGCTGTTATTTCTAGCAGGTAAGGTGTGATGTAATGAGAGGGTTGGCTGCTATTTCTAGCAGGTAAGGTGTGATGTAATGAGAGGTTTGGCTGCTATTTCTAGCAGGTAAAGTGTGATGTAATGAGAGGGTTGGCTGCTATTTCTAGCAGGTAAAGTGTGATGCAATGAGAGGGTTAGCTGCTATTTCTAGCAGGTAAAGTGTGATGTAATGAGAGGGTTGGCTGCTATTTCTAGCAGGTAAAGTGTGATGCAATGAGAGGGTTAGCTGCTATTTCTAGCAGGTAAGGTGTGATGCAATGACAGGTTTGGTGGTGCTGGTGATAGTGGTGATGGTGGTGATGGTGATGGTGGTGGTGGTGGTGATGGTGGTGATGGTGATGGTGGTGGTGGTGGTGATGATGGTGGTGGTGGTGGTGGTGGTGAGGGTAGTCGTGGTGCTGGTGATGGTGGCGGTGATGGTGGTGGTGGTGATGATGGTGGTGGTGATGGAGGTTATGGTGGTGATGGTGGTGATGGTGGTGGTGGTGATGGTGGTGATGGTGGTGATGGTGGTGGTGGTGATGGTGGTGATGGTGGTGATGGTGATGGTGGTGGTGGTGATGATGGTGGTGGTGGTGGTGGTGGTGAGGGTAGTCGTGGTGCTGGTGATGGTGGCGGTGATGGTGGTGGTGGTGATGGTGGTGGTGATGGTGGTGATGGTGGTGGTGATGGTAGTGGTGGTGATGGTGGTAATGGCGTTGGTGTTGGTGGTGTTGATGGTAGTGCTGATGGTGCTGATGGTGGTGGTGATGGTATTGGTGGTGGTGGTGGTGATGGTGGTGGTGATGGTGCTGATGGTGGTGGTGATGGTATTGGTGGTGGTGGTGGTGATGGTGGTGGTGATGGTGGTGATGGTGGTGGTGATGGTAATGGTGGTGATGTTGGTGATGGCAGTGATGGTGGTGCTGGTGGTGGTGATGGTGGTGGTAGTGGTGGTGGTGGTGGTGGTGATGGTGGTGGTGGGGTGGTGGTGGTGATGGTGATGATGATGGTGGTGGTGGTGGTGGTGATGGTGGTGGTGATGGTGGTGTGTTGTGGTGTGTCGTGTGTTGTGGTGTGTTGTTGTGTGGTGTTGTGTGTAGTGGTGTGGTGTGGTGTGTTGTGGTGTGTTGTGGTGTGGTGTGTTGTGGTGTGTTGTGTGTTATGGTGTGGTGTGTTGTGGTGTGGTGTGTTGGGGTGTAGTGTGGTGTGGTGTGGTGTGGTGTGGTGTGGTGTGGTGTGTTGTGTCGTGGTGTGGTGTGGCGTGGTGTGGTGTGTTTTGTTGTGGTGCGGTGTGTTGTGGTGTGTTGCGGTGTGGTGTGGTGTGGTGTGTTGTGGTGTGGTGTGGTGTGGTGTGGTGTGTTGTGTCGTGGTGTGGTGTGGCGTGGTGTGGTGTGTTTTGTTGTGGTGCGGTGTGTTGTGGTGAGTTGTGGTGTGTTGTGGTGTGGTGTGTTGTGTCATGGTGTGGTGTGGCGTGGTGTGGTGTGTTGTGTTGTGGTGTTGTGTGCTGTGGATGTGGTGTGGTGTAGTGTGGTGTAGTGTGGTGTGGTGTGGTGTGGTATGGTGTGGTGTGGTGTGTTGTGGTGTGGTGTGGTGTGGTGTGGTGTGTTGTGGTGTGGTGTGGTGTGGTGTGGTGTGGTGTGTTGTGTTGTGATGTGGTGTGTTGTGGTGTGGTGTGTTGTGGTGTAGTGTGGTGTGGTGTGTTGTGGTGTGGTGTAGTGTGGTGTGGTGTGATGTGGTGTGGTGTGTTGTGGTGTGTTGTGGTGTGGTGTGGTGT
The DNA here is from genome assembly GCA_964016885.1 of Eledone cirrhosa. NCBI lineage: Eukaryota > Metazoa > Mollusca > Cephalopoda > Octopoda > Eledonidae > Eledone > Eledone cirrhosa. Next base: position 1,533,097 of record OZ024745.1, read on the forward strand.
GGTGTGGTGTAGTGTAGTGTGGTGTGTTGTGTTGTGTTGTGGTGTGTTGTGGTGTGGTGTGGTGTAGTGTAGTGTAGTGTGGTGTGTTGTGGTGTGGTGTGGTGTGGTGTGGTGTGGTGTGGTGTGGTGTGTTGTGGTGTGGTGTGGTGTGGTGTAGTGTGGTGTGGTGTGGTGTGGTGTCGTGTGGTGTGTTGTGGTGTGTTGTGGTGTGGTGTGGTGTGGTGTGTTGTGGTGTGGTGTGGTGTGGTGTGTTGTGGTGTGGTGTGGTGTGGTGTAGTGTGTTGTGGTGTGTTGTGTTGTGGTGTGTTGTGGTGTGTTGTGGTGTGGTGTGGTGGGGTGTGTTGTGGTGTGGTGTAGTGTGGTGTGGTGTGTTGTGGTGTGTTGTGTTGTGGTGTGTTGTGGTGTGTTGTGGTGTGGTGTGTTGTGTTGTGTTGTGTTATAGTGTGGTGTGGTGTGTTGTGGTGTGGTGTGGTGTGGTGAGGTGTGGTGTGGTGTAGTGTGGTGTGTTGTGGTGTGGTGTGGTGTGGTGTGGTGTGGTGTGGTGTGTTGTAGTGTGGTGTGCTGTGTTGTGGTGTGGTGTGGTGTGGTGTGGTGTGTTGTGGTGTGGTGTGGTGTGTTGTGGTGTGGTGTGGTGTGTTGTGGTGTTGTGTGGTGTGGTGTGGTGTGATGTGGTGTGGTGTGGTGTGGTGTGGTGAAGTATGGTGTGTTGTTGTGTGGTGTGGTGTAGTGTGGTGTGTTGTGTTGTGTTGTGGTGTGTTGTGGTGTGGTGTAGTGTAGTGTAGTGTAGTGTGATGTGGTGTGGTGTGGTGTGGTGTGGTGTGGTGTGGTGTGGTGTGGTGTGGTGTGGTGTGTTGTGGTGTGGTGTGGTGTGGTGTGGTGTAGTGTAGTGTGGTGTAGTGTAGTGTAGTGTAGTGTGGTGTGGTGTAGTGTGGTGGGGTGTGGTGTGTGTGGTGTGGTGTGGTGTGGTGTGGTGTGGTGTGGTGTGGTGTGGTGTGGTGTGGTGTGTTGTGGTGTAGTGTGGTGTGGTGTGGTGTGGTGTGGTGTAGTGTAGTGTGTTGTGGTGTAGTGTGGTGTGGTGTGGTGTAGTGTAGTGTGGTGTGGTGTGGTGTAGTGTAGTGTGGTGTAGTGTGGTGTGGTGTGTTGTGGTGTGGTGTGATGTGGTGTGGTGTGTTGTGGTGTGGTGTGGGTGGTGTGGTGCAGTGTAGTGTAGTGTGGTGTGGTGTGGTGTGGTGTGGTGTGGTGTAGTGTGCTGTGGTGTGGTGTAGTGTGGTGTAGTGTGGTGTAGTGTAGTGTGGTGTAGTGTGGTTCGGTGTAGTGTAGTGTGGTGTAGTGTGGTGTAGTGTAGTCTGGTTTGGTGTCGTGTAGTGTGGTGTAGTGTAGTGTAGTGTGGTGTAGTGTGGTGTGGTGTAGTGTAGTGTAGTGTAGTGTAGTGTAGTGTGGTGTGGTGTGGTGTAGTGTAGTGTGGTGTAGTGTGGTGTGGTGTGGTGAGGTGTGGTGTGGTGTAGTGTAGTGTGGTGTGGTGTGGTGTGGTGTGTTGTGATGTGGTGTGGTGTGGGGTGGTGTGTTGTGGTGTGGTGTGTTGTAGTGTGGTGTGGTGTGTTGTGATGTGGTGTAGTGTGGTGTGGTGTGTTGTGGTGTGGTGTGGTGTGGTGTGGTGTGTTGTGGTGTGGTGAGGTGTGGTGTAGTGTGTAGTGTGGTGTTGTGTGGTGTGGTGTGGTGTTGTGTGTTGTGGTGTGGTGTAGTGTGGTGTGGTGTGGTCTGGTCTGGTCTGGTGTGGTGTGGTGTGGTGTGGTGTGGTGTGTTGTGGTGTGGTGTGGTGTAGTGTGTAGTGTGGTGTGTTGTGGTGTGTTGTGGTGTGGTGTGGTGTGTTGTGTTGTGGTGTGTTGTGGTGTGGTGTAGTGTGGTGTGGTGTGTTGTGGTGTGTTGTGTTGTGGTGTGGTGTGGTGTGTTGTGGTGTGGTGTGGTGTGGTGTGGTGTGGTGTGGTGTGTTGTGTTGTGGTGTGTTGTGTTGTGGTGTGGTGTGGTGTGGTGTAATGTGGTGTGGTGTGTTGTGGTGTGGTGTGGTGTGTTGTGGTGTGGTGTGTTGTGGTGTGTTGTGGTGTGGTGTGGTGTGGTGTTTTGTGGTGTGGTGTAGTGTGGTGTGGTGTGGTGTATTGTGGTGTGGTGTAGTGTGGTGTGCTGTGCTGTGGTGTGGTGTGGTGTGGTGTGTTGTGTTGTGTTGTGGTGTGGTGTGGTGTGTTGTGGTGTGGTGTCGTGTGGTGTGATGTGGTGTAGTGTGGTGTGGTGTTGTGTGGTGTGGTGTGGTGTGGTGTGTTGTGTTGTGGTGTGGTGTGGTGTGGTGTGTTGTGGTGTGGTATGGTGTGGTGTGGTGTGGTGTGTTGTGGTGTGGTGTGGTGTGGTGTGGTGTGTTGTGGTGTGGTGTGGTGTAGTGTAGTGTGGTGTGGTGTGGTGTGATGTGGAGTGGTGTGGTGTAGTGTGGTGTGGTGTGGTGTGGTGTGGTGTGTTGTGTTGTGGTGTGGTGTAGTGTGTTGTGGTGTGGTGTGGTGTGGTGTTGTGTGGTGTGGCGTGTTGTGGTGTGGTGTGGTGTAGTGTGGTGTGGTGTGGTGTGGTGTGGTGTGGTGTGATGTGGTGTGGTATGGTGTGTTGTGTTGTGGTGTGGTGTGGTGTGGTGTGTTGTGGTGTGTTGTGTTGTGGTGTGGTGTGGTGTAGTGTGTTGTGTTGTGTTGTGGTGTGCTGTGGTGTGGTGTGGTGTAGTGTAGTGTAGTGTGGTGTGGTGTGGTGTGGTGTGGTGTGTTGTGGTGTGGTGTGGTCTGGTGCGTTGTGGTGTGTTGTGTTGTGGTGAGGTGTGGTGTGGTGTGGAGTAGTGTGGTGTGTTGTGTTGTGTTGTGGTGTGTTGTGGTGTGTTGTGGTGTAGTGTTGTGTGGTGTGGTCTGGTGTGTTGTAGTGTGTTGTGGTGTGGTGTGGTGTGGTGTGGTGTGTTGTGTTGTGTTGTGGTGCGGTGTGGTCTAGTGTGGTGTGGTGTGGTGTGGTGTGGTGTGGTGTGGTGTGTTGTGGTGTAGTGTGGTGTGGTGTGGTGTGGTGTGGTGTGGTGTAGTGTGTTGTGGTGTGTTGTGTTGTGGTGTGTTGTTGTGTGTTGTGGTGTGGTGTGTTGTGGTGTGGTGTAGTGTGTTGTGGTGTGTTGTGTTGTGGTGTGGTGTGGTGTAGTGTGGTGTGGTGTGGTGAAGTGTGGTGTGTTGTGGCGTGGTGCAGTGTTGTGTTGTGGTGTGGTGTGGTGTGGTGTGGTGTGTTGTGATGTGGTGTGGTGTGGTCTGGTGTGTTGTGGTGTGTTGTGTTGTGGTGAGGTGTGGTGTAGTGTGGTGTGTAGTGTTGTGTTGTGGTGTGTTGTGGTGTGTTGTGGTGTAGTGTTGCATAGTGTAGTGTGGTGTGGTGTGGTGTGGTGCGGTGTGGTGTGGTGTGTTGTGGTGTGGTGTGGTGAGGTGTAGTGTGGTGTGGTGCGGTGTGGTGTGGTGTAGTGTGTTGTGGTGTGTTGTGTTGTGGTGTGTTGTTGTGCGTTGTGGTGTGGTGTGTTGTGGTGTGGTGTAGTGTGTTGTGGTGTGTTGTGTTGTGGTGTGGTGTGGTGTAGTGTGGTGTGGTGTGGTGAAGTGTGGTGTGTTGTGGCGTGGTGCAGTGTTGTGATGTGGTGTGGTGTGGTGTGGTGTGGTGTGTTGTGGTGTGGTGTGGTGTGGTCTGGTGTGTTGTGGTGTGTTGTGGTGTGTTGTGGTGTGTTGTGGTGTAGTGTTGTGTAGTGTAGTGTGGTGTGGTGTGGTGTGGTGTGGTGTGGTGTGGTGTGTTGTGGTGTGGTGTGGTGAGGTGTAGTCTGGTGTGGTGTGGTGTGGTGTGGTGTGTTGTTGTGTGGTGTGGTGTAGTGTGGTGTGTTGTGTTGTGTTGTGGTGTGTTGTGGTGTGTTGTGGTGTAGTGTTGTGTAGTGTAGTGTGGTGTGGTGTGGTGTGGTGTGGTGTGGTGTGGTGTGTTATGGTGTTGTGTGGTGTGGTGTGGTGTGGTGTGGTGTGGTGAAGTGTGGTGTGTTGTTGTGTGGTGTGGTGTGGTGTAGTGTGGTGTGTTGTGTTGTGTTGTGGTGTGTTGTGGTGTGGTGTTGTGTAGTGTAGTGTAGTGTGGTGTGGTGTGGTGTGGTGTGGTGTGGTGTGGTGTGGTGTGGTGTGGTGTGTTGTGGTGTAGTGTGGTGTAGTGTAGTGTGGTGTGGTGTGGTGTGTTGTGGTGTGGTGTGGTGTGGTGTTGTGTGTTGTGGTGTGTTGTGGTGTAGTGTGGTGTAGTGTAGTGTGGTGTGGTGTAGTGTGGTGTGGTGTGGTGTGGTGTGGTGTGTTGTGGTGTGGTGTGGTGTAGTGTGGTGTGGTGTGTTGTGGTGTGGTGTGGTGTGGTGTGTTGTGGTGTGGTGTGGTGTGGTATGGTGTGTTGTGGTGTGTTGTGTTGTGGTGTGGTGTGGTGTGGTGTAGTGTGGTGTGTTGTGTTGTGTTGTGGTGTGTTGTGGTGTGGTGTGGTGTAGTGTAGTGTAGTGTGGTGTGGTGTGGTGTGGTGTGTTGTGGTGTGGTGTGGTGTGGTGTGGTGTTGTGTGTTGTGGTGTGTTGTGTTATGGTGTGTTGTGGTGTGGTGTGGTCTGGTGTGTTGTAGTGTGTTGTGGTGTGGTGTGGTGTGGTGTGGTGTGTTGTGTTGTGTTGTGGTGCGGTGTGGTCTGGTGTGGTGTGGTGTGGTGTGGTGTGGTGTGGTGTGTTCTGGTGTAGTGTGGTGTGGTGTGGTGTGGTGTGGTGTGGTGTAGTGTGTTGTGGTGTATTGTGTTGTGGTGTGTTGTTGTGTGTTGTGGTGTGGTGTGTTGTGGTGTGGTGTAGTGTGTTATGGTGTGTTCTGTTGTGGTGTGGTGTGGTGTAGTGTGATGTGGTGTGTTGTGCTGTGTTGTGGTGTGGTGTAGTGTGGTGTGGTGTGGTGTGTTGTGGTGTGGTGTGGTGTGGTGTGGTGTGGTGTAGTGTGGTGTGGTGTGGTGTAGTGTGTTGTGGTGTGTTGTGTTGTGGTGTGTTGTGGTGTGTTGTGGTGTGGTGTGGTGGGGTGTGTTGTGGTGTGGTGTAGTGTGGTGTGGTGTGTTGTGGTGTGTTGTGTTGTGGTGTGTTGTGGTGTGTTGTGGTGTGGTGTGGTGTGTTGTGTTGTGGTGTGTTGTGTTGTGTTGTGTTATAGTGTGGTGTGGTGTGTTGTGGTGTGGTGTGGTGTGGTGAGGTGTGGTGTGGTGTGGTGTGGTGTGTTGTGGTGTGGTGTGGTGTGGTGTGGTGTGGTGTGTTGTAGTGTGGTGTGCTGTGTTGTGGTGTGGTGTGGTGTGGTGTGGTGTGTTGTGGTGTGGTGTGGTGTGTTGTGGTGTGGTGTGGTGTGTTGTGGTGTTGTGTGGCGTGGTGTGGTGTGGTGTGGTGTGGTGAAGTGTGGTGTGTTGTTGTGTGGTGTGGTGTAGTGTGGTGTGTTGTGTCGTGTTGTGGTGTGTTGTGGTGTGGTGTAGTGTAGTGTAGTGTAGTGTGATGTGGTGTGGTGTGGTGTGGTGTGGTGTGGTGTGGTGTGGTGTGGTGTGGTGTGGTGTGGTGTGGTGTGGTGTGGTGTATTGTGGTGTGGTGTGGTGTGGTGTAGTGTAGTGTGGTGTAGTGTAGTGTAGTGTAGTGTGGTGTGGTGTAGTGTGGTGGGGTGTGGTGTGTTGTGGTGTGGTGTGGTGTGGTGTGGTGTGGTGTGGTGTGGTGTGTTGTGGTGTAGTGTGGTGTGGTGTGGTGTGGTGTGGTGTAGTGTAGTGTGTTGTGGTGTAGTGTGGTGTGGTGTGGTGTAGTGTAGTGTGGTGTGGTGTGGTGTAGTGTAGAGTGGTGTAGTGTGGTGTGGTGTGTTGTGGTGTGGTGTGATGTGGTGTGGTGTGTTGTGGTGTGGTGTGGGTGGTGTGGTGCAGTGTAGTGTGGTGTGGTGTGGTGTGGTGTGGTGTGGTGTGGTGTAGTGTAGTGTGCTGTGGTGTGGTGTAGTGTGGTGTAGTGTGGTGTAGTTTAGTGTGGTGTAGTGTGGTGTGGTGTAGTGTAGTGTGGTGTAGTGTGGTGTAGTGTAGTGTGGTGTGGTGTAGTGTAGTGTGGTGTGGTGTGGTGTGTTGTGGTGTAGTGTGGTGTGGTGTGTTGTAGTGTGGTGTGGTGTAGTGTGGTGTGGTGTGGTGTAGTGTGTAGTGTAGTGTGTTGTGGTGTGGTGTGGTGTTGTGTAGTGTAGTGTCGTGTAGTGTGGTGTGGTGTGGTGTGGTGTGTTGTAGTGTAGTGTAGTGTGGTGTAGTGTGGTGTGGTGTGGTGTGGTGTAGTGTAGTGTGGTGTGGTGTGGTGTGTTGTGGTGCGGTGTAGTGTGGTGTGGTGTGGTGTAGTGTGGTGTGGTGTGGTGTAGTGTGTTGTGGTGTGTTGCGTTGTGGTGTGTTGTGGCGTGTTGTGTTGTGTTGTGTTATAGTGTGGTGTGGTGTGTTGTGGTGTGGTGTGGTGTGGTGTGGTTTTGGTGTGGTGTGGTGTGTTGTGGTGTGGCGTGGTGTGGTGTGTTGTGGTGTGGTGTGCTGTGTTGTGGTGTGGTGTGGTGTGGTGTGTTGTGATGTGGTGTGGTGTGGGGTGGTGTGGTGTGGTGTAGTGTGGTGTGGTGTGTTGTGGTGTGGTGTGGTGTGGTGTGGTGTGGTGTGTTGTGGTGTGGTGAGGTGTGGTGTAGTGTGTAGTGTGGTGTTGTGTGGTGTGGTGTGGTTTTGTGTGTTGTGGTGTGGTGTAGTGTGGTGTGGTGTGGTGTGGTCTGGTCTGGTGTGGTGTGGTGTGGTGTGGTGTGGTGTGTTGTGGTGTGGTGTGGTGTGGTGTAGTGTGTAGTGTGGTGTGTTGTGGTGTGTTGTGGTGTGGTGTGGTGTGGTGTGTTGTGTTGTGGTGTGTTGTGGTGTGGTGTAGTGTGGTGTGGTGTGTTGTGGTGTGTTGTGTTGTGGTGTGGTGTGGTGTGTTGTGGTGTGGTGTGGTGTGGTGTGGTGTGGTGTGGTGTGTTGTGTTGTGGTGTGTTGTGTTGTGGTGTGGTGTGGTGTGGTGTAGTGTGGTGTGGTGTGTTGTGGTGTGGTGTGGTGTGTTGTGGTGTGGTGTGTTGTGGTGTGTTGTGGTGTGGTGTGGTGTGGTGTTTTGTGGTGTGGTGTAGTGTGGTGTGGTGTGGTGTGGTGTATTGTGGTGTGGTGTAGTGTGGTGTGCTGTGCTGTGGTGTGGTGTGGTGTGGTGTGTTGTGTTGTGGTGTGGTGTGGTGTGTTGTGGTGTGGTGTCGTGTGGTGTGGTGAGGTGTAGTGTGGTGTGGTGTTGTGTGGTGTGGTGTGGTGTGGTGTGTTGTGTTGTGGTGTGGTGTGGTGTGGTGTGTTTTGGTGTGGTATGGTGTGGTGTGGTGTGGTGTGTTGTGGTGTGGTGAGGTGTGGTGTGGTGTGTTGTGGTGTGGTGTGGTGTAGTGTAGTGTGGTGTGGTGTGGTGTGATGTGGAGTGGTGTGGTGTAGTGTGGTGTGGTGTGGTGTGGTGTGGTGTGTTGTGTTGTGGTGTGGTGTAGTGTGTTGTGGTGTGGTGTGGTGTGGTGTGGTGTGGTGTGTTGTGGTGTGGTGTGGTGTAGTGTGGTGTGGTGTGGTGTGGTGTGGTGTGGTGTGATGTGGTGTGGTATGGTGTGTTGTGTTGTGGTGTGGTGTGGTGTGGTGTGTTGTGGTGTTGTGTTGTGGTGTGGTGTGGTGTAGTGTGGTGTGTTGTGTTGTGTTGTGGTGTGGTGTGCTGTGGTGTGGTGTGGTGTAGTGTAGTGTAGTGTGGTGTGGTGTGGTGTGGTGTGGTGTGTTGTGGTGTGGTGTGGTGTGGTCTGGTGCGTTGTGGTGTGTTGTGTTGTGGTGAGGTGTGGTGTGGTGTGGAGTAGTGTGGTGTGTTGTGTTGTGTTGTGGTGTGTTGTGGTGTAGTGTTGTGTGGTGTGGTCTGGTGTGTTGTAGTGTGTTGTGGTGTGGTGTGGTGTGGTGTGTTGTGTTGTGTTGTGGTGCGGTGTGGTCTAGTGTGGTGTGGTGTGGTGTGGTGTGGTGTGGTGTGGTGTGGTGTGTTGTGGTGTAGTGTGGTGTGGTGTGGTGTGGTGTGGTGTGGTGTGGTGTAGTGTGTTGTGGTGTGTTGTGTTGTGGTGTGTTGTTGTGTGTTGTGGTGTGGTGTGTTGTGGTGTGGTGTAGTGTGTTGTGGTGTGTTGTGTTGTGGTGTGGTGTGGTGTAGTTTGGTGTGGTGTGGTGAAGTGTGGTGTGTTGTGGCGTGGTGCAGTGTTGTGTTGTGGTGTGGTGTGGTGTGGTGTGGTGTGTTGTGGTGTGGTGTGGTGTGGTCTGGTGTGTTGTGGTGTGTTGTGTTGTGGTGAGGTGTGGTGTAGTGTGGTGTGTAGTGTTGTGTTGTGGTGTGTTGTGGTGTGTTGTGGTGTAGTGTTGTATAGTGTAGTGTGGTGTGGTGTGGTGTGGTGCGGTGTGGTGTGGTGTGTTGTGGTGTGGTGTGGTGAGGTGTAGTGTGGTGTGGTGCGGTGTGGTGTGGTGTAGTGTGTTGTAGTGTGTTGTGTTGTGGTGTGTTGTTGTGTGTTGTGGTGTGGTGTGTTGTGGTGTGGTGTAGTGTGTTGTGGTGTGTTGTGTTGTGGTGTGGTGTGGTGTAGTGTGGTGTGGTGTGGTGAAGTGTGGTGTGTTGTGGCGTGGTGCAGTGTTGTGATGTGGTGTGGTGTGCTGTGGTGTGGTGTGTTGTGGTGTGGTGTGGTGTGGTCTGGTGTGTTGTGGTGTGTTGTGGTGTGTTGTGGTGTGTTGTGGTGTAGTGTTGTGTAGTGTAGTGTGGTGTGGTGTGGTGTGGTGTGGTGTGTTGTGGTGTGGTGTGGTGAGGTGTAGTCTGGTGTGGTGTGGTGTGGTGTGGTGTGTTGTTGTGTGGTGTGGTGTAGTGTGGTGTGTTGTGTTGTGTTGTGGTGTGTTGTGGTGTGTTGTGGTGTGGTGTGGTGTGGTGTGGTGTGGTGTGGTGTGTTGTGGTGTTGTGTGGTGTGGTGTGGTGTGGTGTGGTGTGGTGAAGTGTGGTGTGTTGTGGTGTGGTGTGGTGTAGTGTGGTGTGTTGTGTTGTGTTGTGGTGTGTTGTGGTGTGGTGTTGTGTAGTGTAGTGTAGTGTGGTGTGGTGTGGTGTGGTGTGGTGTGGTGTGGTGTGGTGTGGTGTGGTGTGGTGTGGTGTGGTGTGTTGTGGTGTAGTGTGGTGTAGTGTAGTGTGGTGTGGTGTGGTGTGTTGTGGTGTGGTGTGGTGTGGTGTGGTGTTGCGTGTTGTGGTGTGTTGTGGTGTAGTGTGGTGTAGTGTAGTGTGGTGTGGTGTAGTGTGGTGTGGTGTGGTGTGGTGTGGTGTGTTGTGGTGTGGTGTGGTGTAGTGTGGTGTGGTGTGTTGTGGTGTGGTGTGGTGTGGTGTGTTGTGGTGTGGTGTGGTGTGGTCTGGTGTGTTGTGGTGTGTTGTGTTGTGGTGTGGTGTGGTGTGGTGTGGTGTAGTGTGGTGTGTTGTGTTGTGTTGTGGTGCGTTGTGGTGTGGTGTGGTGTAGTGTAGTGTAGTGTGGTGTGGTGTGGTGTGGTGTGGTGTGGTCTGGTTAGGTGTGGTGTGGTGTGGTGTGTTGTGGTGTAGTGTGGTGTAGTGTAGTGTGGTGTGGTGTGGTGTGGTGTGGTGTGTTGTGGTGTGGTGTGGTGTGGTGTGGTGTGGTGTGTTGTGGTGTGTTGTGGTGTGGTGTGGTGTGTTGTGTTGTGGTGTGGTGTATTGTAGTGTGGTGTGGTGTGTTGTGGTGTGGTGTGGTGTGGTGTGGTGTGTTGTGTTGTGGTGTGGTGTGGTGTGGTGTGCTGTGGTGTAGTGTGGTGTGGTGTGGTGTGGTGTGGTGTGGTGTGGTGTGATGTGGTGTGGTGTTGTGTGTTGTGGTGTGGTGCAGTGTTGTGGTGTGGTGTGGTGTGGTGTGGTGTGTTGTGGTGTGGTGTGGTGTGGTCTGGTGTGTTGTGGTGTGTTGTGTTGTGGTGAGGTGTGGTGTGGTGTGGTGTAGTGTGGTGTGTTGTGTTGTGTTGTGGTGTGTTGTGGTGTGTTGTGGTGTAGTGTTGTGTGGTGTGGTCTGGTGTGTTGTAGTGTGTTGTGGTGTGGTGTGGTGTGGTGTGGTGTGTTGTGTTGTGTTGTGGTGCGGTGTGGTCTGGTGTGGTGTGGTGTGGTGTGGTGTGGTGTGGTGTGGTGTGTTCTGGTGTAGTGTGGTGTGGTGTGGTGTGGTGTGGTGTGGTGTGGTGTAGTGTGTTGTGGTGTGTTGTGGTGTGGTGTGTTGTGGTGTGGTGTAGTGTGTTGTGGTGTGTTCTGTTGTGGTGTGGTGTGGTGTAGTGTGATGTGGTGTGTTGTGGTGTGTTGTGGTGTGGTGTAGTGTGGTGTGGTGTGGTGTGTTGTGGTGTGGTATGGTGTGGTGTGGTGTGGTGTAGTGTGGTGTGGTGTGATGTAGTGTGTTGTGGTGTGTTGTGTTGTGGTGTGTTGTGGTGTGTTTTGGTGTGGTGTGGTGGAGTGTGTTGTGGTGTGGTGTAGTGTAGTGTGGTGTGTTGTGGTGTGTTGTGTTGTGGTGTGTTGTGGTGTGTTGTGGTGTGGTGTGGTGTGTTGTGTTGTGGTGTGTTGTGTTGTGTTGTGTTACAGTGTGGTGTGGTGTGGTGTGTTGTGGTGTGGTGTGGTGTGGTGTGGTGTGGTGTAGTGTGGTGTGGTGTGGTGTAGTGTGTTGTGGTGTGTTGTGTTGTGGTGTGTTGTGGTGTGTTGTGGTGTGGTGTGGTGGGGTAGTGTGGTGTGGTGTGTTGTGGTGTGTTGTGTTGTGGTGTGTTGTGGTGTGTTGAGGTGTGGTGTGGTGTGTTGTGTTGTGGTGTGTTGTGTTGTGTTGTGTTATAGTGTGGTGTGTTGTGGTGTGGTGTGGTGTGGTGTGGTGTGGTGTGTTGTAGTGTGGTGTGTTGTGTTGTGGTGTGGTGTGGTGTGGTGTGTTGTGTTGTGGTGTGGTGTGGTGTGTTGTGGTGTTGTGTGGTGTGGTGTGGTGTGGTGTAGTGTAGTGTGCTGTGGTGTGGTGTAGTGTGGTGTAGTGTGGTGTAGTGTAGTGTGGTGTAGTGTGGTGTGGTGTAGTGTAATGTGGTTTAGTGTGGTGTAGTGTAGTCTGGTGTGGTGTCGTGTAGTGTGTTGTAGTGTAGTGTAGTGTGGTGTAGTGTGGTGTGGTGTAGTGTAGTGTAGTGTAGTGTAGTGCGGTGTGGTGTGGTGTAGTGTAGTGTGGTGTAGTGTAGTGTGGTGTGGTGAGGTGTGGTGTGGTGTAGTGTAGTGTGGTGTGGTGTAGTGTAGTGTGGTGTGGTGTGGTGTGTTGTGGTGTAGTGTGGTGTGGTGTGTTGTAGTGTGGTGTGGTGTAGTGTGGTGTGGTGTAGTGTGTAGTGTAGTGTGTTGTGGTGTGTTGTGGTGTGGTGTTGTGTAGTGTAGTGTCGTGTAGTGTGGTGTGGTGTGGTGTAGTGTGTAGTGTAGTGTGGTGTAGTGTGGTGTGGTGTGGTGTGGTGTGGTGTAGTGTAGTGTAGTGTAGTGTGGTGTGGTGTGGTGTAGTGTGGTGTGGTGTGGTATGGTGTGGTGTGGTGTGGTGTGTTGTGGTGTGTTGTGGTGTGGTGTAGTGTAGTGTGGTGTAGTGTGGTGTGGTGTAGTCTGGTGTGGTGTGGTGTAGTGTGGTTTAGTGTGGTGTAGTGTGGTGTAGTGTAGTGTGGTGTAGTGTAGTGTAGCGTGTAGTGTAGTGTAGTGTAGTGTTGTGTGGTGTGGTGTAGTGTAGTGTAGTGTAGTGTAGTGTGGTGTGGTGTGGTGTAGTGTAGTGTGTGGTTTGGTGTAGTGTAGTGTGGTGTAGTGTGGTGTAGTGTAGTGTGGTGTAGTGTAGTGTAGTGTGGTGTGGTGTAGTGTGGTGTGGTGTGTAGTGTAGTGTAGTGTGGTGTAGTGTGGTGTAGTGTAGTGTGGTGTAGTGTGGTGTGGTATGGTGTGGTGTAGTGTGGTGTGGTGTGGTGTAGTGTGGTGTAGTGTGGTGTAGTGTGGTGTAGTGTAGTGTGGTGTAGTGTAGTGTAGTGTGTAGTGTAGTGTAGTGTAGTGTGGTGTGGTGTGGTGTGGTGTGGTGTAGTGTAGTGTAGTGTAGTGTAGTGTAGTGTAGTGTAGTGTAGTGTGGTGTGGTGTGGTGTGGTGTGGTGTAGTGTGGTGTAGTGTAGTGTAGTGTAGTGTGGTGTAGTGTAGTGTAGTGTAGTGTAGTGTAGTGTAGTGTAGTGTAGTGTAGTGTGTTGTGGTGTAGTGTAGTGTAGTGTAGTGTGGTGTAGTGTAGTGTAGTGTGGTGCAGTGTGGTGTGGTGTAGTGTAGTGTAGTGTAGTGTAGTGTAGTGTAGTGTAGTGTAGTGTGGTGTGGTGTGGTGTAGTGTAGTGTAGTGTAGTGTATTGTAGTGTAGTGTAGTGTAGTGTGGTGTGTTGTGGTGTAGTGTGTGGTGTGGTGTAGTGTAGTGTAGTGTAGTGTAGTGTAGTGTAGTGTAGTGTAGTGTAGTGTAGTGTAGTGTAGTGTAGTGTGGTGTTGTGTAGTGTAGTGTAGTGTAGTGTAGTGTAGTGTAGTGTAGTGTAGTGTAGTGTAGTGTGGTGTAGTGTAGTGTAGTGTAGTGTAGTGTAGTGTAGTGTAGTGTAGTGTAGTGTAGTGTGGTGTGTTGTGGTGTAGTGTGTGGTGTGGTGTAGTGTAGTGTAGTGTAGTGTAGTGTAGTGTAGTGTAGTGTAGTGTGGTGTGGTGTAGTGTAGTGTAGTGTGGTGTGGTGTAGTGTAGTGTAGTGTGTGGTGTAGTGTAGTGTAGTGTAGTGTGGTGCAGTGTGGTGTGGTGTGGTGTAGTGTAGTGTAGTGTAGTGTAGTGTAGTGTAGCGTAGTGTGGTGTGGTGTGGTGTAGTGTAGTGTAGTGTAGTGTGGTGTGGTGTAGTGTAGTGTAGTGTAGTGTAGTGTAGTGTGGTGTAGTGTGGTGTAGTGTAGTGTAGTGTAGTGTAGTGTAGTGTAGTGTAGTGTAGTGTAGTGTAGTGTAGTGTAGTGTGGTGTGTTGTGGTGTAGTGTGTGGTGTGGTGTAGTGTAGTGTAGTGTAGTGTGGTGTAGTGTAGTGTAGTGTAGTGTAGTGTAGTGTAGTGTAGTGTAGAGTAGTGTAGTGTAGTGTAGTGTAGTGTAGTGTAGTGTGGTGTGTTGTGGTGTAGTGTGTGGTGTGGTGTAGTGTAGTGTAGTGTAGTGTGGTGTAGTGTAGTGTAGTGTGGTGCAGTGTGGTGTGGTGTAGTGTAGTGTAGTGTAGTGTAGTGTAGTGTAGTGTAGTGTAGTGTGGTGTGGTGTAGTGTAGTGTAGTGTGGTGTGGTGTAGTGTAGTGTAGTGTGTGGTGTAGTGTAGTGTAGTGCGGTGTAGTGTAGTGTAGTGTAGTGTGGTGTAGTGTGGTGTGGTGTAGTGTAGTGTGGTGTAGTGTGGTGTGGTGTAGTGTAGTGTAGTGTAGTGTAGTGTAGTGTAGTGTGGTGTGGTGTGGTGTGGTGTAGTGTAGTGTGTGGTGTAGTGTAGTGTAGTGTAGTGTGTTGTGGTGTAGTGTGGTGTGGTGTAGTGTAGTGTGTGGTGTAGTGTAGTGTAGTGTAGTGTAGTGTGTTGTGGTGTAGTGTAGTGTGGTGTGGTGTAGTGTAGTGTAGTGTAGTGTAGTGAGGTGTGTTGTGGTGTAGTGTGTGGTGTGGTGTAGTGTAGTGTAGTGTAGTGTAGTGTAGTGTGGTGTGTTGTGGTGTAGTGTGTAGTGTGTAGTGTGGTGTAGTGTAGTGTAGTGTGTAGTGTAGTGTGGTGTGGTGTGTTGTGGTGTAGTGTGTGGTGTGGTGTAGTGTAGTGTAGTGATGTGTAGTGTAGTGTAGTGTAGTGTAGTGTGTTGTGGTGTAGTGTAGTGTGGTGTAGTGTAGTGTAGTGTAGTGTAGTGTGGTGTGTTGTGGTGTAGTGTGTGGTGTGGTGTAGTGTAGTGTAGTGTGGTGTGTAGTGTAGTGTAGTGTGGTGTGGTGTGTTGTGGTGTAGTGTGTGGTGTGGTGTAGTGTAGTGTAGTGTGGTGTAGTGTAGTGTAGTGTAGTGTAGTGTGGTGTGTAGTGTAGTGTAGTGTGGTTTGGTGTAGTGTAGTGTAGTGTAGTGTGGTGTAGTGTAGTGTAGTGTGGTGTGTAGTGTAGTGTGGTGTAGCGTGTAGTGTGGTGTAGTGTGTAGTGTGGTGTAGCGTGTAGTGTGGTGTAGCGTGTAGTGTAGTGTGGTGTGGTGTGGTGTAGTGTAGTGTAGTGTGGTGTAGTGTAGTGTAGTGTGGTGTGTAGTGTAGTGTGGTGTAGCGTGTAGTGTGGTGTAGTGTGTAGTGTGGTGTAGCGTGTAGTGTGGTGTAGCGTGTAGTGTAGTGTGGTGTGGTGTGGTGTAGTGTAGTGTAGTGTGGTGTAGTGTAGTGTAGTGTGGTGTAGTGTAGTGTAGTGTAGTGTGGTGTGTAGTGTAGTGTAGTGTAGTGCAGTGTAGTGTAGTGTAGTGTAGTGTGGTGTAGTGTAGTGTGGTGTGGTGTAGTGTGTAGTGTGGTGTGTAGTGTAGTGTGGTGTAGTGTAGTGTG
>OZ024745.1:1557738-1735238 GCA_964016885.1 Eledone cirrhosa
TGGACGGAAAGTCCTCCCGAACAGACTGGTCAGTTCGTCTTCCTCGATGCCTAGAGTTTTCTCGAGAACGTCGTCGCACTTCTCCTCCAATAATCCCCTATAGAATGTCGAAGTGGAGTCTCTGCTTTTTGCCGTTTCCGCTTGGTAGAGGGTTGTGAACGCCTGAAGGCACTCGAGGTACCAGGCGCCCATTTTCGGTCTTCGCTTGACCCAGGACTGCAGCCCTGTTAGTAAGACGAGTTGTGGAAGAGCTCGTCTCACAAACGATATCCACACCGGTTCACCCGTCAGGAATACCTGGAGATGGCATAGCCTCAGCGCGTGTTTGCGCATCATCAACCATGGCATGCCCAGCCCTCCGTTAGAAGGCTGTTGACAGCAGATGGATCTCCTCACCAATGGAGCCTGTTTCTTCCAGAGGAACTTGAAAAGTAGGCGTTCCATTTTGGTGAGGTATTCGCGGAGACAAGGCACGACTGTCAAGCGGTAGTAGATGACGGACGTTATGTAAGTGTTCGCCACCTCCGCTTGACCTTTCAAGGAGAGTTTGCACTCAGCCCACTTCTGGGTGAGTGCAAACACCTTCGCCGTGACCTCGTTCCAGTTCTTGTCCACCTGGAGGTCTGGACCAAACCAGACCGAGTAATTTCACTGGTCCTTCCATCCAGCGTCCAATGACACTGTCAGAAGGCATGGGTTTGCCTCTCCATGTGCCGAGTTGCAAACCGACAAACTTGTTTGGGTTTAGACTTGCTCCTGTTAACGTTTCGTATTCCCGTAATAGGTTGCTGATTACCCCGATTTCCGAGGTTTTCGACACCATCACAGTTATGTCACCAGCATAGGCGATGCTGCTTTCCGTGGTCCTGGTTCGATCGGGATGCCCTGCAACAGCTCCAACTCCCGCAGTAATGGCTTGAGAGTCAGTACATACAGAATGGAGGAGAGAGGGCACCCCTGACGGATGGAATGCATGATTTGGAATGGCTCCGATAGATAGCCATTCACTTTGACTGCCGAGCAGATGCTGGTGTGCATGGCAACGATCCAGCCTCTGAAGACGGGACCAAAGCCGGCCGCCTTGAGAACCGCTTCCAAGTATTGATGGTCGACCCTATCAAATGCCTTAGACTGATCTAAATTGATCAGAGCCCCACCGAAGCCAGGTTTACACTCTACCCTCTCTATGATGTATCGCGTTCGAGAGTCGTGGTATGCCGTCTAGGTAGGAGCTGAAGTCCATCACCTCCCTCGACGTACCGCTTTGCCCGAACAGTTGTGCAAAATGCTGCTGGAAGGCCGTGCACATCTGCTTGGATTCAAGTAGAATGTGTCCATCTTTGTCTTGCAAGGACCGAATTGTGCATTTATTGCCACTTTTCGCCTCCGTCACCCGAGCCCAGCTAACAGCTTTGGCTCCTTCGTTTCTTAGAGCACGTGTTCTACTTCTGAGAATACATCCTTCGTGTTTCACGTTGAACAACTTGTCTAGTGCCGTTCTCGCCGCTAGCACGTCAGCTGTACTGCCATTCCTAAGTGCCTCTTCTACTTTAGCTACCAGTTCCTTTTCGGTTTTGTTTTTTTATAAAGCCACTTCCTAGCTAAATGCTATCGATTCTATTCTAATTACTCTCTTGAGAGAGCTCCACCACCTGTTGTTGACGATCTACCCCGTCAACTGGCACTTAACTACGGTGCTAATCCGTTTACTGTAGGCCTTACGTGCCGGAAGCGACATATTTAGATTCCAGTATCCGGGTCCCTGTCTATGTGCTCTATCAAGGTTGACTATGCAGGTGACTAATTTGTGGTCTGAATAGGCAACCATGTGCATTTGTGGACAGCTTAATGTTTCCACATATAGATGGAGAAAGATGGAGATAGATGGAAAGAAAGAGAGAGACAGTGAGATAGAGGGAAAGAGAGAGAGAGAAAGAGAGGGAGAGAGAGACGGTGGGATAGAGAGAGAGAGAGAGAGAGAGTGGGAGAGAGAGAGAGAGAGAGAGAGAGAGAGAGAGAGAGAGAGAGAGAGAGAGAGAGAGAGAGAGAAAACAGTATAAATAAAATGACCAAGATTAACCCTTTAGTATTTACATTACTCTATATTTACTATTATATTTTCACGGTAAAGGCTTTATCTTACATACCGATCTTTCATATTATCGAATCTATGAGATTTTGATGTTATTTATTTTGAGTACAATACCTTAACATCAGTATGAGCAGCCAGATACAGCCAGTTTGAACAGAAAGAGGTGAGAGAATTCTGGCCGGATAAGGAAGACAGGTAAAAGATTCGTAGAATAAAACAAATGTTGCGAGAAATAGAGAAAAGATGATAGAGAAAAAAAAGAAAGAATAAATAAATGGTAAAATAAAAGGAAGAACGAAAAGAGAAAGAAGGCAATGAGAAAGAACGAGAGAAGAAAGAATGAAAAGAGAAAGAACGAAAAAAGAAAAAAGTGAAAAAAGAAAGAACGAAAAAAGAAAGATCGAAAAAGAAAGAACGAAAAAAGAAAGATCGAAAAAGAAAGAACGAAAAAAGAAAGAACGAAAAGAGACAGAACCTTAAAGAGAAAGAACGAAAAGAGAAAGAATGAAAAGAGAACGAAAAGAGAAAGAACGAAAAAAGAAAGAATGAAAAGAGAACGAAAAAAGAAAGAACGAAAAAGAAAGAATGAAAAAAGAAAGAATGAAATGAGAAAGAATGAAAAGAGAAAGAAGGAAAAGAGAAAGAACGAAAAAAGAAAGAATGAAAAGAGAACGAAAAAAGAAAGAACGAAAAAAGAAAGAACGAAAAAAGAAAGAATGAAAAAAAGAAAGAATTAAAAAAGAAAGAACGAAAAAAGAAAAAATGAAAAAAGAAAGAATGAAAAGAACGAAAAAAGAAAGAACGAAAAAAGAAAGAACGAAAAAAAGAAAGATTTAAAAAAGAAAGAACGAAAAAAGAAAGAATGAAAAAAGAAAGAATGAAAAGAGAACGAAAAAAGAAAGAACGAAAAAAAAGAAAGAAAAAGAAAGAATGAAAAAAGAAAGAACGAAAAAAGAAGAATGAAAAGAGAACGAAAAAAGAAAGAACGAAAAAAGAAAGAACGAAAAAGAAAGAATGAAAAAAGAAAGGACAAAAACAGAAAGAATGAAAAAAGAAAGAATGAAAAGAGAACGAAAAAGAAAGAACGAAAAAAGAAAGAATGAAAAGAGAACGAAAAAAGAAAGAACGAAAAAAGAAAGAACGAAAAAGAAAGAATGAAAAAAGAAAGAATGAAAAGAGAACGAAAAAAGAAAGAACGAAAAGAGAAAGAATGAAAAAAGAAAGAATGAAAAGAGAACGAAAAAAGAAAGAACGAAGAAAGAAAGAACGAAAAAGAAAGATTGAAAAAAGAAAGAACGAAAAGAGAAAGAACGAAAAAAGAAAGAATGAAAAGAGAACGAAAAAAGAAAGAACGAAAAAAGAAAGAACGAAAAAAGAAGAACGAAAAAAAGAAAGAATTAAAAAAGAAAGAACGAAAAAAGAAAGAATGAAAAAAGAAAGAACGAAAAGAGAAAGAACCAAAGGATAAAGAACGAAAAAAGAAAGAACGAAAAAAGAAAGGGCGAGAGAGAAGAAAAGAGAAAGGGCGAGAGAAGAAAAGGGGGAAAAGAATGTAGGAAATTTATGGAAAGAAATTTAAAAAAGGAAGTAAAGAAAGAGAGACTGTGTAAGGAGTAAACCAGTGGTTCCCAAGGGTCTTTTTTTTAAAATCACGGTGCATTTTTGAAAGAGTAAAAATAATCTGTACTTTCTACCATAAATTTCAACTCATTCTTAACAGACAGTTTGTGCTCTTTTTTCGCCAATCTTTGTATCTAAACTCGTTTGACACTATGGCAGCTACCAGTATAGATGACTGTTGACACTATGGTAGCTACCAGTATATATGACTCTTGACACTATGGCAGCTACCAGTATAGATGACTGTTGACACTATGGCAGCTACCAGTATATATGACTCTTGACACTATGGCAGCTACCAGTATAGATGACTGTTGACACTATGGCAGCTACCAGTATATATGACTCTTGACACTATGGCAGCTACCAGTATATATAACTGTTGACACTATGGCAGCTACCAGTATAGATGACTGTTGACACTATGGCAGCTACCAGTATATATAACTGTTGACACTATGGCAGCTACCAGTATAGATGACTGTTGACAGTATGGCAGCTACCAGTATATATGACTCTTGACAGTATGGCAGCTACCAGTATATATGACTGTTGACACTATGGCAGCTACCAGTATATATGTCTGTTGACACTATGGCAGCTACCAGTATATATGACTGTTGACACTATGGCAGCTACCAGTATATATGACTGTTGACACTATGGCAGCTACCAGTATAGATGACTCTTGACACTATGGCAGCTACCTGTATATATGACTGTTGACACTATGGCAGCTACCAGTATATATGACTGTTGACACTATGGCAGCTACCAGTATATATGACTGTTGACACTATGGCAGCTACCAGTATATATGACTGTTGACACTATGGCAGCTACCAGTATATATGACTGTTGACACTATGGCAGCTACCAGTATAGATGACTCTTGACACTATGGCAGCTACCTGTATATATGACTGTTGACACTATGGCAGCTACCAGTATATATGACTGTTGACACTATGGCAGCTACCAGTATAGATGACTCTTGACACTATGGCAGCTACCTGTATATATGACTGTTGACACTATGGCAGCTACCAGTATGTATGACTGTTGACACTATAGCAGCTACCAGTATATATGACTGTTGACACTATGGCAGCTACCAGTATATATGACTGTTGACACTATGGCAGCTACCAGTATAGATGACTCTTGACACTATGGCAGCTACCTGTATATATGACTGTTGACACTATGGCAGCTACCAGTATGTATGACTGTTGACACTATAGCAGCTACCAGTATATATGACTGTTGACACTATGGCAGCTACCAGTATATATGTCTGTTGACACTATGGCAGCTACCAGTATATATGACTGTTGACACTATGGCAGCTACCAGTATATATGACTGTTGACACTATGGCAGCTACCAGTATATATGACTGTTGACATTATGGCAGCTACCAGTATATATGACTATTGACACTATGGCAGCTACCAGTATATATGACTGTTGACACTATGGCAGCTACCAGTATATATGACTCTTGACACTATGGCAGCTACCAGTATAGATGAGTCTTGACACTATGGCAGCTACCAGTATATATGACTGTTGACACTATGGCAGCTACCAGTATGTATGACTCTTGACATTATGGCAGCTACCAGTATATATGACTATTGACACTATGGCAGCTACCAGTATATATGACTGTTGACACTATGGCAGCTACCAGTATGTATGACTCTTGACATTATGGCAGCTACCAGTATGTATGACTCCTGACACTATGGCAGCTACCAGTATATATGACTGTTGACACTATGGCAGCTACCAGTATATATAACTGTTGACATTATGGCAGCTACCAGTATATATGACTGTTGACACTATGGCAGCTACCAGTATATATGACTCTTGACACTATGGCAGCTACCAGTATATATGACTGTTGACACTATGGCAGCTACCAGTATATATGACTCTTGACACTATGGCAGCTACCAGTATATATGACTGTTGACATTATGGCAGCTACCAGTATGTATGACTCTTGACATTATGGCAGCTACCAGTATAGATGACTGTTGACACTATGGCAGCTACCAGTATAGATGACTGTTGACACTATGGCAGCTACCAGTATATATGACTGTTGACACTATGGCAGCAACCAGTATAGATGACTCTTGACACTATGGCAGCTACCAGTATATATGACTGTTGACACTATGGCAGCTACCAGTATAGATGACTCTTGACACTATGGCAGCTACCAGTATATATGACTGTTGACACTATGGCAGCTACCAGTATATATGACTGTTGACACTATGGCAGCTACCAGTATATATGACTGTTGACACTATGGCAGCTACCAGTATATATGACTGTTGACATTATGGCAGCTACCAGTATAGATGACTCTTGACACTATGGCAGCTACCAGTATATATGACTGTTGACACTATGGCAGCTACCAGTATATATGACTGTTGACACTATGGCAGCTACCAGTATATATGACTGTTGACACTATAGCAGCTACCAGTATATATGACTGTTGACACTATGGCAGCTACCAGTATATATGACTCTTGACACTATGGCAGCTACCAGTATATATGACTGTTGACACTATGGCAGCTACCAGTATATATGACTGTTGACACTATGGCAGCTACCAGTATATATGACTGTTGACACTATAGCAGCTACCAGTATATAAGACTGTTGACACTATGGCAGCTACCAGTATATATGACTCTTGACACTATGGCAGCTACCAGTATATATGACTGTTGACACTATGGCAGCTACCAGTATATATGACTGTTGACACTATGGCAGCTACCAGTATATATGACTGTTGACACTATGGCAGCTACCAGTATATATGACTCTTGACACTATGGCAGCTACCAGTATATATGACTGTTGACACTATGGCAGCTACCAGTATATATGACTGTTGACACTATGGCAGCTACCAGTATATATGACTGTTGACACTATAGCAGCTACCAGTATATATGACTGTTGACACTATGGCAGCTACCAGTATATATGACTGTTGACACTATGGCAGCTACCAGTATATATGACTGTTGACATTATGGCAGCTACCAGTATATATGACTGTTGACACTATGGCAGCTACCAGTATATATGACTGTTGACATTATGGCAGCTACCAGTATATATGACTGTTGACATTATGGCAGCTACCAGTATATATGATTGTTGACACTATGGCAGCTACCAGTATATATGACTGTTGACACTATAGCAGCTACCAGTATAGATGAGTGTTGACACTATGGCAGCTACCAGTATATATGACTGTTGACATTATGGCAGCTACCAGTATATATGACTGTTGACACTATGGCAGCTACCAGTATATATGACTGTTGACATTATGGCAGCTACCAGTATATATGACTATTGACACTATGGCAGCTACCAGTATAGATGACTGTTGACACTATGGCAGCTACCAGTGTATATGACTCTTGACACTATGGCAGCTACCAGTATGTATGACTGTTGACACTATGGCAGCTACCAGTATATATGACTGTTGACATTATGGCAGCTACCAGTATATATGACTGTTGACACTATGGCAGCTACCAGTATATATGACTGTTGACATTATGGCAGCTACCAGTATATATGACTGTTGACACTATGGCAGCTACCAGTATATATGACTGTTGACATTATGGCAGCTACCAGTATATATGACTGTTGACATTATGGCAGCTACCAGTATATATGACTGTTGACACTATGGCAGCTACCAGTATGTATGACTGTTGACACTATGGCAGCTACCAGTATATATGACTGTTGACACTATGGCAGCTACCAGTATATATGACTCTTGACACTATGGCAGCTACCAGTATATATGACTGTTGACACTATGGCAGCTACCAGTATATATGACTGTTGACACTATGGCAGCTACCAGTATATATGACTCTTGACACTATGGCAGCTACCAGTATATATGTCTGTTGACACTATGGCAGCTACCAGTATAGATGACTGTTGACACTATGGCAGCTACCAGTATGTATGACTGTTGACACTATGGCAGCTACCAGTGTATATGACTCTTGACACTATGGCAGCTACCAGTATATATGACTGTTGACACTATGGTAGCTACCAGTATAGATTACTCTTGACACTATGGCAGCTACCAGTATATATGACTGTTGACACTATGGCAGCTACCAGTATATATGACTGTTGACACTATGGCAGCTACCAGTATGTATGACTGTTGACACTATGGCAGCTACCAGTATGTATGACTGTTGACACTATGGCAGCTACCAGTATGTATGACTGTTGACACTATGGCAGCTACCAGTATATATGACTGTTGACACTATGGCAGCTACCAGTATATATGACTGTTGACACTATGGCAGCTACCAGTATATATGACTGTTGACACTATGGCAGCTACCAGTATATATGACTGTTGACACTATAGCAGCTACCAGTATATATGACTATTGACACTATGGCAGCTACCAGTATATATGACTGTTGACACTATGGTAGCTACCAGTATATATGACTGTTGACATTATGGTAGCTACCAGTATATATGACTGTTGACACTATGGCAGCTACCAGTATATATGAGTGTTGACAGTATGGCAGATACCAGTATATATGACTGTTAACACTATGGCAGCTACCAGTATATATGACTGTTGACACTATGGCAGCTACCAGTATGTATGACTGTTGACACTATGGCAGCTACCAGTATATATGACTGTTGACACTATGGCAGCTACCAGTATATATGACTGTTGACATTATGGCAGCTACCAGTATATATGACTGTTGACACTATGGCAGCTACCAGTATATATGTCTGTTGACACTATGGCAGCTACCAGTATATATGACTGTTGACATTATGGCAGCTACCAGTATATATGACTCTTGACACTATGGCAGCTACCAGTATATATGACTGTTGACCCTATGGCAGCTACCAGTATATATGACTGTTGACACTATGGCAGCTACCAGTATATATGACTGTTGACACTATGGCAGCTACCAGTATAGATGAGTGTTGACACTATGGCAGCTACCAGTATATATGACTGTTGACACTATAGCAGCTACCAGTATATATGATTGTTGACACTATGGCAGCTACCAGTATATATGACAGTTGACACTATGGCAGCTACCAGTATATATGACTGTTGACACTATGGCAGCTACCAGTATATATGACTATTGACACTATGGCAGCTACCAGTATATATGACTGTTGTCACTATGGCAGCTACCGGTATATATGACTGTTGACACTATGGCAGCTACCAGTATATATGCCTGTTGACACTATGGCAGCTACCAGTATATATGACTATTGACACTATGGCAGCTACCAGTATAGTTGACTGTTGAAACTATGGCAGCTACCAGTATATATGACTGTTGACACTATGGCAGCTACCAGTATAGTTGACTGTTGAAACTATGGCAGCTACCAGTATATATGACTGTTGACACTATGGCAGCTACCAGTATATATGACTGTTGACACTATGGCAGCTACCAGTATATATGACTGTTGACATTATGGCAGCTACCAGTATATATGACTCTTGACACTATGGCAGCTACCAGTATATATTACTGTTGACACTATGGCAGCTACCAGTATATATGACTGTTGACACTATGGCAGCTACCAGTATACATGACTGTTGACACTCTGGCAGCTACCAGTATATATGACTGTTGACACTATGGCAGCTACCAGTATATATGACTGTTGACACTATGGCAGCTACCAGTATATATGACTGTTGACACTATGGCAGCTACCAGTATACATGACTGTTGACACTCTGGCAGCTACCAGTATATATGACTGTTGACACTCTGGCAGCTACCAGTATATATGACTGTTGACACTATGGCAGCTACCAGTATATATGACTGTTGACACTATGGCAGCTACCAGTATACATGACTGTTGACAGTATGGCAGATACCAGTATATATGACTGTTGACACTATGGCAGCTACCAGTATATATGACTGTTGACATTATGGCAGCTACCAGTATATATGACTCTTGACACTATGGCAGCTACCAGTATATATGACTGTTGACACTATGGCAGCTACCAGTATATATGACTGTTGACACTATGGCAGCTACCAGTATACATGACTGTTGACATTATGGCAGCTACCAGTATATATGACTGTTGACACTATGGCAGCTACCAGTATATATGACTGTTGACACTATGGCAGCTACCAGTATATATGACTGACACTATGGCAGCTACCAGTATATATGACAGTTGACATTATGGCAGCTACCAGTATATATGACTGTTGACACTATGGCAGCTACCAGTATATATGAGTCTTGACACTATGGCAGCTACCAGTATATATGACTGTTGACACTATGGCAGCTACCAGTATAGATGACTGTTGACATTATGGCAGCTACCAGTATATATGACTGTTGACACTATGGCAGCTACCAGTATATATGACTGTTGACATTATGGCAGCTACCAGTATATATGACTCTTGACACTATGGCAGCTACCAGTATATATGACTGTTGACACTATGGCAGCTACCAGTATATATGACTATTGACACTATGGCAGCTACCAGTATATATGACTGTTGACACTATGGCAGCTACCAGTATATATGACTGTTGACACTATGGCAGCTACCAGTATGTATGTCTGTTGACACTATGGCAGCTACCAGTATATATGACTGTTGACACTATGGCAGCTACCAGTATATATGACTGTTGACACTATATCAGCTACCAGTATATATGACTATTGACACTATGGCAGCTACCAGTATAGATGACTGTTGACACTATGGCAGCTACCAGTATATATGACTCTTGACACTATGGCAGCTACCAGTATATATGACTGTTGACACTATGGCAGCTACCAGTATATATGACTGTTGACATTATGGCAGCTACCAGTATATATGACTCTTGACACTATGGCAGCTATCAGTATATATGACTGTTGACACTATGGCAGCTACCAGTATATATGACTATTGACACTATGGCAGCTACCAGTATATATGACTGTTGACACTATGGCAGCTACCAGTATATATGACTGTTGACACTATGGCAGCTACCAGTATGTATGTCTGTTGACACTATGGCAGCTACCAGTATATATGACTGTTGACACTATGGCAGCTACCAGTGTATATGACTGTTGACACTATATCAGCTACCAGTATATATGACTATTGACACTATGGCAGCTACCAGTATAGATGACTGTTGACACTATGGCAGCTACCAGTATAGTTGACTGTTGACAGTATGGCAGCTACCAGTATAGATGACTGTTGACACTATGGCAGCTACCAGTATAGATGACTGTTGACACTATGGCAGCTACCAGTATATATGACTCTTGACACTATGGCAGCTACCAGTATATATGACTGTTGACACTATGGCAGCTACCAGTATATATGACTGTTGACAGTATGGCAGCTACCAGTATATATGACTGATGACAATATGGCAGCTACCAGTATATATGACTGTTGACTGTATGGCAGCTACCAGTATTGATGACTGTTGACACTATGGCAGCTACCAGTATATATGACTCTTGACACTATGGCAGCTACCAGTATATATGACTGTTGACACTATGGCAGATACCAATATAGATGACTGTTGACACTATGGCAGCTACCAGTATATATGACTCTTGACACTATGGCAGCTACCAGTATATATAACTGTTGACACTATGGCAGCTACCAGTATATATGACTGTTGACACTATGGCAGCTACCAGTATATATGACTCTTGACACTATGGCAGCTACCAGTATATATGACTCTTGACACCATGGCAGCTACCAGTATATATGACTGTTGACACTATGGTAGCTACCAGTATATATGACTCTTGACACTATGGCAGCTACCAGTATAGATTACTCTTGACACTATGGCAGCTACCAGTATATATGACTGTTGACACTATGGCAGCTACCAGTATGTATGACTCTTGACAGTATGGCAGCTACCAGTATATATGACTGTTGACACTATGGTAGCTACCAGTATAGATTACTCTTGACACTATGGCAGCTACCAGTATATATGACTGTTGACACTATGGTAGCTACCAGTATAGATTACTCTTGACACTATGGCCGCTACCAGTATATATGACTGTTGACATTATGGCAGCTACCAGTATATATGACTGTTGACACTATGGCAGCTACCAGTATATATGACTGTTGACACTATGGCAGCTACCAGTATATATGACTGTTGACACTATGGCAGCTACCAGTATATATGACTGTTGACACTATGGCAGCTACCAGTATATATGACTGTTGACACTATGGCAGCTACCAGTATAGATGACTGTTGACAGTATGGCAGCTACCAGTATATATGACTGTTGACACTATGGCAGCTACCAGTATAGATGACTGTTGACAATATGGCAGCTACCAGTATATATGACTGTTGACACTATGGCAGCTACCAGTATATATGACTGTTGACACTCTGGCAGCTACCAGTATATATGACTGTTGACACTATGGCAGCTACCAGTATATATGACTGTTGACACTATGGCAGCTACCAGTATATATGACTGTTGACACTCTGGCAGCTACCAGTATATATGACTGTTGACACTATGGCAGCTACCAGTATATATGACTGTTGACACTATGGCAGCTACCAGTATAGATGACTGTTGACACTATGGCAGCTACCAGTATATATGACTCTTGACAGTATGGCAGCTACCAGTATATATGACTGTTGACACTATGGCAGCTACCAGTATATATGACTGTTGACACTATGGTAGCTACCAGTATAGATTACTCTTGACACTATGGCAGCTACCAGTATATATGACTGTTGACACTATGGTAGCTACCAGTATAGATTACTCTTGACACTATGGCCGCTACCAGTATAGTTGACTGTTGAAACTATGGCAGCTACCAGTATATATGACTGTTGACACTATGGCAGCTACCAGTATATATGACTGTTGACACTATGGCAGCTACCAGTATATATGACTGTTGACACTATGGCAGCTACCAGTATATATGACTGTTGACACTATGGCAGCTACCAGTATAGATGACTGTTGACAGTATGGCAGCTACCAGTATATATGACTGTTGACACTATGGCAGCTACCAGTATAGATGACTGTTGACAATATGGCAGCTACCAGTATATATGACTGTTGACACTATGGCAGCTACCAGTATATATGACTGTTGACACTCTGGCAGCTACCAGTATATATGACTGTTGACACTATGGCAGCTACCAGTATATATGACTGTTGACACTATGGCAGCTACCAGTATATATGACTGTTGACACTCTGGCAGCTACCAGTATATATGACTGTTGACACTATGGCAGCTACCAGTATATATGACTGTTGACACTATGGTAGCTACCAGTATATATGACTCTTGACACTATGGCAGCTACCAGTATAGATTACTCTTGACACTATGGCAGCTACCAGTATATATGACTGTTGACACTATGGCAGCTACCAGTATGTATGACTCTTGACAGTATGGCAGCTACCAGTATATATGACTGTTGACACTATGGTAGCTACCAGTATAGATTACTCTTGACACTATGGCAGCTACCAGTATATATGACTGTTGACACTATGGTAGCTACCAGTATAGATTACTCTTGACACTATGGCCGCTACCAGTATATATGACTGTTGACATTATGGCAGCTACCAGTATATATGACTGTTGACACTATGGCAGCTACCAGTATATATGACTGTTGACACTATGGCAGCTACCAGTATATATGACTGTTGACACTATGGCAGCTACCAGTATATATGACTGTTGACACTATGGCAGCTACCAGTATATATGACTGTTGACACTATGGCAGCTACCAGTATAGATGACTGTTGACAGTA
This sequence comes from Eledone cirrhosa, assembly GCA_964016885.1. Classification (NCBI taxonomy): domain Eukaryota; kingdom Metazoa; phylum Mollusca; class Cephalopoda; order Octopoda; family Eledonidae; genus Eledone; species Eledone cirrhosa. Next base: position 1,571,461 of record OZ024745.1, read on the forward strand.
TGGCAGCTACCAGTATATATGACTGTTGACACTATGGCAGCTACCAGTATAGATGACTGTTGACAATATGGCAGCTACCAGTATATATGACTGTTGACACTATGGCAGCTACCAGTATATATGACTGTTGACACTCTGGCAGCTACCAGTATATATGACTGTTGACACTATGGCAGCTACCAGTATATATGACTGTTGACACTATGGCAGCTACCAGTATATATGACTGTTGACACTCTGGCAGCTACCAGTATATATGACTGTTGACACTATGGCAGCTACCAGTATATATGACTGTTGACACTATGGCAGCTACCAGTATAGATGACTGTTGACACTATGGCAGCTACCAGTATATATGACTCTTGACAGTATGGCAGCTACCAGTATATATGACTGTTGACACTATGGCAGCTACCAGTATATATGACTGTTGACACTATGGTAGCTACCAGTATAGATTACTCTTGACACTATGGCAGCTACCAGTATATATGACTGTTGACACTATGGTAGCTACCAGTATAGATTACTCTTGACACTATGGCCGCTACCAGTATAGTTGACTGTTGAAACTATGGCAGCTACCAGTATATATGACTGTTGACACTATGGCAGCTACCAGTATATATGACTGTTGACACTATGGCAGCTACCAGTATATATGACTGTTGACACTATGGCAGCTACCAGTATATATGACTGTTGACACTCTGGCAGCTACCAGTATATATGACTGTTGACACTATGGCAGCTACCAGTATATATGACTGTTGACACTATGGCAGCTACCAGTATATATGACTGTTGACACTCTGGCAGCTACCAGTATATATGACTGTTGACACTATGGCAGCTACCAGTATATATGACTGTTGACACTATGGCAGCTACCAGTATAGATGACTGTTGACACTATGGCAGCTACCAGTATATATGACTCTTGACAGTATGGCAGCTACCAGTATATATGACTGTTGACACTATGGCAGCTACCAGTATATATGACTGTTGACACTATGGTAGCTACCAGTATAGATTACTCTTGACACTATGGCAGCTACCAGTATATATGACTGTTGACACTATGGTAGCTACCAGTATAGATTACTCTTGACACTATGGCCGCTACCAGTATAGTTGACTGTTGAAACTATGGCAGCTACCAGTATATATGACTGTTGACACTATGGCAGCTACCAGTATATATGACTGTTGACACTATGGCAGCTACCAGTATATATGACTGTTGACACTATGGCAGCTACCAGTATATATGACTGTTGACACTATGGCAGCTACCAGTATAGATGACTGTTGACAGTATGGCAGCTACCAGTATATATGACTGTTGACACTATGGCAGCTACCAGTATAGATGACTGTTGACAATATGGCAGCTACCAGTATATATGACTGTTGACACTATGGCAGCTACCAGTATATATGACTGTTGACACTCTGGCAGCTACCAGTATATATGACTGTTGACACTATGGCAGCTACCAGTATATATGACTGTTGACACTATGGCAGCTACCAGTATATATGACTGTTGACACTCTGGCAGCTACCAGTATATATGACTGTTGACACTATGGCAGCTACCAGTATATATGACTGTTGACACTATGGTAGCTACCAGTATATATGACTCTTGACACTATGGCAGCTACCAGTATAGATTACTCTTGACACTATGGCAGCTACCAGTATATATGACTGTTGACACTATGGCAGCTACCAGTATGTATGACTCTTGACAGTATGGCAGCTACCAGTATATATGACTGTTGACACTATGGTAGCTACCAGTATAGATTACTCTTGACACTATGGCAGCTACCAGTATATATGACTGTTGACACTATGGTAGCTACCAGTATAGATTACTCTTGACACTATGGCCGCTACCAGTATATATGACTGTTGACATTATGGCAGCTACCAGTATATATGACTGTTGACACTATGGCAGCTACCAGTATATATGACTGTTGACACTATGGCAGCTACCAGTATATATGACTGTTGACACTATGGCAGCTACCAGTATATATGACTGTTGACACTATGGCAGCTACCAGTATATATGACTGTTGACACTATGGCAGCTACCAGTATAGATGACTGTTGACAGTATGGCAGCTACCAGTATATATGACTGTTGACACTATGGCAGCTACCAGTATAGATGACTGTTGACAATATGGCAGCTACCAGTATATATGACTGTTGACACTATGGCAGCTACCAGTATATATGACTGTTGACACTCTGGCAGCTACCAGTATATATGACTGTTGACACTATGGCAGCTACCAGTATATATGACTGTTGACACTATGGCAGCTACCAGTATATATGACTGTTGACACTCTGGCAGCTACCAGTATATATGACTGTTGACACTATGGCAGCTACCAGTATATATGACTGTTGACACTATGGCAGCTACCAGTATAGATGACTGTTGACACTATGGCAGCTACCAGTATATATGACTCTTGACAGTATGGCAGCTACCAGTATATATGACTGTTGACACTATGGCAGCTACCAGTATATATGACTGTTGACACTATGGTAGCTACCAGTATAGATTACTCTTGACACTATGGCAGCTACCAGTATATATGACTGTTGACACTATGGTAGCTACCAGTATAGATTACTCTTGACACTATGGCCGCTACCAGTATAGTTGACTGTTGAAACTATGGCAGCTACCAGTATATATGACTGTTGACACTATGGCAGCTACCAGTATATATGACTGTTGACACTATGGCAGCTACCAGTATATATGACTGTTGACACTATGGCAGCTACCAGTATATATGACTGTTGACACTATGGCAGCTACCAGTATAGATGACTGTTGACAGTATGGCAGCTACCAGTATATATGACTGTTGACACTATGGCAGCTACCAGTATAGATGACTGTTGACAATATGGCAGCTACCAGTATATATGACTGTTGACACTATGGCAGCTACCAGTATAGATGACTGTTGACAATATGGCAGCTACCAGTATATATGACTGTTGACACTATGGCAGCTACCAGTATATATGACTGTTGACACTATGGCAGCTACCAGTATATATGACTGTTGACACTATGGCAGCTACCAGTATATATGACTGTTGACACTCTGGCAGCTACCAGTATATATGACTGTTGACACTATGGCAGCTACCAGTATATATGACTGTTGACACTCTGGCAGCTACCAGTATATATGACTGTTGACACTATGGCAGCTACCAGTATATATGACTGTTGACACTATGGCAGCTACCAGTATATATGACTGTTGACACTCTGGCAGCTACCAGTATATATGACTGTTGACACTATGGCAGCTACCAGTATATATGACTGTTGACACTATGGCAGCTACCAGTATAGATGACTGTTGACACTATGGCAGCTACCAGTATATTACTCTTGACAGTATGGCAGCTACCAGTATATATGACTGTTGACACTATGGCAGCTACCAGTATATATGTCTGTTGACACTATGGCAGCTACCAGTATAGATGACTGTTGACACTATGGCAGCTACCAGTATAGATGACTGTTGACACTATGGCAGCTACCAGTATATATGACTGTTGACACTATGGCAGCTACCAGTATATATGACTGTTGACACTATGGCAGCTACCAGTATAGATGACTCTTGACACTATGGCAGCTACCAGTATAGATGACTCTTGACACTATGGCAGCTACCTGTATATATGACTGTTGACACTATGGCAGCTACCAGTATGTATGACTGTTGACACTATAGCAGCTACCAGTATATATGACTGTTGACACTATGGCAGCTACCAGTATATATGTCTGTTGACACTATGGCAGCTACCAGTATATATGAGTCTTGACACTATGGCAGCTACCAGTATATATGACTGTTGACACTATGGCAGCTACCAGTATAGATGACTGTTGACATTATGGCAGCTACCAGTATATATGACTGTTGACACTATGGCAGCTACCAGTATATATGACTGTTGACACTATGGCAGCTACCAGTATGTATGTCTGTTGACACTATGGCAGCTACCAGTATATATGACTGTTGACACTATGGCAGCTACCAGTATATATGACTGTTGACACTATATCAGCTACCAGTATATATGACTATTGACACTATGGCAGCTACCAGTATAGATGACTGTTGACACTATGGCAGCTACCAGTATATATGACTCTTGACACTATGGCAGCTACCAGTATATATGACTGTTGACACTATGGCAGCTACCAGTATATATGACTGTTGACATTATGGCAGCTACCAGTATATATGACTCTTGACACTATGGCAGCTATCAGTATATATGACTGTTGACACTATGGCAGCTACCAGTATATATGACTATTGACACTATGGCAGCTACCAGTATATATGACTGTTGACACTATGGCAGCTACCAGTATATATGACTGTTGACACTATGGCAGCTACCAGTATGTATGTCTGTTGACACTATGGCAGCTACCAGTATATATGACTGTTGACACTATGGCAGCTACCAGTATATATGACTGTTGACACTATATCAGCTACCAGTATATATGACTATTGACACTATGGCAGCTACCAGTATAGATGACTGTTGACACTATGGCAGCTACCAGTATAGTTGACTGTTGACAGTATGGCAGCTACCAGTATAGATGACTGTTGACACTATGGCAGCTACCAGTATAGATGACTGTTGACACTATGGCAGCTACCAGTATATATGACTCTTGACACTATGGCAGCTACCAGTATATATGACTGTTGACACTATGGCAGCTACCAGTATATATGACTGTTGACAGTATGGCAGCTACCAGTATATATGACTGATGACAATATGGCAGCTACCAGTATATATGACTGTTGACTGTATGGCAGCTACCAGTATTGATGACTGTTGACACTATGGCAGCTACCAGTATATATGACTCTTGACACTATGGCAGCTACCAGTATATATGACTGTTGACACTATGGCAGATACCAATATAGATGACTGTTGACACTATGGCAGCTACCAGTATATATGACTCTTGACACTATGGCAGCTACCAGTATATATAACTGTTGACACTATGGCAGCTACCAGTATATATGACTGTTGACACTATGGCAGCTACCAGTATATATGACTCTTGACACTATGGCAGCTACCAGTATATATGACTCTTGACACCATGGCAGCTACCAGTATATATGACTGTTGACACTATGGTAGCTACCAGTATATATGACTCTTGACACTATGGCAGCTACCAGTATAGATTACTCTTGACACTATGGCAGCTACCAGTATATATGACTGTTGACACTATGGCAGCTACCAGTATGTATGACTCTTGACAGTATGGCAGCTACCAGTATATATGACTGTTGACACTATGGTAGCTACCAGTATAGATTACTCTTGACACTATGGCAGCTACCAGTATATATGACTGTTGACACTATGGTAGCTACCAGTATAGATTACTCTTGACACTATGGCCGCTACCAGTATATATGACTGTTGACATTATGGCAGCTACCAGTATATATGACTGTTGACACTATGGCAGCTACCAGTATATATGACTGTTGACACTATGGCAGCTACCAGTATATATGACTGTTGACACTATGGCAGCTACCAGTATATATGACTGTTGACACTATGGCAGCTACCAGTATATATGACTGTTGACACTATGGCAGCTACCAGTATAGATGACTGTTGACAGTATGGCAGCTACCAGTATATATGACTGTTGACACTATGGCAGCTACCAGTATAGATGACTGTTGACAATATGGCAGCTACCAGTATATATGACTGTTGACACTATGGCAGCTACCAGTATATATGACTGTTGACACTATGGCAGCTACCAGTATATATGACTGTTGACATTATGGCAGCTACCAGTATATATGACTCTTGACACTATGGCAGCTATCAGTATATATGACTGTTGACACTATGGCAGCTACCAGTATATATGACTATTGACACTATGGCAGCTACCAGTATATATGACTGTTGACACTATGGCAGCTACCAGTATATATGACTGTTGACACTATGGCAGCTACCAGTATGTATGTCTGTTGACACTATGGCAGCTACCAGTATATATGACTGTTGACACTATGGCAGCTACCAGTATATATGACTGTTGACACTATATCAGCTACCAGTATATATGACTATTGACACTATGGCAGCTACCAGTATAGATGACTGTTGACACTATGGCAGCTACCAGTATATATGACTGATGACAATATGGCAGCTACCAGTATATATGACTGTTGACTGTATGGCAGCTACCAGTATTGATGACTGTTGACACTATGGCAGCTACCAGTATATATGACTCTTGACACTATGGCAGCTACCAGTATATATGACTGTTGACACTATGGCAGATACCAATATAGATGACTGTTGACACTATGGCAGCTACCAGTATATATGACTCTTGACACTATGGCAGCTACCAGTATATATAACTGTTGACACTATGGCAGCTACCAGTATATATGACTGTTGACACTATGGCAGCTACCAGTATATATGACTCTTGACACTATGGCAGCTACCAGTATATATGACTCTTGACACCATGGCAGCTACCAGTATATATGACTGTTGACACTATGGTAGCTACCAGTATATATGACTCTTGACACTATGGCAGCTACCAGTATAGATTACTCTTGACACTATGGCAGCTACCAGTATATATGACTGTTGACACTATGGCAGCTACCAGTATGTATGACTCTTGACAGTATGGCAGCTACCAGTATATATGACTGTTGACACTATGGTAGCTACCAGTATAGATTACTCTTGACACTATGGCAGCTACCAGTATATATGACTGTTGACACTATGGTAGCTACCAGTATAGATTACTCTTGACACTATGGCCGCTACCAGTATATATGACTGTTGACATTATGGCAGCTACCAGTATATATGACTGTTGACACTATGGCAGCTACCAGTATATATGACTGTTGACACTATGGCAGCTACCAGTATATATGACTGTTGACACTATGGCAGCTACCAGTATATATGACTGTTGACACTATGGCAGCTACCAGTATATATGACTGTTGACACTATGGCAGCTACCAGTATAGATGACTGTTGACAGTATGGCAGCTACCAGTATATATGACTGTTGACACTATGGCAGCTACCAGTATAGATGACTGTTGACAATATGGCAGCTACCAGTATATATGACTGTTGACACTATGGCAGCTACCAGTATATATGACTGTTGACACTCTGGCAGCTACCAGTATATATGACTGTTGACACTATGGCAGCTACCAGTATATATGACTGTTGACACTATGGCAGCTACCAGTATATATGACTGTTGACACTCTGGCAGCTACCAGTATATATGACTGTTGACACTATGGCAGCTACCAGTATATATGACTGTTGACACTATGGCAGCTACCAGTATAGATGACTGTTGACACTATGGCAGCTACCAGTATATATGACTCTTGACAGTATGGCAGCTACCAGTATATATGACTGTTGACACTATGGCAGCTACCAGTATATATGACTGTTGACACTATGGTAGCTACCAGTATAGATTACTCTTGACACTATGGCAGCTACCAGTATATATGACTGTTGACACTATGGTAGCTACCAGTATAGATTACTCTTGACACTATGGCCGCTACCAGTATAGTTGACTGTTGAAACTATGGCAGCTACCAGTATATATGACTGTTGACACTATGGCAGCTACCAGTATATATGACTGTTGACACTATGGCAGCTACCAGTATATATGACTGTTGACACTATGGCAGCTACCAGTATATATGACTGTTGACACTATGGCAGCTACCAGTATAGATGACTGTTGACAGTATGGCAGCTACCAGTATATATGACTGTTGACACTATGGCAGCTACCAGTATAGATGACTGTTGACAATATGGCAGCTACCAGTATATATGACTGTTGACACTATGGCAGCTACCAGTATATATGACTGTTGACACTCTGGCAGCTACCAGTATATATGACTGTTGACACTATGGCAGCTACCAGTATATATGACTGTTGACACTATGGCAGCTACCAGTATATATGACTGTTGACACTCTGGCAGCTACCAGTATATATGACTGTTGACACTATGTCAGCTACCAGTATATATGACTGTTGACACTATGGTAGCTACCAGTATATATGACTCTTGACACTATGGCAGCTACCAGTATAGATTACTCTTGACACTATGGCAGCTACCAGTATATATGACTGTTGACACTATGGCAGCTACCAGTATGTATGACTCTTGACAGTATGGCAGCTACCAGTATATATGACTGTTGACACTATGGTAGCTACCAGTATAGATTACTCTTGACACTATGGCAGCTACCAGTATATATGACTGTTGACACTATGGTAGCTACCAGTATAGATTACTCTTGACACTATGGCCGCTACCAGTATATATGACTGTTGAGATTATGGCAGCTACCAGTATATATGACTGTTGACACTATGGCAGCTACCAGTATATATGACTGTTGACACTATGGCAGCTACCAGTATATATGACTGTTGACACTATGGCAGCTACCAGTATATATGACTGTTGACACTATGGCAGCTACCAGTATATATGACTGTTGACACTATGGCAGCTACCAGTATAGATGACTGTTGACAGTATGGCAGCTACCAGTATATATGACTGTTGACACTATGGCAGCTACCAGTATAGATGACTGTTGACAATATGGCAGCTACCAGTATATATGACTGTTGACACTATGGCAGCTACCAGTATATATGACTGTTGACACTCTGGCAGCTACCAGTATATATGACTGTTGACACTATGGCAGCTACCAGTATATATGACTGTTGACACTATGGCAGCTACCAGTATATATGACTGTTGACACTCTGGCAGCTACCAGTATATATGACTGTTGACACTATGGCAGCTACCAGTATATATGACTGTTGACACTATGGCAGCTACCAGTATAGATGACTGTTGACACTATGGCAGCTACCAGTATATATGACTCTTGACAGTATGGCAGCTACCAGTATATATGACTGTTGACACTATGGCAGCTACCAGTATATATGACTGTTGACACTATGGTAGCTACCAGTATAGATTACTCTTGACACTATGGCAGCTACCAGTATATATGACTGTTGACACTATGGTAGCTACCAGTATAGATTACTCTTGACACTATGGCCGCTACCAGTATAGTTGACTGTTGAAACTATGGCAGCTACCAGTATATATGACTGTTGACACTATGGCAGCTACCAGTATATATGACTGTTGACACTATGGCAGCTACCAGTATATATGACTGTTGACACTATGGCAGCTACCAGTATATATGACTGTTGACACTATGGCAGCTACCAGTATAGATGACTGTTGACAGTATGGCAGCTACCAGTATATATGACTGTTGACACTATGGCAGCTACCAGTATAGATGACTGTTGACAATATGGCAGCTACCAGTATATATGACTGTTGACACTATGGCAGCTACCAGTATAGATGACTGTTGACAATATGGCAGCTACCAGTATATATGACTGTTGACACTATGGCAGCTACCAGTATATATGACTGTTGACACTATGGCAGCTACCAGTATATATGACTGTTGACACTATGGCAGCTACCAGTATATATGACTGTTGACACTCTGGCAGCTACCAGTATATATGACTGTTGACACTATGGCAGCTACCAGTATATATGACTGTTGACACTCTGGCAGCTACCAGTATATATGACTGTTGACACTATGGCAGCTACCAGTATATATGACTGTTGACACTATGGCAGCTACCAGTATATATGACTGTTGACACTCTGGCAGCTACCAGTATATATGACTGTTGACACTATGGCAGCTACCAGTATATATGACTGTTGACACTATGGCAGCTACCAGTATAGATGACTGTTGACACTATGGCAGCTACCAGTATATATGACTCTTGACAGTATGGCAGCTACCAGTATATATGACTGTTGACACTATGGCAGCTACCAGTATATATGTCTGTTGACACTATGGCAGCTACCAGTATAGATGACTGTTGACACTATGGCAGCTACCAGTATAGATGACTGTTGACACTATGGCAGCTACCAGTATATATGACTGTTGACACTATGGCAGCTACCAGTATATATGACTGTTGACACTATGGCAGCTACCAGTATAGATGACTCTTGACACTATGGCAGCTACCAGTATAGATGACTCTTGACACTATGGCAGCTACCTGTATATATGACTGTTGACACTATGGCAGCTACCAGTATGTATGACTGTTGACACTATAGCAGCTACCAGTATATATGACTGTTGACACTATGGCAGCTACCAGTATATATGTCTGTTGACACTATGGCAGCTACCAGTATATATGAGTCTTGACACTATGGCAGCTACCAGTATATATGACTGTTGACACTATGGCAGCTACCAGTATAGATGACTGTTGACATTATGGCAGCTACCAGTATATATGACTGTTGACACTATGGCAGCTACCAGTATATATGACTGTTGACACTATGGCAGCTACCAGTATGTATGTCTGTTGACACTATGGCAGCTACCAGTATATATGACTGTTGACACTATGGCAGCTACCAGTATATATGACTGTTGACACTATATCAGCTACCAGTATATATGACTATTGACACTATGGCAGCTACCAGTATAGATGACTGTTGACACTATGGCAGCTACCAGTATATATGACTCTTGACACTATGGCAGCTACCAGTATATATGACTGTTGACACTATGGCAGCTACCAGTATATATGACTGTTGACATTATGGCAGCTACCAGTATATATGACTCTTGACACTATGGCAGCTATCAGTATATATGACTGTTGACACTATGGCAGCTACCAGTATATATGACTATTGACACTATGGCAGCTACCAGTATATATGACTGTTGACACTATGGCAGCTACCAGTATATATGACTGTTGACACTATGGCAGCTACCAGTATGTATGTCTGTTGACACTATGGCAGCTACCAGTATATATGACTGTTGACACTATGGCAGCTACCAGTATATATGACTGTTGACACTATATCAGCTACCAGTATATATGACTATTGACACTATGGCAGCTACCAGTATAGATGACTGTTGACACTATGGCAGCTACCAGTATAGATGACTGTTGACAGTATGGCAGCTACCAGTATAGATGACTGTTGACACTATGGCAGCTACCAGTATAGATGACTGTTGACACTATGGCAGCTACCAGTATATATGACTCTTGACACTATGGCAGCTACCAGTATATATGACTGTTGACACTATGGCAGCTACCAGTATATATGACTGTTGACAGTATGGCAGCTACCAGTATATATGACTGATGACAATATGGCAGCTACCAGTATATATGACTGTTGACTGTATGGCAGCTACCAGTATTGATGACTGTTGACACTATGGCAGCTACCAGTATATATGACTCTTGACACTATGGCAGCTACCAGTATATATGACTGTTGACACTATGGCAGATACCAATATAGATGACTGTTGACACTATGGCAGCTACCAGTATATATGACTCTTGACACTATGGCAGCTACCAGTATATATAACTGTTGACACTATGGCAGCTACCAGTATATATGACTGTTGACACTATGGCAGCTACCAGTATATATGATCTCTTGACACTATGGCAGCTACCAGTATATATGACTCTTGACACCATGGCAGCTACCAGTATATATGACTGTTGACACTATGGTAGCTACCAGTATATATGACTCTTGACACTATGGCAGCTACCAGTATAGATTACTCTTGACACTATGGCAGCTACCAGTATATATGACTGTTGACACTATGGCAGCTACCAGTATGTATGACTCTTGACAGTATGGCAGCTACCAGTATATATGACTGTTGACAATATGGTAGCTACCAGTATAGATTACTCTTGACACTATGGCAGCTACCAGTATATATGACTGTTGACACTATGGTAGCTACCAGTATAGATTACTCTTGACACTATGGCCGCTACCAGTATATATGACTGTTGACATTATGGCAGCTACCAGTATATATGACTGTTGACACTATGGCAGCTACCAGTATATATGACTGTTGACACTATGGCAGCTACCAGTATATATGACTGTTGACACTATGGCAGCTACCAGTATATATGACTGTTGACACTATGGCAGCTACCAGTATATATGACTGTTGACACTATGGCAGCTACCAGTATAGATGACTGTTGACAGTATGGCAGCTACCAGTATATATGACTGTTGACACTATGGCAGCTACCAGTATAGATGACTGTTGACAATATGGCAGCTACCAGTATATATGACTGTTGACACTATGGCAGCTACCAGTATATATGACTGTTGACACTCTGGCAGCTACCAGTATATATGACTGTTGACACTATGGCAGCTACCAGTATATATGACTGTTGACACTATGGCAGCTACCAGTATATATGACTGTTGACACTCTGGCAGCTACCAGTATATATGACTGTTGACACTATGGCAGCTACCAGTATATATGACTGTTGACACTATGGCAGCTACCAGTATAGATGACTGTTGACACTATGGCAGCTACCAGTATATATGACTCTTGACAGTATGGCAGCTACCAGTATATATGACTGTTGACACTATGGCAGCTACCAGTATATATGACTGTTGACACTATGGTAGCTACCAGTATAGATTACTCTTGACACTATGGCAGCTACCAGTATATATGACTGTTGACACTATGGTAGCTACCAGTATAGATTACTCTTGACACTATGGCCGCTACCAGTATAGTTGACTGTTGAAACTATGGCAGCTACCAGTATATATGACTGTTGACACTATGGCAGCTACCAGTATATATGACTGTTGACACTATGGCAGCTACCAGTATATATGACTGTTGACACTATGGCAGCTACCAGTATATATGACTGTTGACACTATGGCAGCTACCAGTATAGATGACTGTTGACAGTATGGCAGCTACCAGTATATATGACTGTTGACACTATGGCAGCTACCAGTATAGATGACTGTTGACAATATGGCAGCTACCAGTATATATGACTGTTGACACTATGGCAGCTACCAGTATATATGACTGTTGACACTCTGGCAGCTACCAGTATATATGACTGTTGACACTATGGCAGCTACCAGTATATATGACTGTTGACACTATGGCAGCTACCAGTATATATGACTGTTGACACTCTGGCAGCTACCAGTATATATGACTGTTGACACTATGGCAGCTACCAGTATATATGACTGTTGACACTATGGTAGCTACCAGTATATATGACTCTTGACACTATGGCAGCTACCAGTATAGATTACTCTTGACACTATGGCAGCTACCAGTATATATGACTGTTGACACTATGGCAGCTACCAGTATGTATGACTCTTGACAGTATGGCAGCTACCAGTATATATGACTGTTGACACTATGGTAGCTACCAGTATAGATTACTCTTGACACTATGGCAGCTACCAGTATATATGACTGTTGACACTATGGTAGCTACCAGTATAGATTACTCTTGACACTATGGCCGCTACCAGTATATATGACTGTTGACATTATGGCAGCTACCAGTATATATGACTGTTGACACTATGGCAGCTACCAGTATATATGACTGTTGACACTATGGCAGCTACCAGTATATATGACTGTTGACACTATGGCAGCTACCAGTATATATGAATGTTGACACTATGGCAGCTACCAGTATATATGACTGTTGACACTATGGCAGCTACCAGTATAGATGACTGTTGACAGTATGGCAGCTACCAGTATATATGACTGTTGACACTATGGCAGCTACCAGTATAGATGACTGTTGACAATATGGCAGCTACCAGTATATATGACTGTTGACACTATGGCAGCTACCAGTATATATGACTGTTGACACTCTGGCAGCTACCAGTATATATGACTGTTGACACTATGGCAGCTACCAGTATATATGACTGTTGACACTATGGCAGCTACCAGTATATATGACTGTTGACACTCTGGCAGCTACCAGTATATATGACTGTTGACACTATGGCAGCTACCAGTATATATGACTGTTGACACTATGGCAGCTACCAGTATAGATGACTGTTGACACTATGGCAGCTACCAGTATATATGACTCTTGACAGTATGGCAGCTACCAGTATATATGACTGTTGACACTATGGCAGCTACCAGTATATATGACTGTTGACACTATGGTAGCTACCAGTATAGATTACTCTTGACACTATGGCAGCTACCAGTATATATGACTGTTGACACTATGGTAGCTACCAGTATAGATTACTCTTGACACTATGGCCGCTACCAGTATAGTTGACTGTTGAAACTATGGCAGCTACCAGTATATATGACTGTTGACACTATGGCAGCTACCAGTATATATGACTGTTGACACTATGGCAGCTACCAGTATATATGACTGTTGACACTATGGCAGCTACCAGTATATATGACTGTTGACACTATGGCAGCTACCAGTATAGATGACTGTTGACAGTATGGCAGCTACCAGTATATATGACTGTTGACACTATGGCAGCTACCAGTATAGATGACTGTTGACAATATGGCAGCTACCAGTATATATGACTGTTGACACTATGGCAGCTACCAGTATAGATGACTGTTGACAATATGGCAGCTACCAGTATATATGACTGTTGACACTATGGCAGCTACCAGTATATATGACTGTTGACACTATGGCAGCTACCAGTATATATGACTGTTGACACTATGGCAGCTACCAGTATATATGACTGTTGACACTCTGGCAGCTACCAGTATATATGACTGTTGACACTATGGCAGCTACCAGTATATATGACTGTTGACACTCTGGCAGCTACCAGTATATATGACTGTTGACACTATGGCAGCTACCAGTATATATGACTGTTGACACTATGGCAGCTACCAGTATATATGACTGTTGACACTCTGGCCGCTACCAGTATATATGACTGTTGACACTATGGCAGCTACCAGTATATATGACTGTTGACACTATGGCAGCTACCAGTATAGATGACTGTTGACACTATGGCAGCTACCAGTATATATGACTCTTGACAGTATGGCAGCTACCAGTATATATGACTGTTGACACTATGGCAGCTACCAGTATATATGTCTGTTGACACTATGGCAGCTACCAGTATAGATGACTGTTGACACTATGGCAGCTACCAGTATAGATGACTGTTGACACTATGGCAGCTACCAGTATATATGACTGTTGACACTATGGCAGCTACCAGTATATATGACTGTTGACACTATGGCAGCTACCAGTATAGATGACTCTTGACACTATGGCAGCTACCAGTATAGATGACTCTTGACACTATGGCAGCTACCTGTATATATGACTGTTGACACTATGGCAGCTACCAGTATGTATGACTGTTGACACTATAGCAGCTACCAGTATATATGACTGTTGACACTATGGCAGCTACCAGTATATATGTCTGTTGACACTATGGCAGCTACCAGTATATATGACTGTTGACACTATGGCAGCTACCAGTATATATGACTGTTGACATTATGGCAGCTACCAGTATATATGACTATTGACACTATGGCAGCTACCAGTATATATGACTGTTGACACTATGGCAGCTACCAGTATATATGACTGTTGACACTATGGCAGCTACCAGTATGTATGACTCTTGACATTATGGCAGCTACCAGTATATATGACTATTGACACTATGGCAGCTACCAGTATATATGACTGTTGACACTATGGCAGCCACCAGTATGTATGACTCTTGACATTATGGCAGCTACCAGTATGTATGACTCCTGACACTATGGCAGCTACCAGTATATATGACTGTTGACACTATGGCAGCTACCAGTATATATAACTGTTGACATTATGGCAGCTACCAGTATATATGACTCTTGACACTATGGCAGCTACCAGTATGTATGACTCTTGACATTATGGCAGCTACCAGTATATATAACTGTTGACACTATGGCAGCTACCAGTATATATGACTGTTGACACTATGGCAGCTACCAGTATGTATGACTCTTGACATTATGGCAGCTACCAGTATAGATGACTGTTGACACTATGGCAGCTACCAGTATAGATGACTGTTGACACTATGGCAGCTACCAGTATATATGACTGTTGACACTATGGCAGCAACCAGTATAGATGACTCTTGACACTATGGCAGCTACCAGTATAGATGACTCTTGACACTATGGCAGCTACCAGTATATATGACTATTGACACTATGGCAGCTACCAGTATATATGACTGTTGACACTATGGCAGCTACCAGTATATATGACTGTTGACACTATAGCAGCTACCAGTATATATGACTGTTGACACTATGGCAGCTACCAGTATATATGACTGTTGACATTATGGCAGCTACCAGTATATATGACTGTTGACACTATGGCAGCTACCAGTATATATGACTGTTGACATTATGGCAGCTACCAGTATATATGACTGTTGACATTATGGCAGCTACCAGTATATATGACTGTTGACACTATGGCAGCTACCAGTATATATGACTGTTGACATTATGGCAGCTACCAGTATATATGACTGTTGACACTATAGCAGCTACCAGTATAGATGAGTGTTGACACTATGGCAGCTACCAGTATATATGACTGTTGACATTATGGCAGCTACCAGTATATATGACTGTTGACACTATGGCAGCTACCAGTATATATGACTGTTGACATTATGGCAGCTACCAGTATATATGTCTCTTGACACTATGGCAGCTACCAGTATATATGACTATTGACACTATGGCAGCTACCAGTATAGATGACTGTTGACACTATGGCAGCTACCAGTGTATATGACTCTTGACACTATGGCAGCTACCAGTATGTATGACTGTTGACACTATGGCAGCTACCAGTATATATGACTGTTGACATTATGGCAGCGACCAGTATATATGACTGTTGACACTATGGCAGCTACCAGTATATATGACTGTTGACACTATGGCAGCTACCAGTATGTATGACTGTTGACACTATGGCAGCTACCAGTATATATGACTCTTGACACTATGGCAGCTACCAGTATATATGACTGTTGACATTATGGCAGCTACCAGTATATATGACTGTTAACACTATGGCAGCTACCAGTATATATGACTGTTGACACTATGGCAGCTACCAGTATGTATGACTGTTGACACTATGGCAGCTACCAGTATATATGACTGTTGACACTATGGCAGCTACCAGTATATATGACTGTTGACATTATGGCAGCTACCAGTATATATGACTGTTGACACTATGGCAGTTACCAGTATATATGTCTGTTGACACTATGGCAGCTACCAGTATATATGACTGTTGACATTATGGCAGCTACCAGTATATATGACTCTTGACACTATGGCAGCTACCAGTATATATGACTGTTGACCCTATGGCAGCTACCAGTATATATGACTATTGACACTATGGCAGCTACCAGTATATATGACTGTTGTCACTATGGCAGCTACCGGTATATATGACTGTTGACACTATGGCAGCTACCAGTATATATGCCTGTTGACACTATGGCAGCTACCAGTATAGTTGACTGTTGACACTATGGCAGCTACCAGTATATATGACTATTGACACTATGGCAGCTACCAGTATATATGACTGTTGTCACTATGGCAGCTACCGGTATATATGACTGTTGACACTATGGCAGCTACCAGTATATATGCCTGTTGACACTATGGCAGCTACCAGTATATATGACTATTGACACTATGGCAGCTACCAGTATAGTTGACTGTTGAAACTATGGCAGCTACCAGTATATATGACTGTTGACACTATGGGAGCTACCAGTATAGATGACTGTTGACACTATGGCAGCTACCAGTATAGATGACTGTTGACACTATGTCAGCTACCAGTATATATGACTGTTGACACTATGGCAGCTACCAGTATATATGACTGTTGACATTATGGCAGCTACCAGTATATATGACTCTTGACACTATGGCAGCTACCAGTATATATGACTGTTGACACTATGGCAGCTACCAGTATATATGACTGTTGACACTATGGCAGCTACCAGTATACATGACTGTTGACACTCTGGCAGCTACCAGTATATATGACTGTTGACACTATGGCAGCTACCAGTATATATGACTGTTGACACTATGGCAGCTACCAGTATATATGACTGTTGACACTATGGCAGCTACCAGTATACATGACTGTTGACACTCTGGCAGCTACCAGTATATATGACTGTTGACACTCTGGCAGCTACCAGTATATATGACTGTTGACACTATGGCAGCTACCAGTATATATGACTGTTGACACTATGGCAGCTACCAGTATACATGACTGTTGACAGTATGGCAGATACCAGTATATATGACTGTTGACACTATGGCAGCTACCAGTATATATGACTGTTGACATTATGGCAGCTACCAGTATATATGACTCTTGACACTATGGCAGCTACCAGTATATATGACTGTTGACACTATGGCAGCTACCAGTATATATGACTGTTGACACTATGGCAGCTACCAGTATACATGACTGTTGACATTATGGCAGCTACCAGTATATATGAATGTTGACACTATGGCAGCTACCAGTATATATGAGTCTTGACACTATGGCAGCTACCAGTATAGATGACTGTTGACATTATGGCAGCTACCAGTATATATGACTGTTGACACTATGGCAGCTACCAGTATATATGACTGTTGACACTATGGCAGCTACCAGTATATATGACTGACACTATGGCAGCTACCAGTATATATGACAGTTGACATTATGGCAGCTACCAGTATATATGACTGTTGACACTATGGCAGCTACCAGTATATATGACTGACACTATGGCAGCTACCAGTATATATGACAGTTGACATTATGGCAGCTACCAGTATATATGACTATTGACACTATGGCAGCTACCAGTATATATGACAGTTGACATTATGGCAGCTACCAGTATATATGACTGTTGACACTATGGCAGCTACCAGTATATATGACAGTTGACATTATGGCAGCTACCAGTATATATGACTGTTGACACTATGGCAGCTACCAGTATATATGACTGACACTATGGCAGCTACCAGTATATATGACAGTTGACATTATGGCAGCTACCAGTATATATGACTATTGACACTATGGCAGCTACCAGTATATATGACAGTTGACATTATGGCAGCTACCAGTATATATGACTGTTGACACTATGGCAGCTACCAGTATATATGACAGTTGACATTATGGCAGCTACCAGTATATATGACTATTGACACTATGGCAGCTACCAGTATATATGACTGTTGACACTATGGCAGCTACCAGTATATATGACTGTTGACACTATGGCAGCTACCAGTATATATGAGTCTTGACACTATGGCAGCTACCAGTATATATGACTGTTGACACTATGGCAGCTACCAGTATAGATGACTGTTGACATTATGGCAGCTACCAGTATATATGACTGTTGACACTATGGCAGCTACCAGTATATATGAGTCTTGACACTATGGCAGCTACCAGTATAGATGACTGTTGACATTATGGCAGCTACCAGTATATATGACTGTTGACACTATGGCAGCTACCAGTATATATGACTGTTGACACTATGGCAGCTACCAGTATATATGACTATTGACACTATGGCAGCTACCAGTATATATGACTGACACTATGGCAGCTACCAGTATATATGACAGTTGACATTATGGCAGCTACCAGTATATATGACTGTTGACACTATGGCAGCTACCAGTATATATGACTGACACTATGGCAGCTACCAGTATATATGACAGTTGACATTATGGCAGCTACCAGTATATATGACTGTTGACACTATGGCAGCTACCAGTATATATGACTGTTGACATTATGGCAGCTACCAGTATATATGACTCTTGACACTATGGCAGCTACCAGTATATATGACTGTTGACACTATGGCAGCTACCAGTATATATGACTATTGACACTATGGCAGCTACCAGTATATATGACTGTTGACACTATGGCTGCTACCAGTATATATGACTGTTGACACTATGGCAGCTACCAGTATGTATGTCTGTTGACACTATGGCAGCTACCAGTATATATGACTGTTGACACTATGGCAGCTACCAGTATATATGACTGTTGACACTATATCAGCTACCAGTATATATGACTATTGACACTATGGCAGCTACCAGTATAGATGACTGTTGACACTATGGCAGCTACCAGTATATATGACTCTTGACACTATGGCAGCTACCAGTATATATGACTGTTGACACTATGGCAGCTACCAGTATATATGACTGTTGACATTATGGCAGCTACCAGTATATATGACTCTTGACACTATGGCAGCTATCAGTATATATGACTGTTGACACTATGGCAGCTACCAGTATATATGACTATTGACACTATGGCAGCTACCAGTATATATGACTGTTGACACTATGGCAGCTACCAGTATATATGACTGTTGACACTATGGCAGCTACCAGTATGTATGTCTGTTGACACTATGGCAGCTACCAGTATATATGACTGTTGACACTATGGCAGCTACCAGTATATATGACTGTTGACACTATATCAGCTACCAGTATATATGACTATTGACACTATGGCAGCTACCAGTATAGATGACTGTTGACACTATGGCAGCTACCAGTATATATGACTCTTGACACTATGGCAGCTACCAGTATATATGACTGTTGACACTATGGCAGCTACCAGTATATATGACTGTTGACAGTATGGCAGCTACCAGTATATATGACTGATGACAATATGGCAGCTACCAGTATATATGACTGTTGACTGTATGGCAGCTACCAGTATTGATGACTGTTGACACTATGGCAGCTACCAGTATATATGACTCTTGACACTATGGCAGCTACCAGTATATATGACTGTTGACACTATGGCAGATACCAATATAGATGACTGTTGACACTATGGCAGCTACCAGTATATATGACTCTTGACACTATGGCAGCTACCAGTATATATGACTCTTGACACTATGGCAGCTACCAGTATATATGACTCTTGACACTATGGCAGCTACCAGTATATATGACTCTTGACACTATGGCAGCTACCAGTATATATGACTGTTGACACTATGGCAGCTACCAGTATATATGACTGTTGACACTATGGCAGCTACCAGTATAGATGACTGTTGACACTATGGCAGCTACCAGTATATATGACTGTTGACACTATAGCAGCTACCAGTATATATGACTGTTGACACTATGGCAGCTACCAGTATATATGACTCTTGACACCATGGCAGCTACCAGTATATATGACTGTTGACACTATGGTAGCTACCAGTATATATGACTCTTGACACTATGGCAGCTACCAGTATAGATTACTCTTGACACTATGGCAGCTACCAGTATATATGACTGTTGACACTATGGCAGCTACCAGTATGTATGACTCTTGACAGTATGGCAGCTACCAGTATATATGACTGTTGACACTATGGTAGCTACCAGTATAGATTACTCTTGACACTATGGCAGCTACCAGTATATATGACTGTTGACACTATGGTAGCTACCAGTATAGATTACTCTTGACACTATGGCCGCTACCAGTATAGTTGACTGTTGAAACTATGGCAGCTACCAGTATATATGACTGTTGACACTATGGCAGCTACCAGTATATATGACTGTTGAC
The DNA here is from genome assembly GCA_964016885.1 of Eledone cirrhosa. Lineage (NCBI taxonomy): Eukaryota > Metazoa > Mollusca > Cephalopoda > Octopoda > Eledonidae > Eledone > Eledone cirrhosa. The sequence goes on from OZ024745.1 coordinate 1,593,473, forward strand.
ACTATGGCAGCTACCAGTATATATGACTGTTGACACTATGGCAGCTACCAGTATATATGACTGTTGACACTATGGCAGCTACCAGTATAGATGACTGTTGACAGTATGGCAGCTACCAGTATATATGACTGTTGACACTATGGCAGCTACCAGTATAGATGACTGTTGACAATATGGCAGCTACCAGTATATATGACTGTTGACACTATGGCAGCTACCAGTATAGATGACTGTTGACACTATGGCAGCTACCAGTATATATGACTGTTGACACTATGGCAGCTACCAGTATATATGACTGTTGACACTATGGCAGCTACCAGTATATATGACTATTGACACGATGGCAGCTACCAGTATATATGACTGACACTATGGCAGCTACCAGTATATATGACTGTTGACACTATGGCAGCTACCAGTATATATGACTGTTGACACTATGGCAGCTACCAGTATAGATGACTGTTGACACTATGGCAGCTACCAGTATATATGACTGTTGACACTATGGCAGCTACCAGTATGTATGACTGTTGACACTATGGCAGCTACCTGTATATATGTCTGTTGACACTATGGCAGCTACCAGTATGTATGACTCTTGACACTATGGCAGCTACCAGTATATATGACTGTTGACACTATGGCAGCTACCTGTATATATGACTGTTGACACTATGGCAGCTACCAGTATATATGACTATTGACACTATGGCAGCTACCAGTATATATGACTGTTGACACTATGGCAGCTACCAGTATATATGACTATTGACACTATGGCAGCTACCAGTATATATGACTGTTGACACTATGGCAGCTACCAGTATATATGATTGTTAACACTATGGCAGCTACCAGTATATATGACTGTTGACACGATGGCAGCTACCAGTATATATGACTGACACTATGGCAGCTACCAGTATATATGAGTGTTGACACTATGGCAGCTACCAGTATATATGACTGTTGACACTATGGCAGCTACCAGTATATATGACTGTTGACACTATATCAGCTACCAGTATAGATGACTGTTGACACTATGGTAGCTACCAGTATATATGACTGTTGACACTATGGTAGCTACCAGTATATATGACTGTTGACACTATGGCAGCTACCAGTATATATGACTGTTAACACTTTGGCAGCTACCAGTATGTATGACTGTTGACACTATGGCAGCTACCAGTATATATAACTGTTGACACTATGGCAGCTACCAGTATATATGACTGTTGACACTATGGCAGCTACCAGTATGTATGACTGTTGACACTATGGCAGCTACCAGTATATATGACTGTTGACACTATGGCAGCTACCAGTATGTATGACTGTTGACACTATGGCAGCTACCAGTATATATGACTGTTGACACTATGGCAGCTACCAGTATATATGACTGTTGACACTATGGCAGCTACCAGTATATATGACTGTTGACACTATGGCAGCTACCAGTATGTATGACTGTTGACACTATGGCAGCTACCTGTATATATGTCTGTTGACACTATGGCAGCTACCAGTATATATGACTGTTGACACTATGGCAGCTACCAGTATATATGACTGTTGACATTATGGCAGCTACCAGTATGTATGACTGTTGACACTATGGCAGCTACCAGTATGTATGACTGTTGACACTATGGTAGCTACCAGTATATATGACTGTTGACACTATGGTAGCTACCAGTATATATGACTGTTGACACTATGGCAGCTACCAGTATATATGACTGACACTATGGCAGCTACCAGTATATATGACAGTTGACATTATGGCAGCTACCAGTATATATGACTGTTGACACTATGGCAGCTACCAGTATATATGACTGTTGACATTATGGCAGCTACCAGTATATATGACTCTTGACACTATGGCAGCTACCAGTATATATGACTGTTGACACTATGGCAGCTACCAGTATATATGACTATTGACACTATGGCAGCTACCAGTATATATGACTGTTGACACTATGGCAGCTACCAGCATATATGACTGTTGACACTATGGCAGCTACAAGTATGTATGTCTGTTGACACTATGGCAGCTACCAGTATATATGACTGTTGACACTATGGCAGCTACCAGTATATATGACTGTTGACACTATATCAGCTACCAGTATATATGACTATTGACACTATGGCAGCTACCAGTATAGATGACTGTTGACACTATGGCAGCTACCAGTATATATGACTCTTGACACTATGGCAGCTACCAGTATATATGACTGTTGACACTATGGCAGCTACCAGTATATATGACTGTTGACATTATGGCAGCTACCAGTATATATGACTGTTGACACTATGGTAGCTACCAGTATAGATTACTCTTGACACTATGGCAGCTACCAGTATATATGACTGTTGACACTATGGCAGCTACCAGTATATATGACTGTTGACACTATGGTAGCTACCAGTATAGATTACTCTTGACACTATGGCAGCTACCAGTATATATGACTGTTGACACTATGGTAGCTACCATTATAGATTACTCTTGACACTATGGCCGCTACCAGTATATATGACTGTTGACATTATGGCAGCTACCAGTATATATGACTGTTGACACTATGGCAGCTACCAGTATATATGACTGTTGACACTATGGCAGCTACCAGTATATATGACTGTTGACACTATGGCAGCTACCAGTATATATGACTGTTGACACTATGGCAGCTACCAGTATATATGACTGTTGACACTATGGCAGCTACCAGTATAGATGACTGTTGACAGTATGGCAGCTACCAGTATATATGACTGTTGACACTATGGCAGCTACCAGTATAGATGACTGTTGACAATATGGCTGCTACCAGTATATATGACTGTTGACACTATGGCAGCTACCAGTATATATGACTGTTGACACTCTGGCAGCTACCAGTATATATGACTGTTGACACTATGGCAGCTACCAGTATATATGACTGTTGACACTATGGCAGCTACCAGTATATATGACTGTTGACACTCTGGCAGCTACCAGTATATATGACTGTTGACACTATGGCAGCTACCAGTATATATGACTGTTGACACTATGGCAGCTACCAGTATAGATGACTGTTGACACTATGGCAGCTACCAGTATATATGACTCTTGACAGTATGACAGCTACCAGTATATATGACTGTTGACACTATGGCAGCTACCAGTATATATGACTGTTGACACTATGGTAGCTACCAGTATAGATTACTCTTGACACTATGGCAGCTACCAGTATATATGACTGTTGACACTATGGTAGCTACCAGTATAGATTACTCTTGACACTATGGCCGCTACCAGTATAGTTGACTGTTGAAACTATGGCAGCTACCAGTATATATGACTGTTGACACTATGGCAGCTACCAGTATATATGACTGTTGACACTATGGCAGCTACCAGTATATATGACTGTTGACACTATGGCAGCTACCAGTATATATGACTGTTGACACTATGGCAGCTACCAGTATAGATGACTGTTGACAGTATGGCAGCTACCAGTATATATGACTGTTGACACTATGGCAGCTACCAGTATAGATGACTGTTGACAATATGGCAGCTACCAGTATATATGACTGTTGACACTATGGCAGCTACCAGTATATATGACTGTTGACACTCTGGCAGCTACCAGTATATATGACTGTTGACACTATGGCAGCTACCAGTATATATGACTGTTGACACTATGGCAGCTACCAGTATATATGACTGTTGACACTCTGGCAGCTACCAGTATATATGACTGTTGACACTATGGCAGCTACCAGTATATATGACTGTTGACACTATGGTAGCTACCAGTATATATGACTCTTGACACTATGGCAGCTACCAGTATAGATTACTCTTGACACTATGGCAGCTACCAGTATATATGACTGTTGACACTATGGCAGCTACCAGTATGTATGACTCTTGACAGTATGGCAGCTACCAGTATATATGACTGTTGACACTATGGTAGCTACCAGTATAGATTACTCTTGACACTATGGCAGCTACCAGTATATATGACTGTTGACACTATGGTAGCTACCAGTATAGATTACTCTTGACACTATGGCCGCTACCAGTATATATGACTGTTGACATTATGGCAGCTACCAGTATATATGACTGTTGACACTATGGCAGCTACCAGTATATATGACTGTTGACACTATGGCAGCTACCAGTATATATGACTGTTGACACTATGGCAGCTACCAGTATATATGACTGTTGACACTATGGCAGCTACCAGTATATATGACTGTTGACACTATGGCAGCTACCAGTATAGATGACTGTTGACAGTATGGCAGCTACCAGTATATATGACTGTTGACACTATGGCAGCTACCAGTATAGATGACTGTTGACAATATGGCAGCTACCAGTATATATGACTGTTGACACTATGGCAGCTACCAGTATATATGACTGTTGACACTCTGGCAGCTACCAGTATATATGACTGTTGACACTATGGCAGCTACCAGTATATATGACTGTTGACACTATGGCAGCTACCAGTATATATGACTGTTGACACTCTGGCAGCTACCAGTATATATGACTGTTGACACTATGGCAGCTACCAGTATATATGACTGTTGACACTATGGCAGCTACCAGTATAGATGACTGTTGACACTATGGCAGCTACCAGTATATATGACTCTTGACAGTATGGCAGCTACCAGTATATATGACTGTTGACACTATGGCAGCTACCAGTATATATGACTGTTGACACTATGGTAGCTACCAGTATAGATTACTCTTGACACTATGGCAGCTACCAGTATATATGACTGTTGACACTATGGTAGCTACCAGTATAGATTACTCTTGACACTATGGCCGCTACCAGTATAGTTGACTGTTGAAACTATGGCAGCTACCAGTATATATGACTGTTGACACTATGGCAGCTACCAGTATATATGACTGTTGACACTATGGCAGCTACCAGTATATATGACTGTTGACACTATGGCAGCTACCAGTATATATGACTGTTGACACTATGGCAGCTACCAGTATAGATGACTGTTGACAGTATGGCAGCTACCAGTATATATGACTGTTGACACTATGGCAGCTACCAGTATAGATGACTGTTGACAATATGGCAGCTACCAGTATATATGACTGTTGACACTATGGCAGCTACCAGTATAGATGACTGTTGACAATATGGCAGCTACCAGTATATATGACTGTTGACACTATGGCAGCTACCAGTATATATGACTGTTGACACTATGGCAGCTACCAGTATATATGACTGTTGACACTATGGCAGCTACCAGTATATATGACTGTTGACACTCTGGCAGCTACCAGTATATATGACTGTTGACACTATGGCAGCTACCAGTATATATGACTGTTGACACTCTGGCAGCTACCAGTATATATGACTGTTGACACTATGGCAGCTACCAGTATATATGACTGTTGACACTATGGCAGCTACCAGTATATATGACTGTTGACACTCTGGCAGCTACCAGTATATATGACTGTTGACACTATGGCAGCTACCAGTATATATGACTGTTGACACTATGGCAGCTACCAGTATAGATGACTGTTGACACTATGGCAGCTACCAGTATATATGACTCTTGACAGTATGGCAGCTACCAGTATATATGACTGTTGACACTATGGCAGCTACCAGTATATATGTCTGTTGACACTATGGCAGCTACCAGTATAGATGACTGTTGACACTATGGCAGCTACCAGTATAGATGACTGTTGACACTATGGCAGCTACCAGTATATATGACTGTTGACACTATGGCAGCTACCAGTATATATGACTGTTGACACTATGGCAGCTACCAGTATAGATGACTCTTGACACTATGGCAGCTACCAGTATAGATGACTCTTGACACTATGGCAGCTACCTGTATATATGACTGTTGACACTATGGCAGCTACCAGTATGTATGACTGTTGACACTATAGCAGCTACCAGTATATATGACTGTTGACACTATGGCAGCTACCAGTATATATGTCTGTTGACACTATGGCAGCTACCAGTATATATGACTGTTGACACTATGGCAGCTACCAGTATATATGACTGTTGACATTATGGCAGCTACCAGTATATATGACTATTGACACTATGGCAGCTACCAGTATATATGACTGTTGACACTATGGCAGCTACCAGTATATATGACTGTTGACACTATGGCAGCTACCAGTATGTATGACTCTTGACATTATGGCAGCTACCAGTATATATGACTATTGACACTATGGCAGCTACCAGTATATATGACTGTTGACACTATGGCAGCCACCAGTATGTATGACTCTTGACATTATGGCAGCTACCAGTATGTATGACTCCTGACACTATGGCAGCTACCAGTATATATGACTGTTGACACTATGGCAGCTACCAGTATATATAACTGTTGACATTATGGCAGCTACCAGTATATATGACTCTTGACACTATGGCAGCTACCAGTATGTATGACTCTTGACATTATGGCAGCTACCAGTATATATAACTGTTGACACTATGGCAGCTACCAGTATATATGACTGTTGACACTATGGCAGCTACCAGTATGTATGACTCTTGACATTATGGCAGCTACCAGTATAGATGACTGTTGACACTATGGCAGCTACCAGTATAGATGACTGTTGACACTATGGCAGCTACCAGTATATATGACTGTTGACACTATGGCAGCAACCAGTATAGATGACTCTTGACACTATGGCAGCTACCAGTATAGATGACTCTTGACACTATGGCAGCTACCAGTATATATGACTATTGACACTATGGCAGCTACCAGTATATATGACTGTTGACACTATGGCAGCTACCAGTATATATGACTGTTGACACTATAGCAGCTACCAGTATATATGACTGTTGACACTATGGCAGCTACCAGTATATATGACTGTTGACATTATGGCAGCTACCAGTATATATGACTGTTGACACTATGGCAGCTACCAGTATATATGACTGTTGACATTATGGCAGCTACCAGTATATATGACTGTTGACATTATGGCAGCTACCAGTATATATGACTGTTGACACTATGGCAGCTACCAGTATATATGACTGTTGACATTATGGCAGCTACCAGTATATATGACTGTTGACACTATAGCAGCTACCAGTATAGATGAGTGTTGACACTATGGCAGCTACCAGTATATATGACTGTTGACATTATGGCAGCTACCAGTATATATGACTGTTGACACTATGGCAGCTACCAGTATATATGACTGTTGACATTATGGCAGCTACCAGTATATATGTCTCTTGACACTATGGCAGCTACCAGTATATATGACTATTGACACTATGGCAGCTACCAGTATAGATGACTGTTGACACTATGGCAGCTACCAGTGTATATGACTCTTGACACTATGGCAGCTACCAGTATGTATGACTGTTGACACTATGGCAGCTACCAGTATATATGACTGTTGACATTATGGCAGCGACCAGTATATATGACTGTTGACACTATGGCAGCTACCAGTATATATGACTGTTGACACTATGGCAGCTACCAGTATGTATGACTGTTGACACTATGGCAGCTACCAGTATATATGACTCTTGACACTATGGCAGCTACCAGTATATATGACTGTTGACATTATGGCAGCTACCAGTATATATGACTGTTAACACTATGGCAGCTACCAGTATATATGACTGTTGACACTATGGCAGCTACCAGTATGTATGACTGTTGACACTATGGCAGCTACCAGTATATATGACTGTTGACACTATGGCAGCTACCAGTATATATGACTGTTGACATTATGGCAGCTACCAGTATATATGACTGTTGACACTATGGCAGTTACCAGTATATATGTCTGTTGACACTATGGCAGCTACCAGTATATATGACTGTTGACATTATGGCAGCTACCAGTATATATGACTCTTGACACTATGGCAGCTACCAGTATATATGACTGTTGACCCTATGGCAGCTACCAGTATATATGACTGTTGACACTATGGCAGCTACCAGTATATATGACTGTTGACACTATGGCAGCTACCAGTATATATGACTGTTGACACTATAGCAGCTACCAGTATATATGATTGTTGACACTATGGCAGCTACCAGTATATATGACAGTTGACACTATGGCAGCTACCAGTATATATGACTGTTGACACTATGGCAGCTACCAGTATATATGACTATTGACACTATGGCAGCTACCAGTATATATGACTGTTGTCACTATGGCAGCTACCGGTATATATGACTGTTGACACTATGGCAGCTACCAGTATATATGCCTGTTGACACTATGGCAGCTACCAGTATATATGACTATTGACACTATGGCAGCTACCAGTATAGTTGACTGTTGAAACTATGGCAGCTACCAGTATATATGACTGTTGACACTATGGGAGCTACCAGTATAGATGACTGTTGACACTATGGCAGCTACCAGTATAGATGACTGTTGACACTATGTCAGCTACCAGTATATATGACTGTTGACACTATGGCAGCTACCAGTATATATGACTGTTGACATTATGGCAGCTACCAGTATATATGACTCTTGACACTATGGCAGCTACCAGTATATATGACTGTTGACACTATGGCAGCTACCAGTATATATGACTGTTGACACTATGGCAGCTACCAGTATACATGACTGTTGACACTCTGGCAGCTACCAGTATATATGACTGTTGACACTATGGCAGCTACCAGTATATATGACTGTTGACACTATGGCAGCTACCAGTATATATGACTGTTGACACTATGGCAGCTACCAGTATACATGACTGTTGACACTCTGGCAGCTACCAGTATATATGACTGTTGACACTCTGGCAGCTACCAGTATATATGACTGTTGACACTATGGCAGCTACCAGTATATATGACTGTTGACACTATGGCAGCTACCAGTATACATGACTGTTGACAGTATGGCAGATACCAGTATATATGACTGTTGACACTATGGCAGCTACCAGTATATATGACTGTTGACATTATGGCAGCTACCAGTATATATGACTCTTGACACTATGGCAGCTACCAGTATATATGACTGTTGACACTATGGCAGCTACCAGTATATATGACTGTTGACACTATGGCAGCTACCAGTATACATGACTGTTGACATTATGGCAGCTACCAGTATATATGACTGTTGACACTATGGCAGCTACCAGTATATATGAGTCTTGACACTATGGCAGCTACCAGTATAGATGACTGTTGACATTATGGCAGCTACCAGTATATATGACTGTTGACACTATGGCAGCTACCAGTATATATGACTGTTGACACTATGGCAGCTACCAGTATATATGACTGACACTATGGCAGCTACCAGTATATATGACAGTTGACATTATGGCAGCTACCAGTATATATGACTGTTGACACTATGGCAGCTACCAGTATATATGACTGACACTATGGCAGCTACCAGTATATATGACAGTTGACATTATGGCAGCTACCAGTATATATGACTATTGACACTATGGCAGCTACCAGTATATATGACAGTTGACATTATGGCAGCTACCAGTATATATGACTGTTGACACTATGGCAGCTACCAGTATATATGACAGTTGACATTATGGCAGCTACCAGTATATATGACTGTTGACACTATGGCAGCTACCAGTATATATGACTGACACTATGGCAGCTACCAGTATATATGACAGTTGACATTATGGCAGCTACCAGTATATATGACTATTGACACTATGGCAGCTACCAGTATATATGACAGTTGACATTATGGCAGCTACCAGTATATATGACTGTTGACACTATGGCAGCTACCAGTATATATGACAGTTGACATTATGGCAGCTACCAGTATATATGACTATTGACACTATGGCAGCTACCAGTATATATGACTGTTGACACTATGGCAGCTACCAGTATATATGACTGTTGACACTATGGCAGCTACCAGTATATATGAGTCTTGACACTATGGCAGCTACCAGTATATATGACTGTTGACACTATGGCAGCTACCAGTATAGATGACTGTTGACATTATGGCAGCTACCAGTATATATGACTGTTGACACTATGGCAGCTACCAGTATATATGAGTCTTGACACTATGGCAGCTACCAGTATAGATGACTGTTGACATTATGGCAGCTACCAGTATATATGACTGTTGACACTATGGCAGCTACCAGTATATATGACTGTTGACACTATGGCAGCTACCAGTATATATGACTATTGACACTATGGCAGCTACCAGTATATATGACTGACACTATGGCAGCTACCAGTATATATGACAGTTGACATTATGGCAGCTACCAGTATATATGACTGTTGACACTATGGCAGCTACCAGTATATATGACTGACACTATGGCAGCTACCAGTATATATGACAGTTGACATTATGGCAGCTACCAGTATATATGACTGTTGACACTATGGCAGCTACCAGTATATATGACTGTTGACATTATGGCAGCTACCAGTATATATGACTCTTGACACTATGGCAGCTACCAGTATATATGACTGTTGACAATATGGCAGCTACCAGTATATATGACTATTGACACTATGGCAGCTACCAGTATATATGACTGTTGACACTATGGCTGCTACCAGTATATATGACTGTTGACACTATGGCAGCTACCAGTATGTATGTCTGTTGACACTATGGCAGCTACCAGTATATATGACTGTTGACACTATGGCAGCTACCAGTATATATGACTGTTGACACTATATCAGCTACCAGTATATATGACTATTGACACTATGGCAGCTACCAGTATAGATGACTGTTGACACTATGGCAGCTACCAGTATATATGACTCTTGACACTATGGCAGCTACCAGTATATATGACTGTTGACACTATGGCAGCTACCAGTATATATGACTGTTGACATTATGGCAGCTACCAGTATATATGACTCTTGACACTATAGCAGCTATCAGTATATATGACTGTTGACACTATGGCAGCTACCAGTATATATGACTATTGACACTATGGCAGCTACCAGTATATATGACTGTTGACACTATGGCAGCTACCAGTATATATGACTGTTGACACTATGGCAGCTACCAGTATGTATGTCTGTTGACACTATGGCAGCTACCAGTATATATGACTGTTGACACTATGGCAGCTACCAGTATATATGACTGTTGACACTATATCAGCTACCAGTATATATGACTATTGACACTATGGCAGCTACCAGTATAGATGACTGTTGACACTATGGCAGCTACCAGTATATATGACTCTTGACACTATGGCAGCTACCAGTATATATGACTGTTGACACTATGGCAGCTACCAGTATATATGACTGTTGACAGTATGGCAGCTACCAGTATATATGACTGATGACAATATGGCAGCTACCAGTATATATGACTGTTGACTGTATGGCAGCTACCAGTATTGATGACTGTTGACACTATGGCAGCTACCAGTATATATGACTCTTGACACTATGGCAGCTACCAGTATATATGACTGTTGACACTATGGCAGATACCAATATAGATGACTGTTGACACTATGGCAGCTACCAGTATATATGACTCTTGACACTATGGCAGCTACCAGTATATATGACTCTTGACACTATGGCAGCTACCAGTATATATGACTCTTGACACTATGGCAGCTACCAGTATATATGACTCTTGACACTATGGCAGCTACCAGTATATATGACTGTTGACACTATGGCAGCTACCAGTATATATGACTGTTGACACTATGGCAGCTACCAGTATAGATGACTGTTGACACTATGGCAGCTACCAGTATATATGACTGTTGACACTATAGCAGCTACCAGTATATATGACTGTTGACACTATGGCAGCTACCAGTATATATGACTCTTGACACCATGGCAGCTACCAGTATATATGACTGTTGACACTATGGTAGCTACCAGTATATATGACTCTTGACACTATGGCAGCTACCAGTATAGATTACTCTTCACACTATGGCAGCTACCAGTATATATGACTGTTGACACTATGGCAGCTACCAGTATGTATGACTCTTGACAGTATGGCAGCTACCAGTATATATGACTGTTGACACTATGGTAGCTACCAGTATAGATTACTCTTGACACTATGGCAGCTACCAGTATATATGACTGTTGACACTATGGTAGCTACCAGTATAGATTACTCTTGACACTATGGCCGCTACCAGTATAGTTGACTGTTGAAACTATGGCAGCTACCAGTATATATGACTGTTGACACTATGGCAGCTACCAGTATATATGACTGTTGACACTATGGCAGCTACCAGTATATATGACTGTTGACACTATGGCAGCTACCAGTATATATGACTGTTGACACTATGGCAGCTACCAGTATAGATGACTGTTGACAGTATGGCAGCTACCAGTATATATGACTGTTGACACTATGGCAGCTACCAGTATAGATGACTGTTGACAATATGGCAGCTACCAGTATATATGACTGTTGACACTATGGCAGCTACCAGTATAGATGACTGTTGACACTATGGCAGCTACCAGTATATATGACTGTTGACACTATGGCAGCTACCAGTATATATGACTGTTGACACTATGGCAGCTACCAGTATATATGACTATTGACACGATGGCAGCTACCAGTATATATGACTGACACTATGGCAGCTACCAGTATATATGACTGTTGACACTATGGCAGCTACCAGTATATATGACTGTTGACACTATGGCAGCTACCAGTATAGATGACTGTTGACACTATGGCAGCTACCAGTATATATGACTGTTGACACTATGGCAGCTACCAGTATGTATGACTGTTGACACTATGGCAGCTACCTGTATATATGTCTGTTGACACTATGGCAGCTACCAGTATGTATGACTCTTGACACTATGGCAGCTACCAGTATATATGACTGTTGACACTATGGCAGCTACCTGTATATATGACTGTTGACACTATGGCAGCTACCAGTATATATGACTATTGACACTATGGCAGCTACCAGTATATATGACTGTTGACACTATGGCAGCTACCAGTATATATGACTATTGACACTATGGCAGCTACCAGTATATATGACTGTTGACACTATGGCAGCTACCAGTATATATGATTGTTAACACTATGGCAGCTACCAGTATATATGACTGTTGACACGATGGCAGCTACCAGTATATATGACTGACACTATGGCAGCTACCAGTATATATGACTGTTGACACTATGGCAGCTACCAGTATATATGACTGTTGACACTATGGCAGCTACCAGTATATATGACTGTTGACACTATATCAGCTACCAGTATAGATGACTGTTGACACTATGGTAGCTACCAGTATATATGACTGTTGACACTATGGTAGCTACCAGTATATATGACTGTTGACACTATGGCAGCTACCAGTATATATGACTGTTAACACTTTGGCAGCTACCAGTATGTATGACTGTTGACACTATGGCAGCTACCAGTATATATAACTGTTGACACTATGGCAGCTACCAGTATATATGACTGTTGACACTATGGCAGCTACCAGTATGTATGACTGTTGACACTATGGCAGCTACCAGTATATATGACTGTTGACACTATGGCAGCTACCAGTATGTATGACTGTTGACACTATGGCAGCTACCAGTATATATGACTGTTGACACTATGGCAGCTACCAGTATATATGACTGTTGACACTATGGCAGCTACCAGTATATATGACTGTTGACACTATGGCAGCTACCAGTATGTATGACTGTTGACACTATGGCAGCTACCTGTATATATGTCTGTTGACACTATGGCAGCTACCAGTATATATGACTGTTGACACTATGGCAGCTACCAGTATATATGACTGTTGACATTATGGCAGCTACCAGTATGTATGACTGTTGACACTATGGCAGCTACCAGTATGTATGACTGTTGACACTATGGTAGCTACCAGTATATATGACTGTTGACACTATGGTAGCTACCAGTATATATGACTGTTGACACTATGGCAGCTACCAGTATATATGACTGACACTATGGCAGCTACCAGTATATATGACAGTTGACATTATGGCAGCTACCAGTATATATGACTGTTGACACTATGGCAGCTACCAGTATATATGACTGTTGACATTATGGCAGCTACCAGTATATATGACTCTTGACACTATGGCAGCTACCAGTATATATGACTGTTGACACTATGGCAGCTACCAGTATATATGACTATTGACACTATGGCAGCTACCAGTATATATGACTGTTGACACTATGGCAGCTACCAGTATATATGACTGTTGACACTATGGCAGCTACAAGTATGTATGTCTGTTGACACTATGGCAGCTACCAGTATATATGACTGTTGACACTATGGCAGCTACCAGTATATATGACTGTTGACACTATATCAGCTACCAGTATATATGACTATTGACACTATGGCAGCTACCAGTATAGATGACTGTTGACACTATGGCAGCTACCAGTATATATGACTCTTGACACTATGGCAGCTACCAGTATATATGACTGTTGACACTATGGCAGCTACCAGTATATATGACTGTTGACATTATGGCAGCTACCAGTATATATGACTCTTGACACTATGGCAGCTATCAGTATATATGACTGTTGACACTATGGCAGCTACCAGTATATATGACTATTGACACTATGGCAGCTACCAGTATATATGACTGTTGACACTATGGCAGCTACCAGTATATATGACTGTTGACACTATGGCAGCTACCAGTATGTATGTCTGTTGACACTATGGCAGCTACCAGTATATATGACTGTTGACACTATGGCAGCTACCAGTATATATGACTGTTGACACTATATCAGCTACCAGTATATATGACTATTGACACTATGGCAGCTACCAGTATAGATGACTGTTGACACTATGGCAGCTACCAGTATATATGACTCTTGACACTATGGCAGCTACCAGTATATATGACTGTTGACACTATGGCAGCTACCAGTATATATGACTGTTGACAGTATGGCAGCTACCAGTATATATGACTGATGACAATATGGCAGCTACCAGTATATATGACTGTTGACTGTATGGCAGCTACCAGTATTGATGTCTGTTGACACTATGGCAGCTACCAGTATATATGACTCTTGACACTATGGCAGCTACCAGTATATATGACTGTTGACACTATGGCAGATACCAATATAGATGACTGTTGACACTATGGCAGCTACCAGTATATATGACTCTTGACACTATGGCAGCTACCAGTATATATGACTCTTGACACTATGGCAGCTACCAGTATATATGACTCTTGACACTATGGCAGCTACCAGTATATATGACTCTTGACACTATGGCAGCTACCAGTATATATGACTGTTGACACTATGGCAGCTACCAGTATATATGACTGTTGACACTATGGCAGCTACCAGTATAGATGACTGTTGACACTATGGCAGCTACCAGTATATATGACTGTTGACACTATAGCAGCTACCAGTATATATGACTGTTGACACTATGGCAGCTACCAGTATATATGACTCTTGACACCATGGCAGCTACCAGTATATATGACTGTTGACACTATGGTAGCTACCAGTATATATGACTCTTGACACTATGGCAGCTACCAGTATAGATTACTCTTGACACTATGGCAGCTACCAGTATATATGACTGTTGACACTATGGCAGCTACCAGTATGTATGACTCTTGACAGTATGGCAGCTACCAGTATATATGACTGTTGACACTATGGTAGCTACCAGTATAGATTACTCTTGACACTATGGCAGCTACCAGTATATATGACTGTTGACACTATGGTAGCTACCAGTATAGATTACTCTTGACACTATGGCCGCTACCAGTATAGTTGACTGTTGAAACTATGGCAGCTACCAGTATATATGACTGTTGACACTATGGCAGCTACCAGTATATATGACTGTTGACACTATGGCAGCTACCAGTATATATGACTGTTGACACTATGGCAGCTACCAGTATATATGACTGTTGACACTATGGCAGCTACCAGTATATATGACTGTTGACAGTATGGCAGCTACCAGTATATATGACTGTTGACACTATATCAGCTACCAGTATAGATGACTGTTGACACTATGGTAGCTACCAGTATATATGACTGTTGACACTATGGTAGCTACCAGTATATATGACTGTTGACACTATGGCAGCTACCAGTATATATGACTGTTAACACTTTGGCAGCTACCAGTATGTATGACTGTTGACACTATGGCAGCTACCAGTATATATAACTGTTGACACTATGGCAGCTACCAGTATATATGACTGTTGACACTATGGCAGCTACCAGTATGTATGACTGTTGACACTATGGCAGCTACCAGTATATATGACTGTTGACACTATGGCAGCTACCAGTATGTATGACTGTTGACACTATGGCAGCTACCAGTATATATGACTGTTGACACTATGGCAGCTACCAGTATATATGACTGTTGACACTATGGCAGCTACCAGTATATATGACTGTTGACACTATGGCAGCTACCAGTATGTATGACTGTTGACACTATGGCAGCTACCTGTATATATGTCTGTTGACACTATGGCAGCTACCAGTATATATGACTGTTGACACTATGGCAGCTACCAGTATATATGACTGTTGACATTATGGCAGCTACCAGTATGTATGACTGTTGACACTATGGCAGCTACCAGTATGTATGACTGTTGACACTATGGTAGCTACCAGTATATATGACTGTTGACACTATGGTAGCTACCAGTATATATGACTGTTGACACTATGGCAGCTACCAGTATATATGACTGTTGACACTCTGGCAGCTACCTGTATATATGTCTGTTGACACTATGGCAGCTACCAGTATGTATGACTGTTGACACTATGGCAGCTACCAGTATGTATGACTGTTGACACTATGGCAGCTACCTGTATAGATGACTGTTGACACTTTGGCAGCTACCAGTATGTATGACTGTTGACACTATGGCAGCTACCAGTATATATGACTGTTGACACTATGGCAGCTACCAGTATATATGACTGTTGACACTATGGCAGCTACCAGTATATATGACTGTTGACACTATGGCAGCTACCAGTATATATGACTGTTGACACTATGGCAGCTACCAGTATATATGACTGTTGACACTATGGTAGCTACCAGTATATATGACTCTTGACACTATGGCAGCTACCAGTATAGATGACTGTTGACACGATGGCAGCTACCAGTATATATGACTGTTGACACTATGGCAGCTACCAGTATAGATGACTGTTGACACTATGGCAGCTACCAGTATAGATGACTGTTGACACTATGGCAGCTACCAGTATAGATGACTGTTGACACTATGGCAGCTACCAGTATAGATGACTGTTGACACTATGGCAGCTACCAGTATAGATGACTGTTGACACTATGGCAGCTACCAGTATAGATGACTGTTGACACTATGGCAGCTACCAGTATATATGTCTGTTGAAACTATGTCAGCTACCAGTATGTATGACTGTTGACACTATGGCAGCTACCAGTATAGATGACTGTTGACACTATGGTAGCTACCAGTATATATGACTGTTGACACTATGGCAACTAACAGTATATATGACTGTTAAGACTTTGGCAGCTACCAGTATAGATGACTGTTGACACTATGGCAGCTACCAGTATATATGACTGTTGACACTATGGCAGCTACCAGTATAGATGACTGTTGACACTATGGCAGCTACCAGTATGTATGACTGTTGACACAATGGTAGCTACCAGTATATATGACTGTTGACATTATGGCAGCTACCAGTATGTATGACTGTTGACACTATGGCAGCTACCAGTATAGATGACTGTTAACACAATGGTAGCTACCAGTATATATGACTGTTGACACTATGGCAGCTACCAGTATATATGACTGTTGACACTATGGCAGCTACCTGTATAGATGACTGTTGACACTATGGCAGCTACCAGTATATATGACTGTTGACACTATGGCAGCTACCAGTATATATGTCTGTTGACACTATGGCAGCTACCAGTATAGATGACTGTTGACACAATGGTAGCTACCAGTATATATGACTGTTGACACTATGGCAGCTACCAGTATGTATGACTGTTGACACTATGGCAGCTACCAGTATATATGTCTCTTGACACTATGGCAGCTACCAGTATATATGACTGTTGACACAATGGTAGCTACCAGTATATATGACTCTTGACACTATGGCAGCTACCAGTATATATGACTGTTGACACTATGGCAGCTACCAGTATATATGACTGTTGACACTATGGCAGCTACCAGTATATATGACTGTTGACACTATGGCAGCTACCAGTATAGATGACTGTTGACACTATGTCAGCTACCAGTATATATGACTGTTGACACTATGGCAGCTACCAGTATATATGACTGTTGACACTATGGCAGCTACCAGTATATATGACTCTTGACACTATGGCAGCTACCAGTATATATGACTCTTGACACTATGGCAGCTACCAGTATAGATGACTGTTGACACTATGGCAGCTACCAGTATAGATGACTGTTGACACTATGGCAGCTACCAGTATATATGACTGTTGACACTATGGCAGCTACCAGTATATATGACTGTTGACACTATGGCAGCTACCAGTATATATGACTGTTGACACTATGGCAGCTACCAGTATATATGTCTGTTGACACTATGTCAGCTACCAGTATGTATGACTGTTGACACTATGGCAGCTACCAGTATATATGACTGTTGACACTATGGCAGCTACCTGTATAGATGACTGTTGACACTATGGCAACTAACAGTATATATGACTGTTAACACTATGGCAGCTACCAGTATATATAACTGTTAACACTATGGCAGCTACCAGTATATATGACTATTGACACTATGGCAGCTACCAGTATATATGTCTGTTGACACTATGGCAGCTACCAGTATAGATGACTGTTGACACTATGGCAGCTACCAGTATATATAACTGTTGACACTATGGCAGCTACCAGTATAGATGACTGTTGACACAATGGTAGCTACCAGTATATATGACTGTTGACACTATGGCAGCTACCAGTATATATGTCTGTTGACACTATGGCAGCTACCAGTATAGATGACTGTTGACACAATGGTAGCTACCAGTATATATGACTGTTGACACTATGGCAGCTACCAGTATGTATGACTGTTGACACTATGGCAGCTACCAGTATATATGTCTCTTGACACTATGGCAGCTACCAGTATATATGACTGTTGACACTATGGCAGCTACCAGTATATATGACTGTTGACACTATGGCAGCTACCAGTATAGATGACTGTTGACACAATGGTAGCTACCAGTATATATGACTGTTGACACTATGGCAGCTACCAGTATGTATGACTGTTGACACTATGGCAGCTACCAGTATATATGTCTCTTGACACTATGGCAGCTACCAGTATATATGACTGTTGACACTCTGGCAGCTACCAGTATATATGACTGTTGACACTATGGCAGCTACCAGTATATATGACTGTTGACACTATGGCAGCTACCAGTATATATGACTCTTGACACTATGGCAGCTACCAGTATAGATTACTCTTGACACTATGGCAGCTACCAGTATATATGACTCTTGACACTATGGCAGCTACCAGTATAGATTACTCTTGACACTATGGCAGCTACCAGTATATATGACTGTTGACACTATGGCAGCTACCAGTATGTATGACTCTTGACAGTATGGCAGCTACCAGTATATATGACTGTTGACACTATGGTAGCTACCAGTATAAATTACTCTTGACACTATGGCAGCTACCAGTATATATGACTGTTGACACTATGGTAGCTACCAGTATAGATTACTCTTGACACTATGGCCGCTACCAGTATATATGACTGTTGACATTATGGCAGCTACCAGTATATATGACTGTTGACACTATGGCAGCTACCAGTATATATGACTGTTGACACTATGGCAGCTACCAGTATATATGACTGTTGACACTATGGCAGCTACCAGTATAGATGACTGTTGACAATATGGCAGCTACCAGTATATATGACTGTTGACACTATGGCAGCTACCAGTATATATGACTGTTGACACTCTGGCAGCTACCAGTATATATGACTGTTGACACTATGGCAGCTACCAGTATATATGACTGTTGACACTATGGCAGCTACCAGTATATATGACTGTTGACACTCTGGCAGCTACCAGTATATATGACTGTTGACACTATGGCAGCTACCAGTATATATGACTGTTGACACTATGGCAGCTACCAGTATAGATGACTGTTGACACTATGGCAGCTACCAGTATATATGTCTGTTGACACTATGGCAGCTACCAGTATAGATGACTGTTGACACAATGGTAGCTACCAGTATATATGACTGTTGACACTATGGCAGCTACCAGTATGTATGACTGTTGACACTATGGCAGCTACCAGTATATATGTCTCTTGACACTATGGCAGCTACCAGTATATATGACTGTTGACACTATGGCAGCTACCAGTATATATGACTGTTGACACTATGGCAGCTACCAGTATAGATGACTGTTGACACAATGGTAGCTACCAGTATATATGACTGTTGACACTATGGCAGCTACCAGTATGTATGACTGTTGACACTATGGCAGCTACCAGTATATATGTCTCTTGACACTATGGCAGCTACCAGTATATATGACTGTTGACACTCTGGCAGCTACCAGTATATATGACTGTTGACACTATGGCAGCTACCAGTATATATGACTGTTGACACTATGGCAGCTACCAGTATATATGACTCTTGACACTATGGCAGCTACCAGTATAGATTACTCTTGACACTATGGCAGCTACCAGTATATATGACTCTTGACACTATGGCAGCTACCAGTATAGATTACTCTTGACACTATGGCAGCTACCAGTATATATGACTGTTGACACTATGGCAGCTACCAGTATGTATGACTCTTGACAGTATGGCAGCTACCAGTATATATGACTGTTGACACTATGGTAGCTACCAGTATAAATTACTCTTGACACTATGGCAGCTACCAGTATATATGACTGTTGACACTATGGTAGCTACCAGTATAGATTACTCTTGACACTATGGCCGCTACCAGTATATATGACTGTTGACATTATGGCAGCTACCAGTATATATGACTGTTGACACTATGGCAGCTACCAGTATATATGACTGTTGACACTATGGCAGCTACCAGTATATATGACTGTTGACACTATGGCAGCTACCAGTATATATGACTGTTGACACTATGGCAGCTACCAGTATATATGACTGTTGACACTATGGCAGCTACCAGTATAGATGACTGTTGACAGTATGGCAGCTACCAGTATATATGACTGTTGACACTATGGCAGCTACCAGTATAGATGACTGTTGACAATATGGCAGCTACCAGTATATATGACTGTTGACACTATGGCAGCTACCAGTATATATGACTGTTGACACTCTGGCAGCTACCAGTATATATGACTGTTGACACTATGGCAGCTACCAGTATATATGACTGTTGACACTATGGCAGCTACCAGTATATATGACTGTTGACACTCTGGCAGCTACCAGTATATATGACTGTTGACACTATGGCAGCTACCAGTATGTATGACTGTTGACACTATGGCAGCTACCAGTATAGATGACTGTTGACACTATGGTAGCTACCAGTATATATGACTGTTGACACTATGGCAACTAACAGTATATATGACTGTTAAGACTTTGGCAGCTACCAGTATAGATGACTGTTGACACTATGGCAGCTACCAGTATATATGACTGTTGACACTATGGCAGCTACCAGTATAGATGACTGTTGACACTATGGCAGCTACCAGTATGTATGACTGTTGACACAATGGTAGCTACCAGTATATATGACTGTTGACATTATGGCAGCTACCAGTATGTATGACTGTTGACACTATGGCAGCTACCAGTATAGATGACTGTTAACACAATGGTAGCTACCAGTATATATGACTGTTGACACTATGGCAGCTACCAGTATATATGACTGTTGACACTATGGCAGCTACCTGTATAGATGACTGTTGACACTATGGCAGCTACCAGTATATATGACTGTTGACACTATGGCAGCTACCAGTATATATGTCTGTTGACACTATGGCAGCTACCAGTATAGATGACTGTTGACACAATGGTAGCTACCAGTATATATGACTGTTGACACTATGGCAGCTACCAGTATGTATGACTGTTGACACTATGGCAGCTACCAGTATATATGTCTCTTGACACTATGGCAGCTACCAGTATATATGACTGTTGACACAATGGTAGCTACCAGTATATATGACTCTTGACACTATGGCAGCTACCAGTATATATGACTGTTGACACTATGGCAGCTACCAGTATATATGACTGTTGACACTATGGCAGCTACCAGTATATATGACTGTTGACACTATGGCAGCTACCAGTATAGATGACTGTTGACACTATGTCAGCTACCAGTATATATGACTGTTGACACTATGGCAGCTACCAGTATATATGACTGTTGACACTATGGCAGCTACCAGTATATATGACTCTTGACACTATGGCAGCTACCAGTATATATGACTCTTGACACTATGGCAGCTACCAGTATAGATGACTGTTGACACTATGGCAGCTACCAGTATAGATGACTGTTGACACTATGGCAGCTACCAGTATATATGACTGTTGACACTATGGCAGCTACCAGTATATATGACTGTTGACACTATGGCAGCTACCAGTATATATGACTGTTGACACTATGGCAGCTACCAGTATATATGTCTGTTGACACTATGTCAGCTACCAGTATGTATGACTGTTGACACTATGGCAGCTACCAGTATATATGACTGTTGACACTATGGCAGCTACCTGTATAGATGACTGTTGACACTATGGCAACTAACAGTATATATGACTGTTAACACTATGGCAGCTACCAGTATATATAACTGTTAACACTATGGCAGCTACCAGTATATATGACTATTGACACTATGGCAGCTACCAGTATATATGTCTGTTGACACTATGGCAGCTACCAGTATAGATGACTGTTGACACTATGGCAGCTACCAGTATATATAACTGTTGACACTATGGCAGCTACCAGTATAGATGACTGTTGACACAATGGTAGCTACCAGTATATATGACTGTTGACACTATGGCAGCTACCAGTATATATGTCTGTTGACACTATGGCAGCTACCAGTATAGATGACTGTTGACACAATGGTAGCTACCAGTATATATGACTGTTGACACTATGGCAGCTACCAGTATGTATGACTGTTGACACTATGGCAGCTACCAGTATATATGTCTCTTGACACTATGGCAGCTACCAGTATATATGACTGTTGACACTATGGCAGCTACCAGTATATATGACTGTTGACACTATGGCAGCTACCAGTATAGATGACTGTTGACACAATGGTAGCTACCAGTATATATGACTGTTGACACTATGGCAGCTACCAGTATGTATGACTGTTGACACTATGGCAGCTACCAGTATATATGTCTCTTGACACTATGGCAGCTACCAGTATATATGACTGTTGACACTCTGGCAGCTACCAGTATATATGACTGTTGACACTATGGCAGCTACCAGTATATATGACTGTTGACACTATGGCAGCTACCAGTATATATGACTCTTGACACTATGGCAGCTACCAGTATAGATTACTCTTGACACTATGGCAGCTACCAGTATATATGACTCTTGACACTATGGCAGCTACCAGTATAGATTACTCTTGACACTATGGCAGCTACCAGTATATATGACTGTTGACACTATGGCAGCTACCAGTATGTATGACTCTTGACAGTATGGCAGCTACCAGTATATATGACTGTTGACACTATGGTAGCTACCAGTATAAATTACTCTTGACACTATGGCAGCTACCAGTATATATGACTGTTGACACTATGGTAGCTACCAGTATAGATTACTCTTGACACTATGGCCGCTACCAGTATATATGACTGTTGACATTATGGCAGCTACCAGTATATATGACTGTTGACACTATGGCAGCTACCAGTATATATGACTGTTGACACTATGGCAGCTACCAGTATATATGACTGTTGACACTATGGCAGCTACCAGTATAGATGACTGTTGACAATATGGCAGCTACCAGTATATATGACTGTTGACACTATGGCAGCTACCAGTATATATGACTGTTGACACTCTGGCAGCTACCAGTATATATGACTGTTGACACTATGGCAGCTACCAGTATATATGACTGTTGACACTATGGCAGCTACCAGTATATATGACTGTTGACACTCTGGCAGCTACCAGTATATATGACTGTTGACACTATGGCAGCTACCAGTATATATGACTGTTGACACTATGGCAGCTACCAGTATAGATGACTGTTGACACTATGGCAGCTACCAGTATATATGTCTGTTGACACTATGGCAGCTACCAGTATAGATGACTGTTGACACAATGGTAGCTACCAGTATATATGACTGTTGACACTATGGCAGCTACCAGTATGTATGACTGTTGACACTATGGCAGCTACCAGTATATATGTCTCTTGACACTATGGCAGCTACCAGTATATATGACTGTTGACACTATGGCAGCTACCAGTATATATGACTGTTGACACTATGGCAGCTACCAGTATAGATGACTGTTGACACAATGGTAGCTACCAGTATATATGACTGTTGACACTATGGCAGCTACCAGTATGTATGACTGTTGACACTATGGCAGCTACCAGTATATATGTCTCTTGACACTATGGCAGCTACCAGTATATATGACTGTTGACACTCTGGCAGCTACCAGTATATATGACTGTTGACACTATGGCAGCTACCAGTATATATGACTGTTGACACTATGGCAGCTACCAGTATATATGACTCTTGACACTATGGCAGCTACCAGTATAGATTACTCTTGACACTATGGCAGCTACCAGTATATATGACTCTTGACACTATGGCAGCTACCAGTATAGATTACTCTTGACACTATGGCAGCTACCAGTATATATGACTGTTGACACTATGGCAGCTACCAGTATGTATGACTCTTGACAGTATGGCAGCTACCAGTATATATGACTGTTGACACTATGGTAGCTACCAGTATAAATTACTCTTGACACTATGGCAGCTACCAGTATATATGACTGTTGACACTATGGTAGCTACCAGTATAGATTACTCTTGACACTATGGCCGCTACCAGTATATATGACTGTTGACATTATGGCAGCTACCAGTATATATGACTGTTGACACTATGGCAGCTACCAGTATATATGACTGTTGACACTATGGCAGCTACCAGTATATATGACTGTTGACACTATGGCAGCTACCAGTATATATGACTGTTGACACTATGGCAGCTACCAGTATATATGACTGTTGACACTATGGCAGCTACCAGTATAGATGACTGTTGACAGTATGGCAGCTACCAGTATATATGACTGTTGACACTATGGCAGCTACCAGTATAGATGACTGTTGACAATATGGCAGCTACCAGTATATATGACTGTTGACACTATGGCAGCTACCAGTATATATGACTGTTGACACTCTGGCAGCTACCAGTATATATGACTGTTGACACTATGGCAGCTACCAGTATATATGACTGTTGACACTATGGCAGCTACCAGTATATATGACTGTTGACACTCTGGCAGCTACCAGTATATATGACTGTTGACACTATGGCAGCTACCAGTATATATGACTGTTGACACTATGGCAGCTACCAGTATAGATGACTGTTGACACTATGGCAGCTACCAGTATATATGACTCTTGACAGTATGGCAGCTACCAGTATATATGACTGTTGACACTATGGCAGCTACCAGTATATATGACTGTTGACACTATGGCAGCTACCAGTATGTATGACTGTTGACACTATGGCAGCTACCTGTATATATGTCTGTTGACACTATGGCAGCTACCAGTATATATGACTGTTGACACTATGGCAGCTACCAGTATATATGACTGTTGACATTATGGCAGCTACCAGTATGTATGACTGTTGACACTATGGCAGCTACCAGTATGTATGACTGTTGACACTATGGTAGCTACCAGTATATATGACTGTTGACACTATGGTAGCTACCAGTATATATGACTGTTGACACTATGGCAGCTACCAGTATATATGACTGTTGACACCCTGGCAGCTACCTGTATATATGTCTGTTGACACTATGGCAGCTACCAGTATGTATGACTGTTGACACTATGGCAGCTACCAGTATGTATGACTGTTGACACTATGGCAGCTACCTGTATAGATGACTGTTGACACTTTGGCAGCTACCAGTATGTATGACTGTTGACACTATGGCAGCTACCAGTATATATGACTGTTGACACTATGGCAGCTACCAGTATATATGACTGTTGACACTATGGCAGCTACCAGTATATATGACTGTTGACACTATGGCAGCTACCAGTATATATGACTGTTGACACGATGGCAGCTACCAGTATATATGACTGTTGACACTATGGCAGCTACCAGTATAGATGACTGTTGACACTATGGCAGCTACCAGTATATATGACTGTTGACACTATGGCAGCTACCAGTATAGATGACTGTTGACACTATAGCAGCTACCAGTATATATGACTGTTGACACTATGGCAGCTACCAGTATATATGACTGTTGACACGATGGCAGCTACCAGTATAGATGACTGTTGACACTATGGCAGCTACCAGTATAGATGACTGTTGACACTATGGCAGCTACCACTATAGATGACTGTTGACACTATGGCAGCTACCAGTATAGATGACTGTTGACACTATGGCAGCTACCAGTATAGATGACTGTTGACACTATGGCAGCTACCAGTATATATGTCTGTTGAAACTATGTCAGCTACCAGTATGTATGACTCTTGACACTATGGTAGCTACCAGTATATATGACTGATGACACTATGGCAGCTACCAGTATAGATGACTGTTGACACTATGGTAGCTACCAGTATGTATGACTGTTGACACTATGGCAGCTACCAGTATATATGTCTGTTGAAACTATGTCAGCTACCAGTATGTATGACTCTTGACACTATGGTAGCTACCAGTATATATGACTGTTGACACTATGGCAGCTACCAGTATAGATGACTGTTGACACAATGGCAGCTACCAGTATGTATGACTGTTGACACTATGGCAGCTACCAGTATAGATGACTGTTGACACTATGGTAGCTACCAGTATATATGACTGTTGACACTATGGCAACTAACAGTATATATGACTGTTAAGACTTTGGCAGCTACCAGTATAGATGACTGTTGACACTATGGCAGCTACCAGTATATATGACTGTTGACACTATGGCAGCTACCAGTATAGATGACTGTTGACACTATGGCAGCTACCAGTATAGATGACTGTTGACACTATGGCAGCTACCAGTATGTATGACTGTTGACACAATGGTAGCTACCAGTATATATGACTGTTGACATTATGGCAGCTACCAGTATAGATGACTGTTGACACAATGGTAGCTACCAGTATAGATGACTGTTGACACAATGGTAGCTACCAGTATATATGACTGTTGACACTATGGCAGCTACCAGTATGTATGACTGTTGACACTATGGTAGCTACCAGTATAGATGACTGTTGACACAATGGTAGCTACCAGTATATATGACTGTTGACATTATGGCAGCTACCAGTATAGATGACTGTTGACACAATGGTAGCTACCAGTATAGATGACTGTTGACACAATGGTAGCTACCAGTATATATGACTGTTGACACTATGGCAGCTACCAGTATGTATGACTGTTGACACTATGGCAGCTACCAGTATAGATGACTGTTGACACAATGGTAGCTACCAGTATATATGACTGTTGACACTATGGCAGCTACCAGTATATATGTCTGTTGACACTATGGCAGCTACCAGTATAGATGACTGTTGACACAATGGTAGCTACCAGTATATATGACTGTTGACACTATGGCAGCTACCAGTATGTATGACTGTTGACACTATGGTAGCTACCAGTATAGATGACTGTTGACACAATGGTAGCTACCAGTATATATGACTGTTGACACTATGGTAGCTACCAGTATAGATGACTGTTGACACAATGGTAGCTACCAGTATATATGACTGTTGACACTATGGCAGCTACCAGTATATATGTCTCTTGACACTATGGCAGCTACCAGTATATATGACTGTTGACACAATGGTAGCTACCAGTATATATGACTCTTGACACTATGGCAGCTACCAGTATATATGACTGTTGACACTATGGCAGCTACCAGTATATATGACTGTTGAGACTATGGCAGCTACCAGTATATATGACTGTTGACACTATGGCAGCTACCAGTATAGATGACTGTTGACACTATGGCAGCTACCAGTATATATGACTGTTGACACTATGGCAGCTACCAGTATATATGACTGTTGACACTATGGCAGCTACCAGTATAGATGACTGTTGACACTATGGCAGCTACCAGTATAGATGACTGTTGACACTATGTCAGCTAACAGTATGTATGACTGTTGACACTATGGCAGCTACCAGTATGTATGACTCTTGACACTATGGCAGCTACCAGTATGTATGACTCTTGACACTATGGCAGCTACCAATATAGATGACTGTTGACACTATGGCAGCTACCAGTATATATGACTGTTGACACTATGGCAGATACCAGTATATATGACTCTTGACACTATGGCAGCTACCAGTATATATGACTCTTGACACTATGGCAGCTACCAGTATATATGACTCTTGACACTATGGCAGCTACCAGTATATATGACTCTTGACACTATGGCAGCTACCAGTATATATGACTCTTGACACTATGGCAGCTACCAGTATATATGACTCTTGACACTATGGCAGCTACCAGTATAGATGACTGTTGACACTATGGCAGCTACCAGTATAGATGACTGTTGACACTATGGCAGCTACCAGTATATATGACTGTTGACACTATGGCAGCTACCAGTATATATGACTGTTGACACTATGGCAGCTACCAGTATATATGTCTGTTGACACTATGTCAGCTACCAGTATGTATGACTGTTGACACTATGGCAGCTACCAGTATATATGACTGTTGACACTATGGCAGCTACCTGTATAGATGACTGTTGACACTATGGCAACTAACAGTATATATGACTGTTAACACTTTGGCAGCTACCAGTATATATGACTATTGACACTATGGCAGCTACCAGTATATATGTCTGTTGACACTATGGCAGCTACCAGTATAGATGACTGTTGACACTATGGCAGCTACCAGTATATATAACTGTTGACACTATGGCAGCTACCAGTATAGATGACTGTTGACACAATGGTAGCTACAAGTATATATGACTGTTGACACTATGGCAGCTACCAGTATATATGTCTGTTGACACTATGGCAGCTACCAGTATAGATGACTGTTGACACAATGGTAGCTACCAGTATATATGACTGTTGACACTATGGCAGCTACCAGTATGTATGACTGTTGACACTATGGCAGCTACCAGTATATATGTCTCTTGACACTATGGCAGCTACCAGTATATATGACTGTTGACACTATGGCAGCTACCAGTATATATGACTGTTGACACTATGGCAGCTACCAGTATAGATGACTGTTGACACAATGGTAGCTACCAGTATATATGACTGTTGACACTATGGCAGCTACCAGTATGTATGACTGTTGACACTATGGCAGCTACCAGTATATATGTCTCTTGACACTATGGCAGCTACCAGTATATATGACTGTTGACACTCTGGCAGCTACCAGTATATATGACTGTTGACACTATGGCAGCTACCAGTATATATGACTGTTGACACTATGGCAGCTACCAGTATAGATTACTCTTGACACTATGGCAGCTACCAGTATATATGACTCTTGACACTATGGCAGCTACCAGTATAGATTACTCTTGACACTATGGCAGCTACCAGTATATATGACTGTTGACACTATGGCAGCTACCAGTATGTATGACTCTTGACAGTATGGCAGCTACCAGTATATATGACTGTTGACACTATGGTAGCTACCAGTATAAATTACTCTTGACACTATGGCAGCTACCAGTATATATGACTGTTGACACTATGGTAGCTACCAGTATAGATTACTCTTGACACTATGGCCGCTACCAGTATATATGACTGTTGACATTATGGCAGCTACCAGTATATATGACTGTTGACACTATGGCAGCTACCAGTATATATGACTGTTGACACTATGGCAGCTACCAGTATATATGACTGTTGACACTATGGCAGCTACCAGTATATATGACTGTTGACACTATGGCAGCTACCAGTATATATGACTGTTGACACTATGGCAGCTACCAGTATAGATGACTGTTGACAGTATGGCAGCTACCAGTATATATGACTGTTGACACTATGGCAGCTACCAGTATAGATGACTGTTGACAATATGGCAGCTACCAGTATATATGACTGTTGACACTATGGCAGCTACCAGTATATATGACTGTTGACACTCTGGCAGCTACCAGTATATATGACTGTTGACACTATGGCAGCTACCAGTATATATGACTGTTGACACTATGGCAGCTACCAGTATATATGACTGTTGACACTCTGGCAGCTACCAGTATATATGACTGTTGACACTATGGCAGCTACCAGTATATATGACTGTTGACACTATGGCAGCTACCAGTATAGATGACTGTTGACACTATGGCAGCTACCAGTATATATGACTCTTGACAGTATGGCAGCTACCAGTATATATGACTGTTGACACTATGGCAGCTACCAGTATATATGACTGTTGACACTATGGTAGCTACCAGTATAGATTACTCTTGACACTATGGCAGCTACCAGTATATATGACTGTTGACACTATGGTAGCTACCAGTATAGATTACTCTTGACACTATGGCCGCTACCAGTATAGTTGACTGTTGAAACTATGGCAGCTACCAGTATATATGACTGTTGACACTATGGCAGCTACCAGTATATATGACTGTTGACACTATGGCAGCTACCAGTATATATGACTGTTGACACTATGGCAGCTACCAGTATATATGACTGTTGACACTATGGCAGCTACCAGTATAGATGACTGTTGACAGTATGGCAGCTACCAGTATATATGACTGTTGACACTATGGCAGCTACCAGTATAGATGACTGTTGACAATATGGCAGCTACCAGTATATATGACTGTTGACACTATGGCAGCTACCAGTATAGATGACTGTTGACAATATGGCAGCTACCAGTATATATGACTGTTGACACTATGGCAGCTACCAGTATATATGACTGTTGACACTATGGCAGCTACCAGTATATATGACTGTTGACACTATGGCAGCTACCAGTATATATGACTGTTGACACTCTGGCAGCTACCAGTATATATGACTGTTGACACTATGGCAGCTACCAGTATATATGACTGTTGACACTCTGGCAGCTACCAGTATATATGACTGTTGACACTATGGCAGCTACCAGTATATATGACTGTTGACACTATGGCAGCTACCAGTATATATGACTGTTGACACTCTGGCAGCTACCAGTATATATGACTGTTGACACTATGGCAGCTACCAGTATATATGACTGTTGCAACTATGGCAGCTACCAGTATAGATGACTGTTGACACTATGGCAGCTACCAGTATATATGACTCTTGACAGTATGGCAGCTACCAGTATATATGACTGTTGACACTATGGCAGCTACCAGTATATATGTCTGTTGACACTATGGCAGCTACCAGTATAGATGACTGTTGACACTATGGCAGCTACCAGTATAGATGACTGTTGACACTATGGCAGCTACCAGTATATATGACTGTTGACACTATGGCAGCTACCAGTATATATGACTGTTGACACTATGGCAGCTACCAGTATAGATGACTCTTGACACTATGGCAGCTACCTGTATATATGACTGTTGACACTATGGCAGCTACCAGTATGTATGACTGTTGACACTATAGCAGCTACCAGTATATATGACTGTTGACACTATGGCAGCTACCAGTATATATGACTGTTGACACTATGGCAGCTACCAGTATAGATGACTCTTGACACTATGGCAGCTACCTGTATATATGACTGTTGACACTATGGCAGCTACCAATATGTATGACTGTTGACACTATAGCAGCTACCAGTATATATGACTGTTGACACTATGGCAGCTACCAGTATATATGTCTGTTGACACTATGGCAGCTACCAGTATATATGACTGTTGACACTATGGCAGCTACCAGTATATATGACTGTTGACATTATGGCAGCTACCAGTATATATGACTATTGACACTATGGCAGCTACCAGTAGATATGACTGTTGACACTATGGCAGCTACCAGTATATATGACTGTTGACACTATGGCAGCTACCAGTATGTATGACTCTTGACATTATGGCAGCTACCAGTATATATGACTATTGACACTATGGCAGCTACCAGTATATATGACTGTTGACACTATGGCAGCTACCAGTATGTATGACTCTTGACATTATGGCAGCTACCAGTATGTATGACTCCTGACACTATGGCAGCTACCAGTATATATGACTGTTGACACTATGGCAGCTACCAGTATATATAACTGTTGACATTATGGCAGCTACCAGTATATATGACTCTTGACACTATGGCAGCTACCAGTATGTATGACTCTTGACATTATGGCAGCTACCAGTATATATAACTGTTGACACTATGGCAGCTACCAGTATATATGACTGTTGACACTATGGCAGCTACCAGTATGTATGACTCTTGACATTATGGCAGCTACCAGTATAGATGACTGTTGACACTATGGCAGCTACCAGTATAGATGACTGTTGACACTATGGCAGCTACCAGTATATATGACTGTTGACACTATGGCAGCAACCAGTATAGATGACTCTTGACACTATGGCAGCTACCAGTATAGATGACTCTTGACACTATGGCAGCTACCAGTATATATGACTATTGACACTATGGCAGCTACCAGTATATATGACTGTTGACACTATGGCAGCTACCAGTATATATGACTGTTGACACTATAGCAGCTACCAGTATATATGACTGTTGACACTATGGCAGCTACCAGTATATATGACTGTTGACATTATGGCAGCTACCAGTATATATGACTGTTGACACTATGGCAGCTACCAGTATATATGACTGTTGACATTATGGCAGCTACCAGTATATATGACTGTTGACATTATGGCAGCTACCAGTATATATGACTGTTGACACTATGGCAGCTACCAGTATATATGACTGTTGACATTATGGCAGCTACCAGTATATATGACTGTTGACACTATAGCAGCTACCAGTATAGATGAGTGTTGACACTATGGCAGCTACCAGTATATATGACTGTTGACATTATGGCAGCTACCAGTATATATGACTGTTGACACTATGGCAGCTACCAGTATATATGACTGTTGACATTATGGCAGCTACCAGTATATATGTCTCTTGACACTATGGCAGCTACCAGTATATATGACTATTGACACTATGGCAGCTACCAGTATAGATGACTGTTGACACTATGGCAGCTACCAGTGTATATGACTCTTGACACTATGGCAGCTACCAGTATGTATGACTGTTGACACTATGGCAGCTACCAGTATATATGACTGTTGACATTATGGCAGCTACCAGTATATATGACTGTTGACACTATGGCAGTTACCAGTATATATGTCTGTTGACACTATGGCAGCTACCAGTATATATGACTGTTGACATTATGGCAGCTACCAGTATATATGACTCTTGACACTATGGCAGCTACCAGTATATATGACTGTTGACCCTATGGCAGCTACCAGTATATATGACTGTTGACACTATGGCAGCTACCAGTATATATGACTGTTGACACTATGGCAGCTACCAGTATATATGACTGTTGACACTATAGCAGCTACCAGTATATATGATTGTTGACATTATGGCAGCTACCAGTATATATGACAGTTGACACTATGGCAGCTACCAGTATATATGACTGTTGACACTATGGCAGCTACCAGTATATATGACTATTGACACTATGGCAGCTACCAGTATATATGACTGTTGTCACTATGGCAGCTACCGGTATATATGACTGTTGACACTATGGCAGCTACCAGTATATATGCCTGTTGACACTATGGCAGCTACCAGTATATATGACTATTGACACTATGGCAGCTACCAGTATAGTTGACTGTTGAAACTATGGCAGCTACCAGTATATATGACTGTTGACACTATGGGAGCTACCAGTATAGATGACTGTTGACACTATGGCAGCTACCAGTATAGATGACTGTTGACACTATGTCAGCTACCAGTATATATGACTGTTGACACTATGGCAGCTACCAGTATATATGACTGTTGACATTATGGCAGCTACCAGTATATATGACTCTTGACACTATGGCAGCTACCAGTATATATGACTGTTGACACTATGGCAGCTACCAGTATATATGACTGTTGACACTATGGCAGCTACCAGTATACATGACTGTTGACACTCTGGCAGCTACCAGTATATATGACTGTTGACACTATGGCAGCTACCAGTATATATGACTGTTGACACTATGGCAGCTACCAGTATATATGACTGTTGACACTATGGCAGCTACCAGTATACATGACTGTTGATACTCTGGCAGCTACCAGTATATATGACTGTTGACACTCTGGCAGCTACCAGTATATATGACTGTTGACACTATGGCAGCTACCAGTATATATGACTGTTGACACTATGGCAGCTACCAGTATACATGACTGTTGACAGTATGGCAGATACCAGTATATATGTCTGTTGACACTATGGCAGCTACCAGTATATATGACTGTTGACATTATGGCAGCTACCAGTATATATGACTCTTGACACTATGGCAGCTACCAGTATATATGACTGTTGACACTATGGCAGCTACCAGTATATATGACTGTTGACACTATGGCAGCTACCAGTATACATGACTGTTGACATTATGGCAGCTACCAGTATATATGACTGTTGACACTATGGCAGCTACCAGTATATATGAGTCTTGACACTATGGCAGCTACCAGTATAGATGACTGTTGACATTATGGCAGCTACCAGTATATATGACTGTTGACACTATGGCAGCTACCAGTATATATGACTGTTGACACTATGGCAGCTACCAGTATATATGACTGACACTATGGCAGCTACCAGTATATATGACAGTTGACATTATGGCAGCTACCAGTATATATGACTGTTGACACTATGGCAGTTACCAGTATATATGACTGACACTATGGCAGCTACCAGTATATATGACAGTTGACATTATGGCAGCTACCAGTATATATGACTATTGACACTATGGCAGCTACCAGTATATATGACAGTTGACATTATGGCAGCTACCAGTATATATGACTGTTGACACTATGGCAGCTACCAGTATATATGACAGTTGACATTATGGCAGCTACCAGTATATATAACTGTTGACACTATGGCAGCTACCAGTATATATGACTGACACTATGGCAGCTACCAGTATATATGACAGTTGACATTATGGCAGCTACCAGTATATATGACTATTGACACTATGGCAGCTACCAGTATATATGACAGTTGACATTATGGCAGCTACCAGTATATATGACTGTTGACACTATGGCAGCTACCAGTATATATGACAGTTGACATTATGGCAGCTACCAGTATATATGACTATTGACACTATGGCAGCTACCAGTATATATGACTGTTGACACTATGGCAGCTACCAGTATATATGACTGTTGACACTATGGCAGCTACCAGTATATATGAGTCTTGACACTATGGCAGCTACCAGTATATATGACTGTTGACACTATGGCAGCTACCAGTATAGATGACTGTTGACATTATGGCAGCTACCAGTATATATGACTGTTGACACTATGGCAGCTACCAGTATATATGAGTCTTGACACTATGGCAGCTACCAGTATAGATGACTGTTGACATTATGGCAGCTACCAGTATATATGACTGTTGACACTATGGCAGCTACCAGTATATATGACTGTTGACACTATGGCAGCTACCAGTATATATGACTATTGACACTATGGCAGCTACCAGTATATATGACTGACACTATGGCAGCTACCAGTATATATGACAGTTGACATTATGGCAGCTACCAGTATATATGACTGTTGACACTATGGCAGCTACCAGTATATATGACTGACACTATGGCAGCTACCAGTATATATGACAGTTGACATTATGGCAGCTACCAGTATATATGACTGTTGACACTATGGCAGCTACCAGTATATATGACTGTTGACATTATGGCAGCTACCAGTATATATGACTCTTGACACTATGGCAGCTACCAGTATATATGACTGTTGACACTATGGCAGCTACCAGTATATATGACTATTGACACTATGGCAGCTACCAGTATATATGACTGTTGACACTATGGCAGCTACCAGTATATATGACTGTTGACACTATGGCAGCTACCAGTATGTATGTCTGTTGACACTATGGCAGCTACCAGTATATATGACTGTTGACACTATGGCAGCTACCAGTATATATGACTGTTGACACTATATCAGCTACCAGTATATATGACTATTGACACTATGGCAGCTACCAGTATAGATGACTGTTGTCACTATGGCAGCTACCAGTATATATGACTCTTGACACTATGGCAGCTACCAGTATATATGACTGTTGACACTATGGCAGCTACCAGTATATATGACTGTTGACATTATGGCAGCTACCAGTATATATGACTCTTGACACTATGGCAGCTATCAGTATATATTTCTGTTGACACTATGGCAGCTACCAGTATATATGACTATTGACACTATGGCAGCTACCAGTATATATGACTGTTGACACTATGGCAGCTACCAGTATATATGACTGTTGACACTATGGCAGCTACCAGTATGTATGTCTGTTGACACTATGGCAGCTACCAGTATATATGACTGTTGACACTATGGCAGCTACCAGTATATATGACTGTTGACACTATATCAGCTACCAGTATATATGACTATTGACACTATGGCAGCTACCAGTATAGATGACTGTTGACACTATGGCAGCTACCAGTATATATGACTCTTGACACTATGGCAGCTACCAGTATATATGACTGTTGACACTATGGCAGCTACCAGTATATATGACTGTTGACAGTATGGCAGCTACCAGTATATATGACTGATGACAATATGGCAGCTACCAGTATATATGACTGTTGACTGTATGGCAGCTACCAGTATTGATGACTGTTGACACTATGGCAGCTACCAGTATATATGACTCTTGACACTATGGCAGCTACCAGTATATATGACTGTTGACACTATGGCAGATACCAATATAGATGACTGTTGACACTATGGCAGCTACCAGTATATATGACTCTTGACACTATGGCAGCTACCAGTATATATGACTCTTGACACTATGGCAGCTACCAGTATATATGACTCTTGACACTATGGCAGCTACCAGTATATATGACTCTTGACACTATGGCAGCTACCAGTATATATGACTGTTGACACTATGGCAGCTACCAGTATATATGACTGTTGACACTATGGCAGCTACCAGTATAGATGACTGTTGACACTATGGCAGCTACCAGTATATATGACTGTTGACACTATAGCAGCTACCAGTATATATGACTGTTGACACTATGGCAGCTACCAGTATATATGACTCTTGACACCATGGCAGCTACCAGTATATATGACTGTTGACACTATGGTAGCTACCAGTATATATGACTCTTGACACTATGGCAGCTACCAGTATAGATTACTCTTGACACTATGGCAGCTACCAGTATATATGACTGTTGACACTATGGCAGCTACCAGTATGTATGACTCTTGACAGTATGGCAGCTACCAGTATATATGACTGTTGACACTATGGTAGCTACCAGTATAGATTACTCTTGACACTATGGCAGCTACCAGTATATATGACTGTTGACACTATGGTAGCTACCAGTATAGATTACTCTTGACACTATGGCCGCTACCAGTATAGTTGACTGTTGAAACTATGGCAGCTACCAGTATATATGACTGTTGACACTATGGCAGCTACCAGTATATATGACTGTTGACACTATGGCAGCTACCAGTATATATGACTGTTGACACTATGGCAGCTACCAGTATATATGACTGTTGACACTATGGCAGCTACCAGTATAGATGACTGTTGACAGTATGGCAGCTACCAGTATATATGACTGTTGACACTATGGCAGCTACCAGTATAGATGACTGTTGACAATATGGCAGCTACCAGTATATATGACTGTTGACACTATGGCAGCTACCAGTATAGATGACTGTTGACACTATGGCAGCTACCAGTATATATGACTGTTGACACTATGGCAGCTACCAGTATATATGACTGTTGACACTATGGCAGCTACCAGTATATATGACTATTGACACGATGGCAGCTACCAGTATATATGACTGACACTATGGCAGCTACCAGTATATATGACTGTTGACACTATGGCAGCTACCAGTATATATGACTGTTGACACTATGGCAGCTACCAGTATAGATGACTGTTGACACTATGGCAGCTACCAGTATATATGACTGTTGACACTATGGCAGCTACCAGTATGTATGACTGTTGACACTATGGCAGCTACCTGTATATATGTCTGTTGACACTATGGCAGCTACCAGTATGTATGACTCTTGACACTATGGCAGCTACCAGTATATATGACTGTTGACACTATGGCAGCTACCTGTATATATGACTGTTGACACTATGGCAGCTACCAGTATATATGACTATTGACACTATGGCAGCTACCAGTATATATGACTGTTGACACTGTGGCAGCTACCAGTATATATGACTATTGACACTATGGCAGCTACCAGTATATATGACTGTTGACACTATGGCAGCTACCAGTATATATGATTGTTAACACTATGGCAGCTACCAGTATATATGACTGTTGACACGATGGCAGCTACCAGTATATATGACTGACACTATGGCAGCTACCAGTATATATGACTGTTGACACTATGGCAGCTACCAGTATATATGACTGTTGACACTATGGCAGCTACCAGTATATATGACTGTTGACACTATATCAGCTACCAGTATAGATGACTGTTGACACTATGGTAGCTACCAGTATATATGACTGTTGACACTATGGTAGCTACCAGTATATATGACTGTTGACACTATGGCAGCTACCAGTATATATGACTGTTAACACTTTGGCAGCTACCAGTATGTATGACTGTTGACACTATGGCAGCTACCAGTATATATAACTGTTGACACTATGGCAGCTACCAGTATATATGACTGTTGACACTATGGCAGCTACCAGTATGTATGACTGTTGACACTATGGCAGCTACCAGTATATATGACTGTTGACACTATGGCAGCTACCAGTATGTATGACTGTTGACACTATGGCAGCTACCAGTATATATGACTGTTGACACTATGGCAGCTACCAGTATATATGACTGTTGACACTATGGCAGCTACCAGTATATATGACTGTTGACACTATGGCAGCTACCAGTATGTATGACTGTTGACACTATGGCAGCTACCTGTATATATGTCTGTTGACACTATGGCAGCTACCAGTATATATGACTGTTGACACTATGGCAGCTACCAGTATATATGACTGTTGACATTATGGCAGCTACCAGTATGTATGACTGTTGACACTATGGCAGCTACCAGTATGTATGACTGTTGACACTATGGTAGCTACCAGTATATATGACTGTTGACACTATGGTAGCTACCAGCATATATGACTGTTGACACTATGGCAGCTACCAGTATATATGACTGACACTATGGCAGCTACCAGTATATATGACAGTTGACATTATGGCAGCTACCAGTATATATGACTGTTGACACTATGGCAGCTACCAGTATATATGACTGTTGACATTATGGCAGCTACCAGTATATATGACTCTTGACACTATGGCAGCTACCAGTATATATGACTGTTGACACTATGGCAGCTACCAGTATATATGACTATTGACACTATGGCAGCTACCAGTATATATGACTGTTGACACTATGGCAGCTACCAGTATATATGACTGTTGACACTATGGCAGCTACCAGTATGTATGTCTGTTGACACTATGGCAGCTACCAGTATATATGACTGTTGACACTATGGCAGCTACCAGTATATATGACTGTTGACACTATATCAGCTACCAGTATATATGACTATTGACACTATGGCAGCTACCAGTATAGATGACTGTTGACACTATGGCAGCTACCAGTATATATGACTCTTGACACTATGGCAGCTACCAGTATATATGACTGTTGACACTATGGCAGCTACCAGTATATATGACTGTTGACATTATGGCAGCTACCAGTATATATGACTCTTGACACTATGGCAGCTATCAGTATATATGACTGTTGACACTATGGCAGCTACCAGTATATATGACTATTGACACTATGGCAGCTACCAGTATATATGACTGTTGACACTATGGCAGCTACCAGTATATATGACTGTTGACACTATGGCAGCTACCAGTATGTATGTCTGTTGACACTATGGCAGCTACCAGTATATATGACTGTTGACACTATGGCAGCTACCAGTATATATGACTGTTGACACTATATCAGCTACCAGTATATATGACTATTGACACTATGGCAGCTACCAGTATAGATGACTGTTGACACTATGGCAGCTACCAGTATATATGACTCTTGACACTATGGCAGCTACCAGTATATATGACTGTTGACACTATGGCAGCTACCAGTATATATGACTGTTGACAGTATGGCAGCTACCAGTATATATGACTGATGACAATATGGCAGCTACCAGTATATATGACTGTTGACTGTATGGCAGCTACCAGTATTGATGACTGTTGACACTATGGCAGCTACCAGTATATATGACTCTTGACACTATGGCAGCTACCAGTATATATGACTGTTGACACTATGGCAGATACCAATATAGATGACTGTTGACACTATGGCAGCTACCAGTATATATGACTCTTGACACTATGGCAGCTACCAGTATATATGACTCTTGACACTATGGCAGCTACCAGTATATATGACTCTTGACACTATGGCAGCTACCAGTATATATGACTCTTGACACTATGGCAGCTACCAGTATATATGACTGTTGACACTATGGCAGC
The DNA here is from genome assembly GCA_964016885.1 of Eledone cirrhosa. Classification (NCBI taxonomy): domain Eukaryota; kingdom Metazoa; phylum Mollusca; class Cephalopoda; order Octopoda; family Eledonidae; genus Eledone; species Eledone cirrhosa. Next base: position 1,635,281 of record OZ024745.1, read on the forward strand.
TACCAGTATATATGACTGTTGACACTATGGCAGCTACCAGTATAGATGACTGTTGACACTATGGCAGCTACCAGTATATATGACTGTTGACACTATAGCAGCTACCAGTATATATGACTGTTGACACTATGGCAGCTACCAGTATATATGACTCTTGACACCATGGCAGCTACCAGTATATATGACTGTTGACACTATGGTAGCTACCAGTATATATGACTCTTGACACTATGGCAGCTAGCAGTATAGATTACTCTTGACACTATGGCAGCTACCAGTATATATGACTGTTGACACTATGGCAGCTACCAGTATGTATGACTCTTGACAGTATGGCAGCTACCAGTATATATGACTGTTGACACTATGGTAGCTACCAGTATAGATTACTCTTGACACTATGGCAGCTACCAGTATATATGACTGTTGACACTATGGTAGCTACCAGTATAGATTACTCTTGACACTATGGCCGCTACCAGTATAGTTGACTGTTGAAACTATGGCAGCTACCAGTATATATGACTGTTGACACTATGGCAGCTACCAGTATATATGACTGTTGACACTATGGCAGCTACCAGTATATATGACTGTTGACACTATGGCAGCTACCAGTATATATGACTGTTGACACTATGGCAGCTACCAGTATATATGACTGTTGACAGTATGGCAGCTACCAGTATATATGACTGTTGACACTATATCAGCTACCAGTATAGATGACTGTTGACACTATGGTAGCTACCAGTATATATGACTGTTGACACTATGGTAGCTACCAGTATATATGACTGTTGACACTATGGCAGCTACCAGTATATATGACTGTTAACACTTTGGCAGCTACCAGTATGTATGTCTGTTGACACTATGGCAGCTACCAGTATATATAACTGTTGACACTATGGCAGCTACCAGTATATATGACTGTTGACACTATGGCAGCTACCAGTATGTATGACTGTTGACACTATGGCAGCTACCAGTATATATGACTGTTGACACTATGGCAGCTACCAGTATGTATGACTCTTGACACTATGGCAGCTACCAGTATATATGACTGTTGACACTATGGCAGCTACCAGTATATATGACTGTTGACACTATGGCAGCTACCAGTATATATGACTGTTGACACTATGGCAGCTACCAGTATGTATGACTGTTGACACTATGGCAGCTACCTGTATATATGTCTGTTGACACTATGGCAGCTACCAGTATATATGACTGTTGACACTATGGCAGCTACCAGTATATATGACTGTTGACATTATGGCAGCTACCAGTATGTATGACTGTTGACACTATGGCAGCTACCAGTATGTATGACTGTTGACACTATGGTAGCTACCAGTATATATGACTGTTGACACTATGGTAGCTACCAGTATATATGACTGTTGACACTATGGCAGCTACCAGTATATATGACTGTTGACACTCTGGCAGCTACCTGTATATATGTCTGTTGACACTATGGCAGCTACCAGTATGTATGACTGTTGACACTATGGCAGCTACCAGTATGTATGACTGTTGACACTATGGCAGCTACCTGTATAGATGACTGTTGACACTTTGGCAGCTACCAGTATGTATGACTGTTGACACTATGGCAGCTACCAGTATATATGACTGTTGACACTATGGCAGCTACCAGTATATATGACTGTTGACACTATGGCAGCTACCAGTATATATGACTGTTGACACTATGGCAGCTACCAGTATATATGACTGTTGACACGATGGCAGCTACCAGTATATATGACTGTTGACACTATGGCAGCTACCAGTATAGATGACTGTTGACACTATGGCAGCTACCAGTATAGATGACTGTTGACACTATGGCAGCTACCAGTATAGATGACTGTTGACACTATGGCAGCTACCAGTATAGATGACTGTTGACACTATGGCAGCTACCAGTATAGATGACTGTTGACACTATGGCAGCTACCAGTATAGATGACTGTTGACACTATGGCAGCTACCAGTATATATGTCTGTTGAAACTATGTCAGCTACCAGTATGTATGACTGTTGACACTATGGCAGCTACCAGTATAGATGACTGTTGACACTATGGTAGCTACCAGTATATATGACTGTTGACACTATGGCAACTAACAGTATATATGACTGTTAAGACTTTGGCAGCTACCAGTATAGATGACTGTTGACACTATGTCAGCTACCAGTATATATGACTGTTGACACTATGGCAGCTACCAGTATATATGACTGTTGACACTATGGCAGCTACCAGTATAGATGACTGTTGACACTATGGCAGCTACCAGTATAGATGACTGTTGACACTATGGCAGCTACCAGTATGTATGACTGTTGACACAATGGTAGCTACCAGTATATATGACTGTTGACATTATGGCAGCTACCAGTATGTATGACTGTTGACACTATGGCAGCTACCAGTATAGATGACTGTTGACACAATGGTAGCTACCAGTATATATGACTGTTGACACTATGGCAGCTACCAGTATATATGTCTGTTGACACTATGGCAGCTACCAGTATAGATGACTGTTGACACAATGGTAGCTACCAGTATATATGACTGTTGACACTATGGCAGCTACCAGTATGTATGACTGTTGACACTATGGCAGCTACCAGTATATATGTCTCTTGACACTATGGCAGCTACCAGTATATATGACTGTTGACACAATGGTAGCTACCAGTATATATGACTCTTGACACTATGGCAGCTACCAGTATATATGACTGTTGACACTATGGCAGCTACCAGTATATATGACTGTTCACACTATGGCAGCTACCAGTATATATGACTGTTGACACTATGGCAGCTACCAGTATAGATGACTGTTGACACTATGGCAGCTACCAGTATATATGACTGTTGACACTATGGCAGCTACCAGTATATATGACTGTTGACACTATGGCAGCTACCAGTATAGATGACTGTTGACACTATGGCAGCTACCAGTATAGATGACTGTTGACACTATGTCAGCTACCAGTATGTATGACTGTTGACACTATGGCAGCTACCAGTATGTATGACTCTTGACACTATGGCAGCTACCAGTATGTATGACTCTTGACACTATGGCAGCTACCAATATAGATGACTGTTGACACTATGGCAGCTACCAGTATATATGACTGTTGACACTATGGCAGATACCAGTATATATGACTCTTGACACTATGGCAGCTACCAGTATATATGACTCTTGACACTATGGCAGCTACCAGTATATATGACTCTTGACACTATGGCAGCTACCAGTATATATGACTCTTGACACTATGGCAGCTACCAGTATATATGTCTGTTGACACTATGTCAGCTACCAGTATGTATGACTGTTGACACTATGGCAGCTACCAGTATATATGACTGTTGACACTATGGCAGCTACCAGTATATATGACTGTTGACACTATGGCAGCTACCAGTATGTATGACTGTTGACACTATGTCAGCTACCAGTATATATGACTGTTGACACTATGGCAGCTACCAGTATATATGACTGTTGACACTATGGCAGCTACCAGTATATATGACTGTTGACACTATGGCAGCTACCAGTATGTATGACTGTTGACACTATGGCAGCTACCAGTATATATGTCTGTTGACACTATGTCAGCTACCAGTATATATGACTGTTGACACTATGGCAGCTACCAGTATGTATGACTGTTGACACTATGGCAGCTACCAGTATATATGACTCTTGACACTATGGCAGCTACCAGTATATATGACTCTTGACACTATGGCAGCTACCAGTATAGATGACTGTTGACACTATGGCAGCTACCAGTATAGATGACTGTTGACACTATGGCAGCTACCAGTATATATGACTGTTGACACTATGGCAGCTACCAGTATATATGACTGTTGACACTATGGCAGCTACCAGTATATATGTCTGTTGACACTATGTCAGCTACCAGTATGTATGACTGTTGACACTATGGCAGCTACCAGTATATATGACTGTTGACACTATGGCAGCTACCTGTATAGATGACTGTTGACACTATGGCAACTAACAGTATATATGACTGTTAACACTTTGGCAGCTACCAGTATATATGACTATTGACACTATGGCAGCTACCAGTATATATGTCTGTTGACACTATGGCAGCTACCAGTATAGATGACTGTTGACACTATGGCAGCTACCAGTATATATAACTGTTGACACTATGGCAGCTACCAGTATAGATGACTGTTGACACAATGGTAGCTACCAGTATATATGACTGTTGACACTATGGCAGCTACCAGTATATATGTCTGTTGACACTATGGCAGCTACCAGTATAGATGACTGTTGACACAATGGTAGCTACCAGTATAGATGACTGTTGACACTATGGCAGCTACCAGTATATATGTCTCTTGACACTATGGCAGCTACCAGTATATATGACTGTTGACACTATGGCAGCTACCAGTATATATGACTGTTGACACTATGGCAGCTACCAGTATAGATGACTGTTGACACAATGGTAGCTACCAGTATATATGACTGTTGACACTATGGCAGCTACCAGTATGTATGACTGTTGACACTATGGCAGCTACCAGTATATATGTCTCTTGACACTATGGCAGCTACCAGTATATATGACTGTTGACACTATGGCAGCTACCAGTATATATGACTGTTGAAACCACACTAGCAAGACACTCTTGAAACAACACTATGGCTGCATCACATTAACTCTTAACATCCTGTACCACATGAAACCACATTAGCAAGACATTCTTGAAACAACACTATGACTACATCACATTAACTCTTAACATCCTGTACCACATGAAACCACATTAGCAAGACATTCTTGAAACAACACTATGGCTGCATCACATTAACTCTTAACATCCTGTACCACATGAAACCACATTAGCAAGACATTCTTGAAACAACACTATGGCTGCATCACATTAACTCTTAACATCCTGTACCACATGAAACCACACTAGCAAGACATTCTTGAAACAACACTATGACTACATCACATTAACTCTTAACATCCTGTACCACATGAAACCACATTAGCAAGACATTCTTGAAACAACACTATGGCTGCATCACATTAACTCTTAACATCCTGTACCACATGAAACCACACTAGCAAGACATTCTTGAAACAACACTATGACTACATCACATTAACTCTTAACATCCTGTACCACATGAAACCACATTAGCAAGACATTCTTGAAACAACACTATGGCTGCATCACATTAACTCTTAACATCCTGTACCACATGAAACCACACTAGCAAGACATTCTTGAAACAACACTATGACTACATCACATTAACTCTTAACATCCTGTACCACATGAAACCACATTAGCAAGACATTCTTGAAACAACACTATGGCTGCATCACATTAACTCTTAACATCCTGTACCACATGAAACCACACTAGCAAGACATTCTTGAAACAACACTATGACTACATCACATTAACTCTTAACATCCTGTACCACATGAAACCACATTAGCAAGACATTCTTGAAACAACACTATGGCTGCATCACATTAACTCTTAACATCCTGTACCACATGAAACCACACTAGCAAGACATTCTTGAAACAACACTATGGCTGCATCACATTAACTCTTAACATCCTGTACCACATGAAACCACACTAGCAAGACATTCTTGAAACAACACTATGGCTGCATCACATTAACTCTTAACATCCTGTACCACATGAAACCACACTAGCAAGACATTCTTGAAACAACACTATGGCTGCATCACATTAACTCTTAACATCCTGTACCACATGAAACCACATTAGCAAGACATTCTTGAAACAACACTATGACTACATCACATTAACTCTTAACATCCTGTACCACATGAAACCACATTAGCAAGACATTCTTGAAACAACACTATGACTACATCACATTAACTCTTAACATCCTGTACCACATGAAACCACACTAGCAAGACATTCTTGAAACAACACTATGGCTGCATCACATTAACTCTTAACATCCTGTACCACATGAAACCACACTAGCAAGACATTCTTGAAACAACACTATGGCTGCATCACATTAACTCTTAACATCCTGTACCACATGAAACCACATTAGCAAGACATTCTTGAAACAACACTATGACTACATCACATTAACTCTTAACATCCTGTACCACATGAAACCACATTAGCAAGACATTCTTGAAACAACACTATGACTACATCACATTAACTCTTAACATCCTGTACCACATGAAACCACACTAGCAAGACATTCTTGAAACAACACTATGGCTGCATCACATTAACTCTTAACATCCTGTACCACATGAAACCACACTAGCAAGACACTCTTGAAACAACACTATGACTACATCACATTAACTCTTAACATCCTGTACCACATGAAACCACATTAGCAAGACATTCTTGAAACAACACTATGACTGCATCACATTAACTCTTAACATCCTGTACCACATGAAACCACATTAGCAAGACACTCTTGAAACAACACTATGACTGCATCACATTAACTCTTAACATCCAGTACCACATGAAACCACATTAGCAAGACATTCTTGAAACAACACTATGGCTGCATCACATTAACTCTTAACATCCTGTACCACATGAAACCACACTAGCAAGACATTCTTGAAACAACACTATGGCTGCATCACATTAACTCTTAACATCCTGTACCACATGAAACCACACTAGCAAGACATTCTTGAAACAACACTATGGCTGCATCACATTAACTCTTAACATCCTGTACCACATGAAACCACATTAGCAAGACATTCTTGAAACAACACTATGACTACATCACATTAACTCTTAACATCCTGTACCACATGAAACCACATTAGCAAGACATTCTTGAAACAACACTATGACTACATCACATTAACTCTTAACATCCTGTACCACATGAAACCACACTAGCAAGACATTCTTGAAACAACACTATGGCTGCATCACATTAACTCTTAACATCCTGTACCACATGAAACCACACTAGCAAGACACTCTTGAAACAACACTATGACTACATCACATTAACTCTTAACATCCTGTACCACATGAAACCACATTAGCAAGACACTCTTGAAACAACACTATGGCTGCATCACATTAACTCTTAACATCCTGTACCACATGAAACCACATTAGCAAGACATTCTTGAAACAACACTATGGCTGCATCACATTAACTCTTAACATCCTGTACCACATGAAACCACATTAGCAAGACATTCTTGAAACAACACTATGGCTGCATCACATTAACTCTTAACATCCTGTACCACATGAAACCACACTAGCAAGACACTCTTGAAACAACACTATGACTACATCACATTAACTCTTAACATCCTGTACCACATGAAACCACATTAGCAAGACACTCTTGAAACAACACTATGGCTGCATCACATTAACTCTTAACATCCTGTACCACATGAAACCACATTAGCAAGACATTCTTGAAACAACACTATGGCTGCATCACATTAACTCTTAACATCCTGTACCACATGAAACCACACTAGCAAGACACTCTTGAAACAACACTATGACTACATCACATTAACTCTTAACATCCTGTACCACATGAAACCACATTAGCAAGACACTCTTGAAACAACACTATGGCTGCATCACATTAACTCTTAACATCCTGTACCACATGAAACCACATTAGCAAGACATTCTTGAAACAACACTATGGCTGCATCACATTAACTCTTAACATCCTGTACCACATGAAACCACACTAGCAAGACACTCTTGAAACAACACTATGGCTGCATCACATTAACTCTTAACATCCTGTACCACATGAAACCACATTAGCAAGACATTCTTGAAACAACACTATGGCTGCATCACATTAACTCTTAACATCCTGTACCACATGAAACCACACTAGCAAGACACTCTTGAAACAACACTATGGCTGCATCACATTAACTCTTAACATCCAGTACCACATGAAACCACATTAGCAAGACATTCTTGAAACAACACTATGACTACATCACATTAACTCTTAACATCCTGTACCACATGAAACCACATTAGCAAGACATTCTTGAAACAACACTATGGCTGCATCACATTAACTCTTAACATCCAGTACCACATGAAACCACATTAGCAAGACATTCTTGAAACAACACTATGGCTACATCACATTAACTCTTAACATCCTGTACCACATGAAACCACATTAGCAAGACATTCTTGAAATAACACTATGGCTGCATCACATTAACTCTTAACATCCTGTACCACATGAAACCACATTAGCAAGACACTCTTGAAACAACACTATGGCTGCATCACATTAACTCTTAACATCCTGTACCACATGAAACCACATTAGCAAGACACTCTTGAAACAACACTATGGCTGCATCACATTAACTCTTAACATCCTGTACCACATGAAACCACATTAGCAAGACATTCTTGAAATAACACTATGGCTGCATCACATTAACTCTTAACATCCTGTACCACATGAAACCACATTAGCAAGACATTCTTGAAACAACACTATGGCTGCATCACATTAACTCTTAACATCCAGTACCACATGAAACCACATTAGCAAGACATTCTTGAAATAACACTATGGCTGCATCACATTAACTCTTAACATCCTGTACCACATGAAACCACATTAGCAAGACATTCTTGAAACAACACTATGGCTGCATCACATTAACTCTTAACATCCAGTACCACATGAAACCACATTAGCAAGACACTCTTGAAACAACACTATGGCTGCATCACATTAACTCTTAACATCCTGTACCACATGAAACCACACTAGCAAGACATTCTTGAAACAACACTATGACTACATCACATTAACTCTTAACATCCTGTACCACATGAAACCACATTAGCAAGACACTCTTGAAACAACACTATGGCTGCATCACATTAACTCTTAACATCCTGTACCACATGAAACCACATTAGCAAGACACTCTTGAAACAACACTATGGCTGCATCACATTAACTCTTAACATCCTGTACCACATGAAACCACATTAGCAAGACACTCTTGAAACAACACTATGGCTGCATCACATTAACTCTTAACATCCTGTACCACATGAAACCACATTAGCAAGACACTCTTGAAACAACACTATGGCTGCATCACATTAACTCTTAACATCCTGTACCACATGAAACCACATTAGCAAGACACTCTTGAAACAACACTATGGCTGCATCACATTAACTCTTAACATCCTGTACCACATGAAACCACATTAGCAAGACACTCTTGAAACAACACTATGGCTGCATCACATTAACTCTTAACATCCTGTACCACATGAAACCACACTAGCAAGACATTCTTGAAACAACACTATGGCTGCATCACATTAACTCTTAACATCCTGTACCACATGAAACCACACTAGCAAGACATTCTTGAAACAACACTATGGCTGCATCACATTAACTCTTAACATCCTGTACCACATGAAACCACACTAGCAAGACATTCTTGAAACAACACTATGGCTGCATCACATTAACTCTTAACATCCTGTACCACATGAAACCACATTAGCAAGACACTCTTGAAACAACACTATGGCTGCATCACATTAACTCTTAACATCCTGTACCACATGAAACCACACTAGCAAGACATTCTTGAAACAACACTATGACTACATCACATTAACTCTTAACATCCTGTACCACATGAAACCACATTAGCAAGACACTCTTGAAACAACACTATGGCTGCATCACATTAACTCTTAACATCCTGTACCACATGAAACCACACTAGCAAGACATTCTTGAAACAACACTATGGCTGCATCACATTAACTCTTAACATCCTGTACCACATGAAACCACATTAGCAAGACACTCTTGAAACAACACTATGGCTGCATCACATTAACTCTTAACATCCTGTACCACATGAAACCACATTAGCAAGACATTCTTGAAACAACACTATGACTACATCACATTAACTCTTAACATCCTGTACCACATGAAACCACATTAGCAAGACATTCTTGAAACAACACTATGACTACATCACATTAACTCTTAACATCCTGTACCACATGAAACCACATTAGCAAGACACTCTTGAAACAACACTATGGCTGCATCACATTAACTCTTAACATCCTGTACCACATGAAACCACATTAGCAAGACATTCTTGAAACAACACTATGACTACATCACATTAACTCTTAACATCCTGTACCACATGAAACCACATTAGCAAGACATTCTTGAAATAACACTATGACTACATCACATTAACTCTTAACATCCTGTACCACATGAAACCACATTAGCAAGACACTCTTGAAACAACACTATGGCTGCATCACATTAACTCTTAACATCCTGTACCACATGAAACCACACTAGCAAGACACTCTTGAAACAACACTATGACTACATCACATTAACTCTTAACATCCTGTACCACATGAAACCACATTAGCAAGACACTCTTGAAACAACACTATGGCTGCATCACATTAACTCTTAACATCCTGTACCACATGAAACCACACTAGCAAGACACTCTTGAAACAACACTATGACTACATCACATTAACTCTTAACATCCTGTACCACATGAAACCACATTAGCAAGACACTCTTGAAACAACACTATGGCTGCATCACATTAACTCTTAACATCCTGTACCACATGAAACCACATTAGCAAGACATTCTTGAAACAACACTATGACTACATCACATTAACTCTTAACATCCTGTACCACATGAAACCACATTAGCAAGACACTCTTGAAACAACACTATGGCTGCATCACATTAACTCTTAACATCCTGTACCACATGAAACCACATTAGCAAGACATTCTTGAAACAACACTATGACTACATCACATTAACTCTTAACATCCTGTACCACATGAAACCACATTAGCAAGACACTCTTGAAACAACACTATGGCTGCATCACATTAACTCTTAACATCCTGTACCACATGAAACCACATTAGCAAGACATTCTTGAAACAACACTATGACTACATCACATTAACTCTTAACATCCTGTACCACATGAAACCACATTAGCAAGACACTCTTGAAACAACACTATGGCTGCATCACATTAACTCTTAACATCCTGTACCACATGAAACCACATTAGCAAGACACTCTTGAAACAACACTATGACTACATCACATTAACTCTTAACATCCTGTACCACATGAAACCACATTAGCAAGACACTCTTGAAACAACACTATGGCTGCATCACATTAACTCTTAACATCCTGTACCACATGAAACCACACTAGCAAGACACTCTTGAAACAACACTATGACTACATCACATTAACTCTTAACATCCTGTACCACATGAAACCACATTAGCAAGACATTCTTGAAACAACACTATGACTACATCACATTAACTCTTAACATCCTGTACCCCATGAAACCACATTAGCAAGACACTCTTGAAACAACACTATGGCTGCATCACATTAACTCTTAACATCCTGTACCACATGAAACCACATTAGCAAGACACTCTTGAAACAACACTATGGCTGCATCACATTAACTCTTAACATCCTGTACCACATGAAACCACATTAGCAAGACACTCTTGAAACAACACTATGACTACATCACATTAACTCTTAACATCCTGTACCACATGAAACCACATTAGCAAGACATTCTTGAAACAACACTATGACTACATCACATTAACTCTTAACATCCTGTACCACATGAAACCACACTAGCAAGACATTCTTGAAACAACACTATGGCTGCATCACATTAACTCTTAACATCCTGTACCACATGAAACCACACTAGCAAGACACTCTTGAAACAACACTATGACTACATCACATTAACTCTTAACATCCTGTACCACATGAAACCACATTAGCAAGACATTCTTGAAACAACACTATGACTGCATCACATTAACTCTTAACATCCTGTACCACATGAAACCACATTAGCAAGACACTCTTGAAACAACACTATGACTGCATCACATTAACTCTTAACATCCAGTACCACATGAAACCACATTAGCAAGACATTCTTGAAACAACACTATGGCTGCATCACATTAACTCTTAACATCCTGTACCACATGAAACCACACTAGCAAGACATTCTTGAAACAACACTATGGCTGCATCACATTAACTCTTAACATCCTGTACCACATGAAACCACACTAGCAAGACATTCTTGAAACAACACTATGGCTGCATCACATTAACTCTTAACATCCTGTACCACATGAAACCACATTAGCAAGACATTCTTGAAACAACACTATGACTACATCACATTAACTCTTAACATCCTGTACCACATGAAACCACATTAGCAAGACATTCTTGAAACAACACTATGACTACATCACATTAACTCTTAACATCCTGTACCACATGAAACCACACTAGCAAGACATTCTTGAAACAACACTATGGCTGCATCACATTAACTCTTAACATCCTGTACCACATGAAACCACACTAGCAAGACACTCTTGAAACAACACTATGACTACATCACATTAACTCTTAACATCCTGTACCACATGAAACCACATTAGCAAGACACTCTTGAAACAACACTATGGCTGCATCACATTAACTCTTAACATCCTGTACCACATGAAACCACATTAGCAAGACATTCTTGAAACAACACTATGGCTGCATCACATTAACTCTTAACATCCTGTACCACATGAAACCACACTAGCAAGACACTCTTGAAACAACACTATGGCTGCATCACATTAACTCTTAACATCCTGTACCACATGAAACCACATTAGCAAGACATTCTTGAAACAACACTATGGCTGCATCACATTAACTCTTAACATCCTGTACCACATGAAACCACACTAGCAAGACACTCTTGAAACAACACTATGACTACATCACATTAACTCTTAACATCCTGTACCACATGAAACCACATTAGCAAGACACTCTTGAAACAACACTATGGCTGCATCACATTAACTCTTAACATCCTGTACCACATGAAACCACATTAGCAAGACATTCTTGAAACAACACTATGGCTGCATCACATTAACTCTTAACATCCTGTACCACATGAAACCACACTAGCAAGACACTCTTGAAACAACACTATGACTACATCACATTAACTCTTAACATCCTGTACCACATGAAACCACATTAGCAAGACACTCTTGAAACAACACTATGGCTGCATCACATTAACTCTTAACATCCTGTACCACATGAAACCACATTAGCAAGACATTCTTGAAACAACACTATGGCTGCATCACATTAACTCTTAACATCCTGTACCACATGAAACCACACTAGCAAGACACTCTTGAAACAACACTATGGCTGCATCACATTAACTCTTAACATCCTGTACCACATGAAACCACATTAGCAAGACATTCTTGAAACAACACTATGGCTGCATCACATTAACTCTTAACATCCTGTACCACATGAAACCACACTAGCAAGACACTCTTGAAACAACACTATGGCTGCATCACATTAACTCTTAACATCCAGTACCACATGAAACCACATTAGCAAGACATTCTTGAAACAACACTATGACTACATCACATTAACTCTTAACATCCTGTACCACATGAAACCACATTAGCAAGACATTCTTGAAACAACACTATGGCTGCATCACATTAACTCTTAACATCCAGTACCACATGAAACCACATTAGCAAGACATTCTTGAAACAACACTATGGCTACATCACATTAACTCTTAACATCCTGTACCACATGAAACCACATTAGCAAGACATTCTTGAAATAACACTATGGCTGCATCACATTAACTCTTAACATCCTGTACCACATGAAACCACATTAGCAAGACACTCTTGAAACAACACTATGGCTGCATCACATTAACTCTTAACATCCTGTACCACATGAAACCACATTAGCAAGACACTCTTGAAACAACACTATGGCTGCATCACATTAACTCTTAACATCCTGTACCACATGAAACCACATTAGCAAGACATTCTTGAAATAACACTATGGCTGCATCACATTAACTCTTAACATCCTGTACCACATGAAACCACATTAGCAAGACATTCTTGAAACAACACTATGGCTGCATCACATTAACTCTTAACATCCAGTACCACATGAAACCACATTAGCAAGACATTCTTGAAATAACACTATGGCTGCATCACATTAACTCTTAACATCCTGTACCACATGAAACCACATTAGCAAGACATTCTTGAAACAACACTATGGCTGCATCACATTAACTCTTAACATCCAGTACCACATGAAACCACATTAGCAAGACACTCTTGAAACAACACTATGGCTGCATCACATTAACTCTTAACATCCTGTACCACATGAAACCACACTAGCAAGACATTCTTGAAACAACACTATGACTACATCACATTAACTCTTAACATCCTGTACCACATGAAACCACATTAGCAAGACACTCTTGAAACAACACTATGGCTGCATCACATTAACTCTTAACATCCTGTACCACATGAAACCACATTAGCAAGACACTCTTGAAACAACACTATGGCTGCATCACATTAACTCTTAACATCCTGTACCACATGAAACCACATTAGCAAGACACTCTTGAAACAACACTATGGCTGCATCACATTAACTCTTAACATCCTGTACCACATGAAACCACACTAGCAAGACATTCTTGAAACAACACTATGGCTGCATCACATTAACTCTTAACATCCTGTACCACATGAAACCACACTAGCAAGACATTCTTGAAACAACACTATGGCTGCATCACATTAACTCTTAACATCCTGTACCACATGAAACCACATTAGCAAGACACTCTTGAAACAACACTATGGCTGCATCACATTAACTCTTAACATCCTGTACCACATGAAACCACACTAGCAAGACATTCTTGAAACAACACTATGACTACATCACATTAACTCTTAACATCCTGTACCACATGAAACCACATTAGCAAGACACTCTTGAAACAACACTATGGCTGCATCACATTAACTCTTAACATCCTGTACCACATGAAACCACACTAGCAAGACATTCTTGAAACAACACTATGGCTGCATCACATTAACTCTTAACATCCTGTACCACATGAAACCACATTAGCAAGACACTCTTGAAACAACACTATGGCTGCATCACATTAACTCTTAACATCCTGTACCACATGAAACCACATTAGCAAGACATTCTTGAAACAACACTATGACTACATCACATTAACTCTTAACATCCTGTACCACATGAAACCACATTAGCAAGACATTCTTGAAACAACACTATGACTACATCACATTAACTCTTAACATCCTGTACCACATGAAACCACATTAGCAAGACACTCTTGAAACAACACTATGGCTGCATCACATTAACTCTTAACATCCTGTACCACATGAAACCACATTAGCAAGACATTCTTGAAACAACACTATGACTACATCACATTAACTCTTAACATCCTGTACCACATGAAACCACATTAGCAAGACATTCTTGAAATAACACTATGACTACATCACATTAACTCTTAACATCCTGTACCACATGAAACCACATTAGCAAGACACTCTTGAAACAACACTATGGCTGCATCACATTAACTCTTAACATCCTGTACCACATGAAACCACACTAGCAAGACACTCTTGAAACAACACTATGACTACATCACATTAACTCTTAACATCCTGTACCACATGAAACCACATTAGCAAGACACTCTTGAAACAACACTATGGCTGCATCACATTAACTCTTAACATCCTGTACCACATGAAACCACACTAGCAAGACACTCTTGAAACAACACTATGACTACATCACATTAACTCTTAACATCCTGTACCACATGAAACCACATTAGCAAGACACTCTTGAAACAACACTATGGCTGCATCACATTAACTCTTAACATCCTGTACCACATGAAACCACATTAGCAAGACATTCTTGAAACAACACTATGACTACATCACATTAACTCTTAACATCCTGTACCACATGAAACCACATTAGCAAGACACTCTTGAAACAACACTATGGCTGCATCACATTAACTCTTAACATCCTGTACCACATGAAACCACATTAGCAAGACATTCTTGAAACAACACTATGACTACATCACATTAACTCTTAACATCCTGTACCACATGAAACCACATTAGCAAGACACTCTTGAAACAACACTATGGCTGCATCACATTAACTCTTAACATCCTGTACCACATGAAACCACATTAGCAAGACATTCTTGAAACAACACTATGACTACATCACATTAACTCTTAACATCCTGTACCACATGAAACCACATTAGCAAGACACTCTTGAAACAACACTATGGCTGCATCACATTAACTCTTAACATCCTGTACCACATGAAACCACATTAGCAAGACACTCTTGAAACAACACTATGACTACATCACATTAACTCTTAACATCCTGTACCACATGAAACCACATTAGCAAGACACTCTTGAAACAACACTATGGCTGCATCACATTAACTCTTAACATCCTGTACCACATGAAACCACACTAGCAAGACACTCTTGAAACAACACTATGACTACATCACATTAACTCTTAACATCCTGTACCACATGAAACCACATTAGCAAGACATTCTTGAAACAACACTATGACTACATCACATTAACTCTTAACATCCTGTACCCCATGAAACCACATTAGCAAGACACTCTTGAAACAACACTATGGCTGCATCACATTAACTCTTAACATCCTGTACCACATGAAACCACATTAGCAAGACACTCTTGAAACAACACTATGGCTGCATCACATTAACTCTTAACATCCTGTACCACATGAAACCACACTAGCAAGACACTCTTGAAACAACACTATGACTACATCACATTAACTCTTAACATCCTGTACCACATGAAACCACATTAGCAAGACACTCTTGAAACAACACTATGGCTGCATCACATTAACTCTTAACATCCTGTACCACATGAAACCACATTAGCAAGACATTCTTGAAACAACACTATGACTACATCACATTAACTCTTAACATCCTGTACCACATGAAACCACATTAGCAAGACACTCTTGAAACAACACTATGGCTGCATCACATTAACTCTTAACATCCTGTACCACATGAAACCACATTAGCAAGACATTCTTGAAACAACACTATGACTACATCACATTAACTCTTAACATCCTGTACCACATGAAACCACACTAGCAAGACATTCTTGAAACAACACTATGGCTGCATCACATTAACTCTTAACATCCTGTACCACATGAAACCACACTAGCAAGACATTCTTGAAACAACACTATGGCTGCATCACATTAACTCTTAACATCCTGTACCACATGAAACCACATTAGCAAGACACTCTTGAAACAACACTATGGCTGCATCACATTAACTCTTAACATCCTGTACCACATGAAACCACATTAGCAAGACACTCTTGAAACAACACTATGGCTGCATCACATTAACTCTTAACATCCTGTAGCACATGAAACCACATTAGCAAGACACTCTTGAAACAACACTATGGCTGCATCACATTAACTCTTAACATCCTGTACCACATGAAACCACATTAGCAAGACACTCTTGAAACAACACTATGGCTGCATCACATTAACTCTTAACATCCTGTACCACATGAAACCACATTAGCAAGACACTCTTGAAACAACACTATGGCTGCATCACATTAACTCTTAACATCCTGTACCACATGAAACCACATTAGCAAGACACTCTTGAAACAACACTATGGCTGCATCACATTAACTCTTAACATCCTGTACCACATGAAACCACATTAGCAAGACACTCTTGAAACAACACTATGGCTGCATCACATTAACTCTTAACATCCTGTACCACATGAAACCACACTAGCAAGACATTCTTGAAACAACACTATGGCTGCATCACATTAACTCTTAACATCCTGTAGCACATGAAACCACATTAGCAAGACACTCTTGAAACAACACTATGGCTGCATCACATTAACTCTTAACATCCTGTACCACATGAAACCACATTAGCAAGACACTCTTGAAACAACACTATGGCTGCATCACATTAACTCTTAACATCCTGTACCACATGAAACCACATTAGCAAGACACTCTTGAAACAACACTATGGCTGCATCACATTAACTCTTAACATCCTGTACCACATGAAACCACACTAGCAAGACATTCTTGAAACAACACTATGGCTGCATCACATTAACTCTTAACATCCTGTACCACATGAAACCACATTAGCAAGACACTCTTGAAACAACACTATGGCTGCATCACATTAACTCTTAACATCCTGTACCACATGAAACCACACTAGCAAGACATTCTTGAAACAACACTATGACTACATCACATTAACTCTTAACATCCTGTACCACATGAAACCACATTAGCAAGACACTCTTGAAACAACACTATGGCTGCATCACATTAACTCTTAACATCCTGTACCACATGAAACCACACTAGCAAGACATTCTTGAAACAACACTATGGCTGCATCACATTAACTCTTAACATCCTGTACCACATGAAACCACATTAGCAAGACACTCTTGAAACAACACTATGGCTGCATCACATTAACTCTTAACATCCTGTACCACATGAAACCACATTAGCAAGACATTCTTGAAACAACACTATGACTACATCACATTAACTCTTAACATCCTGTACCACATGAAACCACATTAGCAAGACATTCTTGAAACAACACTATGACTACATCACATTAACTCTTAACATCCTGTACCACATGAAACCACATTAGCAAGACACTCTTGAAACAACACTATGGCTGCATCACATTAACTCTTAACATCCTGTACCACATGAAACCACATTAGCAAGACATTCTTGAAACAACACTATGACTACATCACATTAACTCTTAACATCCTGTACCACATGAAACCACATTAGCAAGACATTCTTGAAATAACACTATGACTACATCACATTAACTCTTAACATCCTGTACCACATGAAACCACATTAGCAAGACACTCTTGAAACAACACTATGGCTGCATCACATTAACTCTTAACATCCTGTACCACATGAAACCACACTAGCAAGACACTCTTGAAACAACACTATGACTACATCACATTAACTCTTAACATCCTGTACCACATGAAACCACATTAGCAAGACACTCTTGAAACAACACTATGGCTGCATCACATTAACTCTTAACATCCTGTACCACATGAAACCACACTAGCAAGACACTCTTGAAACAACACTATGACTACATCACATTAACTCTTAACATCCTGTACCACATGAAACCACATTAGCAAGACACTCTTGAAACAACACTATGGCTGCATCACATTAACTCTTAACATCCTGTACCACATGAAACCACATTAGCAAGACATTCTTGAAACAACACTATGACTACATCACATTAACTCTTAACATCCTGTACCACATGAAACCACATTAGCAAGACACTCTTGAAACAACACTATGGCTGCATCACATTAACTCTTAACATCCTGTACCACATGAAACCACATTAGCAAGACACTCTTGAAACAACACTATGACTACATCACATTAACTCTTAACATCCTGTACCACATGAAACCACATTAGCAAGACACTCTTGAAACAACACTATGGCTGCATCACATTAACTCTTAACATCCTGTACCACATGAAACCACACTAGCAAGACACTCTTGAAACAACACTATGACTACATCACATTAACTCTTAACATCCTGTACCACATGAAACCACATTAGCAAGACATTCTTGAAACAACACTATGACTACATCACATTAACTCTTAACATCCTGTACCACATGAAACCACATTAGCAAGACACTCTTGAAACAACACTATGGCTGCATCACATTAACTCTTAACATCCTGTACCACATGAAACCACATTAGCAAGACACTCTTGAAACAACACTATGGCTGCATCACATTAACTCTTAACATCCTGTACCACATGAAACCACACTAGCAAGACACTCTTGAAACAACACTATGACTACATCACATTAACTCTTAACATCCTGTACCACATGAAACCACATTAGCAAGACACTCTTGAAACAACACTATGGCTGCATCACATTAACTCTTAACATCCTGTACCACATGAAACCACATTAGCAAGACATTCTTGAAACAACACTATGACTACATCACATTAACTCTTAACATCCTGTACCACATGAAACCACATTAGCAAGACACTCTTGAAACAACACTATGGCTGCATCACATTAACTCTTAACATCCTGTACCACATGAAACCACATTAGCAAGACATTCTTGAAACAACACTATGACTACATCACATTAACTCTTAACATCCTGTACCACATGAAACCACACTAGCAAGACATTCTTGAAACAACACTATGGCTGCATCACATTAACTCTTAACATCCTGTATCACATGAAACCACACTAGCAAGACATTCTTGAAACAACACTATGGCTGCATCACATTAACTCTTAACATCCTGTACCACATGAAACCACATTAGCAAGACACTCTTGAAACAACACTATGGCTGCATCACATTAACTCTTAACATCCTGTACCACATGAAACCACATTAGCAAGACACTCTTGAAACAACACTATGGCTGCATCACATTAACTCTTAACATCCTGTAGCACATGAAACCACATTAGCAAGACACTCTTGAAACAACACTATGGCTGCATCACATTAACTCTTAACATCCTGTACCACATGAAACCACATTAGCAAGACACTCTTGAAACAACACTATGGCTGCATCACATTAACTCTTAACATCCTGTACCACATGAAACCACATTAGCAAGACACTCTTGAAACAACACTATGGCTGCATCACATTAACTCTTAACATCCTGTACCACATGAAACCACATTAGCAAGACACTCTTGAAACAACACTATGGCTGCATCACATTAACTCTTAACATCCTGTACCACATGAAACCACATTAGCAAGACACTCTTGAAACAACACTATGGCTGCATCACATTAACTCTTAACATCCTGTACCACATGAAACCACACTAGCAAGACATTCTTGAAACAACACTATGGCTGCATCACATTAACTCTTAACATCCTGTAGCACATGAAACCACATTAGCAAGACACTCTTGAAACAACACTATGGCTGCATCACATTAACTCTTAACATCCTGTACCACATGAAACCACATTAGCAAGACACTCTTGAAACAACACTATGGCTGCATCACATTAACTCTTAACATCCTGTACCACATGAAACCACATTAGCAAGACACTCTTGAAACAACACTATGGCTGCATCACATTAACTCTTAACATCCTGTACCACATGAAACCACACTAGCAAGACATTCTTGAAACAACACTATGGCTGCATCACATTAACTCTTAACATCCTGTAGCACATGAAACCACATTAGCAAGACACTCTTGAAACAACACTATGGCTGCATCACATTAACTCTTAACATCCTGTACCACATGAAACCACATTAGCAAGACACTCTTGAAACAACACTATGGCTGCATCACATTAACTCTTAACATCCTGTACCACATGAAACCACATTAGCAAGACACTCTTGAAACAACACTATGGCTGCATCACATTAACTCTTAACATCCTGTACCACATGAAACCACATTAGCAAGACACTCTTGAAACAACACTATGGCTGCATCACATTAACTCTTAACATCCTGTACCACATGAAACCACATTAGCAAGACACTCTTGAAACAACACTATGGCTGCATCACATTAACTCTTAACATCCTGTACCACATGAAACCACACTAGCAAGACATTCTTGAAACAACACTATGGCTGCATCACATTAACTCTTAACATCCTGTAGCACATGAAACCACATTAGCAAGACACTCTTGAAACAACACTATGGCTGCATCACATTAACTCTTAACATCCTGTACCACATGAAACCACACTAGCAAGACATTCTTGAAACAACACTATGGCTGCATCACATTAACTCTTAACATCCTGTACCACATGAAACCACACTAGCAAGACATTCTTGAAACAACACTATGGCTGCATCACATTAACTCTTAACATCCTGTACCACATGAAACCACACTAGCAAGACACTCTTGAAACAACACTATGGCTGCATCACATTAACTCTTAACATCCTGTACCACATGAAACCACACTAGCAAGACATTCTTGAAACAACACTATGGCTGCATCACATTAACTCTTAACATCCTGTACCACATGAAACCACACTAGCAAGACATTCTTGAAACAACACTATGGCTGCATCACATTAACTCTTAACATCCTGTACCACATGAAACCACACTAGCAAGACACTCTTGAAACAACACTATGGCTGCATCACATTAACTCTTAACATCCTGTACCACATGAAACCACACTAGCAAGACATTCTTGAAACAACACTATGGCTGCATCACATTAACTCTTAACATCCTGTACCACATGAAACCACACTAGCAAGACACTCTTGAAACAACACTATGGCTGCATCACATTAACTCTTAACATCCTGTACCACATGAAACCACACTAGCAAGACACTCTTGAAACAACACTATGACTACATCACATTAACTCTTAACATCCAGTACCACATGAAACCACATTAGCAAGACACTCTTGAAACAACACTATGGCTGCATCACATTAACTCTTAACATCCTGTACCACATGAAACCACACTAGCAAGACATTCTTGAAACAACACTATGGCTGCATCACATTAACTCTTAACATCCTGTACCACATGAAACCACACTAGCAAGACACTCTTGAAACAACACTATGACTACATCACATTAACTCTTAACATCCAGTACCACATGAAACCACATTAGCAAGACACTCTTGAAACAACACTATGGCTGCATCACATTAACTCTTAACATCCTGTACCACATGAAACCACACTAGCAAGACATTCTTGAAACAACACTATGGCTGCATCACATTAACTCTTAACATCCTGTACCACATGAAACCACACTAGCAAGACACTCTTGAAACAACACTATGGCTGCATCACATTAACTCTTAACATCCTGTACCACATGAAACCACATTAGCAAGACACTCTTGAAACAACACTATGGCTGCATCACATTAACTCTTAACATCCTGTACCACATGAAACCACACTAGCAAGACACTCTTGAAACAACACTATGGCTGCATCACATTAACTCTTAACATCCTGTACCACATGAAACCACATTAGCAAGACACTCTTGAAACAACACTATGGCTGCATCACATTAACTCTTAACATCCTGTACCACATGAAACCACATTAGCAAGACACTCTTGAAACAACACTATGGCTGCATCACATTAACTCTTAACATCCTGTACCACATGAAACCACATTAGCAAGACATTCTTGAAACAACACTATGGCTGCATCACATTAACTCTTAACATCCTGTACCACATGAAACCACATTAGCAAGACACTCTTGAAACAACACTATGGCTGCATCACATTAACTCTTAACATCCTGTACCACATGAAACCACATTAGCAAGACATTCTTGAAACAACACTATGGCTGCATCACATTAACTCTTAACATCCTGTAGCACATGAAACCACACTAGCAAGACATTCTTGAAACAACACTATGACTACATCACATTAACTCTTAACATCCTGTAGCACATGAAAGCACATGTCATATGTCGTTACCGTTGCTATAGTAACCAATCATATAAAGTAAGACACCTTGTAGAGTTGTACATGATGGAATATTTACGCATATATATCTGCTCCCACTAAAAATAAAATAAAAAATTAAATAAATAATAAATACAAAATATATTTTAATTACTTCATAAAATAGAAAATATTGGAACATAATAGAACATATGAGAATGGCAGCAAATGCTGTAAGTTATGACTGTTGCAAGACTAATATTGAAACGCGTGTGGCTTAGTAATTAGAGCGTTGGGCTTGTAATCGTAAGGTTGTGAGTTCGATTCTCAGACCAGGAGAAGCGTTGTAACTTTGAACAAGACACTCTATTTCACGTTACTCCAGTTTACTGAGCTGTAGAAATGAGTCATGAGAGACTAGTATACATGGTCTTTCAAAAACAACCTTGTCCGGACTTGTACCTTGGAGGGGAACTTTCTAGGTGCAAATCCCATGGTCATTTGTGACCGAAGGGGGTGTTTGGTCTTTATCCATGGCATCTATACGATTCATTGAATCGGAGATACGAGGAATGTGTAGATATGAATGGAAACACATACGAAGATCGTAGTTGTAGCCACCCTCAATACAGATACCCACATCTGCAATCTTATTATCTGACTTCATAGATTTACATTTGTTATCAACCTATATCCTTCCATGCCCCCCACCAACAACATAGTTTCATTTGTTTCTATCTACATTTGTCCATCTCTCTCTCTCTCTCTCTCTCTCTCTCTCTCTCTCTCTCTATATATATATATATATATATATATATATATATATATATAAGTTGGGTGAGAATGTGAGATCATTGTCGTAGGTCCCCATCAGTCAATAACGGCCAAGGTTTCCCACCTAGAAAGTTCCCCCTCAGAGGCACAAATCCAGGCAGGTTGTTTGTGGAAGACCAGTAGTCACCCATATGTACCAGTCTCCCCCCCCCATGTCACCGATGTTGTCCAAGTGAAAGGCAATGGCCGATACAGCTTGGCACCAGTGACGTCGCAACATTTCTACAGCTGAGTAAACTGGAGCAATGTGAAATAAAGTGTCTTGCTCAAGGACACAACGTACCATCCGGTCCTATACCCCGCTCCTTGACATGTTATATATATATATATATACAGAGTGAAGGGGAGAGAGAGGGAGAGAGGTAGAGAAGGGGAGAGCGAGAGAGAGAGAGTTAAGTGTTATTACCATTATCACCAAGGATTGACTTGGTGGTGGTGGTGGTGATACTCCACTCCCAGCACCACCACCAACACTATTACCTCCACTACCACCACTACCACTACCACCACACTACCACCACCACCACTATTACCTCCACTACCACAACCATTACCACCACCACCACTACCACCACCACCACCACCACCACCACCACTACCACCACCACCCCACCACCACCACCATCAGCACTACCACTACCACCACCACCACCACCACCACTACCACCACCACCACCACCGCCACAACCACCACTACCACCCCACCACTACCACCACCACCACAACCATCACCATCACCACCACCACCACCACTACCACCACCACCACCACCACGACCACCACCAATTACCCCCCCCCCCTCACCACCACTATCACCACCACCACCACCACCACTACCACTACCCCCCCCAACCATCACCATCACCACTACCCCCCCCCCACTATCCCCCCCACACACACACCACCACCACCACCACCACCACCACCAAACGACAAAACACGTACAAAAAGTCTTAAACACAGACATTTCGTCTTGATACCAGCTTGTGATCATCTCACCTTCTTACATTATTGATGACAAGAGTTATCGCCTCCTGGGTCGGCATTACTTCACCTCGGAATCAAATTAAACTGTTGAGTGCTGCATGTGGTTTTGTCCGTATTAACTGCAATTTTATAAGCCGATACATACATACATTTTTTTTAAAGTGAGGAAAGACTGTGCACTGAGCCAATCCCACTCTCTGAGAGACAGTAGCTTTAACCTGAAAAGAAGAAACATCATCGGTAACTACTGAGCCCCGGGTTTTATGTCGGAGTTATCCCAGTTTCCTGAGTTATCTTCTAGAAGAATGCCCTGACAAAGACTAGGGGTCCTTCACTCCCAGTGGTTTAACCGCGCGATCGGGTATCCAGCCCGACTATTTCTATGTCCCTGCGCATATACATACACATATATACATACATATGTACATATGTATAGACATATTTACACATTTTTGGATGGCCGTTGACTCTTATGTGTTCTTCCGCCCATACATACACACATACATACATACATGGTGGCTGCCAACTCGTTTTCGAGTACGGCCACCACTCTATATCTATGTAGGAGAACCCCTACCGATGCGCTGAACAAGTGTGACTTTTTAGTATTGACACAGTGCTGGGCCTATGGTACCATGTGACGACAAGTGCAGAGAGATCTCCAGATATAAAGCAATGCCTGTGCCGTGAAGCTTTTATAGTGAGCAAAGGCACTGCACAAAGCCAGTCCCATTCTCTTAACCAAGATGATATTTACCAAAAAGAAGAACAAGTCAAAATCATTGGATACCATCAGGGTTGCAGGTGTTATATCAGAGTTTTCCTTCTCCTAGAATTCTGCCTTGACAAAGGCTAAGGAGTTATCTCTCCCGGTGATTTTGGATTGCCATTGATTCTTAAGGGCTCCTTTGCCCTTTGACAGGTTTTGTTTTTAGTCCTGCAGGATGTCCAAAGTCACCCTCCTTACCAAGAAACCTTGGTGGGGTTGCCAGTTTAGTCGCCAACGACCCGACCATGAGACAGGTTGTACTGGGATACATGTTACCAGTAGCACCAACTGGTGACCTGACATACATACATACATACATACATACATACATACATACATACATACATACATACATACATACATACACTTGTGCATACATACATACATACATACATACATACATACATACATACATACATACATACATACATACATATTTCCCCCCACTCGCAGGATCACCAGTTTTGTCTGATGATCCTGCGAGTGGACAGGTGGAACTCAAGAGTAACAAAACTTACTACTTAAATGATTATTTAAACTCTACTTCGGTATTGAGTACTCTTTTCTCCCGTATAAATGGTGGAGATGTAACAGTTTGTTTAGTACTGGTTTATTACGATTAACAAGTCTCATTAGATGTATAGGCTGACAGAAAGATGGATAGATCGATAGATAGATCAATTGACAGGAAACTGAACATTTACTTGCTTCGGCCTATACCGTGATGACGGGATTAGTCGTTACTAATAATGATTGTGGAAAGAAGTTTAGAAGATTATAAGAAGGATATAAAGCAAGTGATAGTTAATATAAACAATGAAGTGTTCATGCCCTGAGATGCTATAAAAGGGGTCATAGAATAAGGTGAAGACCCTTAGAGACGGAAAAAGAAGTTGTCATTGGCCGCTATGAGGATTTGAAGACTAAAGAAAATATATATGTATGTATGCATGTACGTATGTATGTATGCATGTACGTTTGTATGTATATGTTTGTATGTATGTACAAATGTATGCGTTCGTTTGTTTGAGAGGGTCGGTAAGCAAGAGTGTTTGGTTATGAGTATGTATGTTTATGTCTATATGGATATGTCTTCCTCACTTCTCGGACTCGAACGGGATTCACCCAGACCACACCACCCAGGACACTGACAGACGACACCAACCAGGACACTGAGAGACCACACCAACCAGGACACTGACAGACCACACCACCCAGGACACTGACAGACCACACCACCCAGGACACTGACAGACCACACCACCCAGGACACTGACAGACCACACCACCCAGGACACTGACAGACCACACCACCCAGGACACTGACAGACCACACCAACTAGGACACTGACAGACCACACCAACCAGGACACTGACAGACCTCACCACCCAGGACACTGACAGACCACACCAAGCAGGACACTGACAGACCACACCACCCAGGACACTGACAGACCACACCACCCAGGACACTGACAGACCACACCACCCAGGACACTGACAGACCACACCAACCAGGACACTGACAGACCACACCACCCAGGACACTGACAGACCACACCACCCAGGACACTGACAGACCACACCACCCAGGACACTGACAGACCACACCACCCAGGACACTGACAGACGACACCACACAGGACACTGACAGACCACACCAACCAGGACACTGACAGACCACACCAACCAGGACACTGACAGACCACACCACACAGGACACTGACAGAACACACCAACCAGGACACTGACAGACCACACCACCCAGGACACTGACAGACCACACCACCCAGGACACTGACAGACCACACCAACCAGGACACTGACAGACCACACCAACCAGGACACTGACAGACCACACCACCCAGGACACTGACAGACGACACCACCCAGGACATTGACAGACCACACCACCCAGGACACTGACAGACCACACCAACCAGGACACTGACAGACCACACCAACCAGGACACTGACAGACGACACCACCCAGGACACTGACAGACGACACCACCCAGGACACTGACAGACCACACCAACCAGGACACTGACAGACCACACCAACCAGGACACTGACAGACGACACCACCCAGGACACTGACAGACGACACCACCCAGGACACTGACAGACCACACCACCCAGGACACTGACAGACCACACCAACCAGGACACTGACAGACCACACCAACCAGGACACTGACAGACGACACCACCCAGGACACTGACAGACGACACCAACCAGGACACTGACAGACCACACCAACCAGGACACTGACAGACCACACCACCCAGGACACTGACAGACGACACCACCCAGGACACTGACAGACCACACCACCCAGGACACTGACAGACGACACCACCAAGGACACTGACAGACCACACCAACCAGGACACTGACAGACGACACCACCCAGGACACTGACAGAACACACCAACCAGGACACTGACAGACCACACCACCCAGGATACTGACAGACCACACCACCCAGGACACTGACAGACCACACCAACCAGGACACTGACAGACCACACCACCCAGGACACTGACAGACCACACCACGCAGGACACTGACAGACCACACCAACCAGGACACTGACAGACCACACCACCCAGGACACTGACAGACCACACCAACCAGGACACTGACAGACCACACCACCCAGGACACTGACAGACCACACCAACCAGGACACTGACAGACCACACCACCCAGGACACTGACAGACGACACCAACCAGGACACTGACAGACCACACCACCCAGGACACTGACAGACCACACCACCCAGGACACTGACAGACCACACCACCCAGGACACTGACAGACGACACCATCCAGGACACTGACAGACGACACCACCCAGGACACTGACAGACGACACCACCCAGGACACTGAAAGACCACACCACCCAGGACACTGACAGACCACACCACCCAGGACACTGACAGACCACACCACCCAGGACACTGACAGACCACACCACCCAGGACACTGACAGACGACACCACCCAGGAAACTGACAGACCACACCACCCAGGATACTGACAGACCACACCACCCAGGACACTGACAGACGACACCACCCAGGACACTGACAGACGACACCACCCAGGACACAGACAGACGACACCACCCAGGACACTGACAGACCACACCACCCAGGACACTGACAGACCACACCAACCAGGACACTGATAGACCACACCACCCAGGACACTGACAGACCACACCACCCAGGACACTGACAGACGACACCACCCAGGACACTGACAGACCACACCACCCAGGACACTGACAGACCACACCACCCAGGACACTGACAGACCACACCACCCAGGACACTGACAGACCACACCAACCAGGACACTGACAGACCACACCAACCAGGACACTGACAGACCACACCACCCAGGACACTGACAGACCACACCACCCAGGACACTGACAGACGAAACCACCCAGGACACTGACAGACCACACCACCCAGGACACTGACAGACGACACCACCCAGGACACTGACAGACCACACCAACCAGGACACTGACAGACCACACCAACCAGGACACTGACAGACCACACCACCCAGGACACTGACAGACCACACCACCCAGGACACTGACAGACGAAACCACCCAGGACACTGACAGACCACACCACCCAGGACACTGACAGACCACACCACCCAGGACACTGACAGAACACACCACCCAGGACACTGACAGACCACACCACCCAGGACACTGACAGACCACACCAACCAGGACACTGACAGACCACACCACCCAGGACACTGACAGACCACACCACCCAGGACACTGACAGACCACACCAACCAGGACACTGACAGACCACACCACCCAGGACACTGACAGACCACACCACCCAGGACACTGACAGACCACACCACCCAGGACACTGACAGAACACACCACCCAGGACACTGACAGACCACACCACCCAGGACACTGACAGACCACACCAACCAGGACACTGACAGACCACACCAACCAGGACACTGACAGACCACACCACCCAGGACACTGACAGACCACACCACCCAGGACACTGACAGACCACACCACCCAGGACACTGACAGACGAAACCACCCAGGACACTGACAGACCACACCACCCAGGACACTGACAGACCACACCACCCAGGACACTGACAGACCACACCACCCAGGACACTGACAGACGACACCACCCAGGACGCTGACAGACCACACCACTCAGGACACTGACAGACCACACCACCCAGGACACTGACAGACGACACCACCCAGGACACTGACAGACGACACCACCCAGGACACAGACAGACGACACCACCCAGGATACTGACAGACCACACCACCCAGGACACTGACAGACCACACCAACCAGGACACTGACAGACCACACCACCCAGGACACTGACAGAACACACCACCCAGGACACTGACAGACCACACCACCCAGGACACTGACAGACCACACCAACCAGGACACTGACAGACCACACCAACCAGGACACTGACAGACCACACCACCCAGGACACTGACAGACCACACCACCCAGGACACTGACAGACGAAACCACCCAGGACACTGACAGACCACACCACCCAGGACACTGACAGACGACACCACCCAGGACACTGACAGACCACACCAACCAGGACACTGACAGACGACACCACCCAGGACACTGACAGACCACACCACCCAGGACACTGACAGACCACACCACCCAGGACACTGACAGACGACACCACCCAGGACACTGACAGACGACACCACCCAGGACACAGACAGACGACACCACCCAGGATACTGACAGACCACACCACCCAGGACACTGACAGACCACACCAACCAGGACACTGACAGACCACACCAACCAGGACACTGACAGACCACACCAACCAGGACACTGACAGACCACACCACCCAGGACACTGACAGACGACACCACCCAGGACACTGACAGACCACACCACCCAGGACACTGACAGACCACACCACCCAGGACACTGACAGACCACACCACCCAGGACACTGACAGACCACACCAACCAGGACACTGACAGACCACACCAACCAGGACACTGACAGACCACACCACCCAGGACACTGACAGACCACACCACCCAGGACACTGACAGACGAAACCACCCAGGACACTGACAGACCACACGACCCAGGACACTGACAGACGACACCACCCAGGACACTGACAGACCACACCACCCAGGACACTGACAGACGACACCACCCAGGACACTGACAGACGACACACCCAGGACACTGACAGACCACACCACCCAGGACACTGACAGACCACACCACCCAGGACACTGACAGACGAAACCACCCAGGACACTGACAGACCACACCACCCAGGACACTGACAGACCACACCAACCAGGACACTGACAGACCACACCAACCAGGACACTGACAGACCACACCACCCAGGACACTGACAGACCACACCACCCAGGACACTGACAGACGAAACCACCCAGGACACTGACAGACCACACCACCCAGGACACTGACAGACGACACCACCCAGGACACTGACAGACCACACCAACCAGGACACTGACAGACGACACCACCCAGGACACTGACAGACCACACCACCCAGGACACTGACAGACCACACCACCCAGGACACTGACAGACGACACCACCCAGGACACTGACAGACGACACCACCCAGGACACAGACAGACGACACCACTCAGGATACTGACAGACCACACCACCCAGGACATTGACAGACCACACCAACCAGGACACTGACAGACCACACCACCCAGGACACTGACAGAACACACCACCCAGGACACTGACAGACCACACCACCCAGGACACTGACAGACCACACCAACCAGGACACTGACAGACCACACCAACCAGGACACTGACAGACCACACCACCCAGGACACTGACAGACCACACCACCCAGGACACTGACAGACGAAACCACCCAGGACACTGACAGACCACACCACCCAGGACACTGACAGACGACACCACCCAGGACACTGACAGACCACACCACCCAGGACACTGACAGACCACACCACCCAGGACACTGACAGACCACACCACCCAGGACACTGACAGACGACACCAACCAGGACACTGACAGACGACACCACCCAGGACACTGACAGACCACACCACCCAGGACACTGACAGACCACACCACCCAGGACACTGACAGACGACACCACCCAGGACACTGACAGACCACACCACCCAGGACACTGACAGACGACACCACCCAGGACACTGACAGACCACACCACCCAGGACACTGACAGACCACACCACCCAGGACACTGACAGACCACACCACCCAGGACACTGACAGACCACACCAACCAGGACACTGACAGACCACACCACCCAGGACTCTGACAGACCACACCAACCAGGATACTGACAGACCACACCACCCAGGACACTGACAGACCACACCACCCAGGACACTGACAGACGACACCACCCAGGATACTGACAGACCACACCACCCAGGACACTGACAGACCACACCACCCAGGACACTGACAGACGACACCACCCAGGACACTGACAGACGACACCACCCAGGACACTGACAGACGACACCACCCAGGACACTGACAGACCACACCACCCAGGACACAGACAGACGACACAACCCAGGATACTGACAGACCACACCACCCAGGACACTGACAGACCACACCACCCAGGACACTGACAGACCACACCACCCAGGACACTGACAGACCACACCAACCAGGACACTGACAGACGACACCACCCAGGACACTGACAGACGACACCACCCAGGATACTGACAGACCACACCACCCAGGACACTGACAGACCACACCACCCAGGACACTGACAGACGACACCAACCAGGACACTGACAGACCACACCACCCAGGACACTGACAGACCACACCACCCAGGACACTGACAGACCACACCACCCAGGACACTGACAGACGACACCACCCAGGACACTGACAGACGACACCACCCAGGACACTCATAGACCACACCACCCAGGACACTGACAGACCACACCACCCAGGACACTGACAGACCACACCACCCAGGACACTGACAGACCACACCACCCAGGACACTGACAGACGACACCACCCAGGACACTGACAGACGACACCACCCAGGACACTGACAGACCACACCACCCAGGAGACTGACAGACCACACCACCCAGGACACTGACAGACGACACCACCCAGGACACTGACAGACCACACCACCCAGGACACTGACAGACCACACCACCCAGGACACTGACAGACCACACCACCCAGGACACTGACAGACCACACCACCCAGGACACTGACAGACCACACCACCCAGGACACTGACAGACCACACCACCCAGGATACTGACAGACGACACCACCCAGGATACTGATAGACCACACCACCCAGGACACTGACAGACCACACCACCCAGGACACTGACAGACCACACCACCCAGGACACTGACAGACCACACCACCCAGGACACTGACAGACGACACCACCCAGGACACTGACAGACCACACCACCCAGGACACTGACAGACCACACCACCCAGGTCACTGACAGACGACACCACCCAGGACACTGACAGACGACACCACCCAGGACACTGACAGACCACACCACCCAGGACACTGACAGACCACACCAACCAGGACACTGACAGACGACACCACCCAGGACACTGACAGACCACACCACCCAGGACACTGACAGACCACACCACCCAGGACACTGAGAGACGACACCACCCAGGACACTGACAGACCACACCACCCAGGACACTGACAGACCACACCACCCAGGACACTGACAGACCAGACCACCCAGGACACTGACAGACCACACCACCCAGGACACTGACAGACCACACCACCCAGGACACTGACAGACCACACCACCCAGGACACTGACAGACGACACCACCCAGGACACTGACAGACCACACCACCCAGGACACTGACAGACCACACCACCCAGGACACTGACAGACGACACCACCCAGGACACTGACAGACGACACCACCCAGGACACTGACAGACCACACCACCCAGGACACTGACAGACCACACCAACCAGGACACTGACAGACGACACCACCCAGGACACTGACAGACCACACCACACAGGACACTGACAGACCACACCACCCAGGACACTGAGAGACGACACCACCCAGGACACTGACAGACCACACCACCCAGGACACTGACAGACCACACCACCCAGGACACTGACAGACCAGACCACCCAGGACACTGACAGACCACACCACCCAGGACACTGACAGACCACACCACCCAGGACACTGACAGACCACACCACCCAGGACACTGACAGACCACACCACCCAGGACACTGACAGACGACATCACCTAGGACACTGACAGACGACACCACCCAGGACACTGACAGACCACACCACCCAGGACACTGACAGACCACACCAACCAGGACACTGACAGACGACACCACCCAGGACACTGACAGACGACACCACCCAGGACACTGACAGACGACACCACCCAGGACACTGACAGACCACACCACCCAGGACACTGACAGACGACACCACCCAGGACTCTGACAGACGACACCACCCAGGACACTGACAGACCACACCACCCAGGACACTGACAGACCACACCACCCAGGACACTGACAGACGACACCACCCAGGACACTGTCAGACCACACCACCCAGGACACTGACAGACGACACCACCCAGGACACTGACAGACCACACCACCCAGGACACTGACAGACCACACCACCCAGGACACTGACAGACGACACCACCCAGGACACTGACAGACGACACCACCCAGGACACTGACAGACCACACCACCCAGGACACTGACAGACCACACCACCCAGGACACTGACAGACTACACCACCCAGGACACTGACAGACGATACCACCCAGGACACTGACAGACGACACCAACCAGGACACTGACAGACGACACCACCCAGGACACTGACAGACCACACCAACCAGGACACTGACGGACGACACCACCCAGGGCACTGACAGACCACACCACCCAGTACACTGACAGACCACACCACCCAGGACACTGACAGACGACACCACCCAGGACACTGACAGACCACACCACCCAGGACACTGACAGACGACACCACCCAGGACACTGACAGACGACACCACCCAGGACACTGACAGACCACACCACCCAGGACACTGACAGACGACACCACCCAGGACACTGACAGACCACACCACCCAGGACACTGACAGACCACACCACCAAGGACACTGACAGACCACACCACCCAGGATACTGACAGACCACACCACCCAGGACACTGACAGACCACACCACCAAGACACTGACAGACCACACCACCCAGGATACTGACAGACCACACCACCCAGGACACTGACAGACGACACCACCCAAGACACTGATAGACCACACCACCCAGGACACTGAAAGACCACACCAACCAGGACACTGACAGACCACACCACCCAGGACACTGACAGACGACACCACTCAGGATACTGACAGACGACACCACCCAGGACACTGACAGACGACACCACCCAGGACACTGACAGACCACACCACCCAGGACACTGACAGACGACACCACCCAGGACATTGACAGACCACACCACCCAGGACACTGACAGACCACACCACCCAGGACACTGACAGACCACACCACCCAGGACACTGACAGACCACACCA
This sequence comes from Eledone cirrhosa, assembly GCA_964016885.1. Taxonomy (NCBI): domain Eukaryota; kingdom Metazoa; phylum Mollusca; class Cephalopoda; order Octopoda; family Eledonidae; genus Eledone; species Eledone cirrhosa. Next base: position 1,671,589 of record OZ024745.1, read on the forward strand.
CCCAGGACACTGACAGACGACACCACCCAGGACACTGACAGACGACACCACCCAGGACACTGACAGACCACACCACCCAGGACACTGACAGACGACACCACCCAGGACACTGACAGACGACACCACCCAGGACACTGACAGACCACACCACCCAGGACACTGACAGACCACACCACCCAGGACACTGACAGACCACACCACCCAGGACACTGACAGACGACACCACCCAGGACACTGACAGACGACACCACCCAGGACACTGACAGACCACACCACCCAGGACACTGACAGACGACACCACCCAGATCACTGACAGACCACACCACCCAGGACACTGACATACCACACCACCCAGGACACTGACAGACGACACCACCCAAGACACTGACAGACCACACCACCCAGGACACTGACAGACGACACCACCCAGGACACTGACAGACCACACCAACCAGGACACTGACAGACGACACCACCCAGGACACTGACAGACCACTCCACCCAGGACACTGACAGTCCACACCACCCAGGACACTGACAGACCACACCACCCAGGACACTGACAGACCACACCACCCAGGACACTGACAGACCACACCACCCAGGACACTGACAGACCACACCAACCAGTACACTGACAGACGACACCACCCAGGACACTGACAGACCACACCAACCAGGACACTGACAGACCACACCAACCAGGACACTGACAGACCACACCAACCAGGACACTGACAGACCACACCACCCAGGACACTGACAGACGACACCACCCAGGACACTGACAGACCACACCACCCAGGACACTGACAGACGACACCACCCAGGACACTGACAGACCACACCACCCAGGACACTGACAGACGACACCACCCAGGACACTGACAGACCACACCACCCAGGACACTGACAGACGACACCAACCAGGACACTGACAGACCACACCACCCAGGACACTGACAGACGACACCACCCAGGACACTGACAGACCACACCACCCAGGACACTGAAAGACCACACCAACCAGGACACTGACAGACCACACCACCCAGGACACTGACAGACGACACCACCCAGGACACTGACAGACCACACCACCCAGGACACTGACAGACGACACCACCCAGGACACTGACAGACGACACCCCCCAGGACACTGACAGACCACACCACCCAGGACACTGACAGACGACACCACCCAGGACACTGAAAGACCACACCACCCAGGACACTGACAGACGACACCACCCAGGACACTGACAGACCACACCACCCAGGACATTGACAGACCACACCACCCAGGACACTGACAGACGACACCACCCAGGATACTGACAGACCACACCACCCAGGACACTGACAGACCACACCACCCAGGACACTGACAGACGACACCACACAGGACACTGACAGACCACACCACCCAGGACACTGACAGACGACACCACCCAGGACACTGACAGACCACACCACTCAGGACACTGAAAGACGACACCACCCCGGACACTGACAGACGACACCACCCAGGACACTGACAGACCACACCACCCAGGACACTGACAGACGACACCACCCAGGACACTGACAGACCACACCACCCAGGACACTGACAGACCACACCACCCAGGACACTGACAGACCACACCACCCAGGACACTGACAGACGACACCACCCAGGACACTGACAGACCACACCACCCAGGACACTGACAGACGACACCACCCAGGACACTGACAGACGACACCAACCAGGACACTGACAGACGACACCACCCAGGACACTGACAGACCACACCAACCAGGACACTGACAGACGACACCACCCAGGACACTGACAGACCACACCACCCAGTACACTGACAGACCACACCACCCAGGACACTGACAGACGACACCACCCAGGACACTGACAGACCACACCACCCAGGACACTAACAGACGACACCACCCAGGACACTGACAGACGACACCACCCAGGACACTGACAGACCACACCACCCAGGACACTGACAGACGACACGACCCAGGACACTGACAGACGACACCACCCAGGACACTGACAGACGACACCACCCAGGACACTGACAGACCACACCACCCAGGACACTGACAGACGACACCACCCAGGACACTGACAGACCACACCACCCAGGACACTGACAGACGACACCACCCAGGACACTGACAGACCACACCACCCAGGACACTGACAGACCACACCACCCAGGACACTGACAGACGACACCACCCAGGACACTGACAGACGACACCAACCAGGACACTGACAGACGACACCACCCAGGACACTGACAGACCACACCACCCTGGACACTGACAGACCACACCACCCAGGACACTGACAGACCACACCACCCAGGACACTGACAGACCACACCACCCAGGACACTGACAGACCACACCACCCAGGACACTGACAGACCACACCACCCAGGACACTGACAGACCACACCACCCAGGACACTGACAGACCACACCACCCAGGACACTGACAGACGACACCACCCAGGACACTGACAGACCACACCACCCAGGACACTGACAGACGACACCACCCAGGACACTGACAGACCACACCAACCAGGACACTGACAGACGACACCACCCAGGACACTGAAAGACCACACCACCCAGGACACTGACAGACCACACCACCCAGGACACTGACAGACCACACCACCCAGGACACTGACAGACCACACCACCCAGGACACTGACAGACCACACCACCCAGGACACTGACAGACCACACCAACCAGGACACTGACAGACGACACCACCCAGGACACTGACAGACCACACCAACCAGGACACTGACAGACCACACCAACCAGGACACTGACAGACCACACCAACCAGGACACTGACAGACCACACCACCCAGGACACTGACAGACGACACCACCCAGGACACTGACAGACCACACCACCCAGGACACTGACAGACGACACCACCCAGGACACTGACAGACCACACCACCCAGGACACTGACAGACGACACCACCCAGGACACTGACAGACCACACGACCCAGGTCACTGACAGACAACACCACCCAGGACACTGACAGACGACACCACCCAGGACACTGACAGACCACACCACCCAGGACACTGACAGACCACACCACCCAGGACACTGACAGACCACACCACCCAGGACACTGACAGACGACACCACCCAGGATACTGACAGACCACACCACCCAGGACACTGACAGACCACACCACCCAGGACACTGACAGACCACACCACCCAGGACACTGACAGACCACACCACCCAGGACACTGACAGACGACACCACCCAGGACACTGACAGACCACACCACCCAGGACACTGAAAGACGACACCACCCAGGACACTGACAGACGACACCACCCAGGACACTGACAGACCACACCACCCAGGACACTGACAGACGACACCACCCAGGACACTGACAGACCACACCACCCAGGACACTGACAGACGACACCAACCAGGACACTGACAGACCACACCACCCAGGACACTGACAGACGACACCACCCAGGACACTGACAGACCACACCACCCAGGACACTGAAAGACCACACCAACCAGGACACTGACAGACCACACCACCCAGGACACTGACAGACGACACCACCCAGGACACTGACAGACCACACCACCCAGGACACTGACAGACGACACCACCCAGGACACTGACAGACGACACCCCCCAGGACACTGACAGACCACACCACCCAGGACACTGACAGACGACACCACCCAGGACACTGAAAGACCACACCACCCAGGACACTGACAGACGACACCACCCAGGACACTGACAGACCACACCACCCAGGACACTGACAGACGACACCACCCAGGACACTGACAGACGACACCACCCAGGACACTGATAGACGACACCACCCAGGACACTGACAGACGACACCAACCAGGACACTGACAGACCACACCACCCAGGACACTGACAGACGACACCACCCAGGACACTGACAGACCACACCACCCAGGACACTGACAGACGACACCAACCAGGACACTGACAGACGACACCACCCAGGACACTGACAGACGACACCACCCAGAACACTGACAGACCACACCACCCAGGAGACTGACAGACGACACCACCCAGGACACTGACAGACGACACCACCCAGGACACTGACAGACGACACCAACCAGGACACTGACAGACCACACCACCCAGGACACTGACAGACGACACCACCCAGGACACTGACAGACCACACCACCCAGGACACTGACAGACGACACCAACCAGGACACTGACAGACGACACCACCCAGGACACTGACAGACGACACCACCCAGGACACTGACAGACCACACCACCCAGGAGACTGACAGACGACACCACCCAGGACACTGACAGACGACACCACCCAGGACACTGACAGACGACACCACCCAGGACACTGACAGACGACACCACCCAGGACACTGACAGACGACACCACCCAGGACACTGACAGACGACACCACCCAGGACACTGACAGACCACACCACACTGGACACTGACAGACGACACCACCCAGGACACTGACAGACCACACCACCCAGGACACTGACAGACGACACCAACCAGGACACTGACAGACCACACCACCCAGGATACTGACAGACCAAACCACCCAGGACACTGACAGACGACACCACCCAAGACACTGACAGACCACACCACCCAGGACAATGAAAGACCACACCAACCAGGACACTGACAGACCACACCACCCAGGACACTGACAGACGACACCACCCAGGATACTGACAGACGACACCACCCAGGACACTGACAGACGACACCACCCAGGACACTGACAGACCACACCACCCAGGACACTGACAGACCACACCACCCAGGACACTGACAGACCACACCAACCAGGACACTGACAGACGACACCACCCAGGACACTGACAGACCACACCACCCAGGACACTGACAGACCACACCACCCAGGACACTGACAGACCACACCACCCAGGACACTGACAGACGACACCACCCAGGACACTGACAGACGACATCACCCAGGACACTGACAGACCACACCACCCAGGACACTGACAGACGACACCACCCAGATCACTGACAGACCACACCAGCCAGGACACTGACAGACCACACCACCCAGGACACTGACAGACGACACCACCCAGGACACTGACAGACCACACCACCCAGGACACTGACAGACGACACCACCCAGGACACTGACAGACCACACCAACCAGGACACTGACAGACGACACCACCCAGGACACTGACAGACTACACCACCCAGGACACTGACAGACCACACCACCCAGGACACTGACAGACCACCCCACCCAGGACACTGACAGACCACACCACCCAGGACACTGACAGACCACACCACCCAGGACACTGACAGACCACACCAACCAGGACACTGACAGACCACACCAACCAGGACACTGACAGACGACACCACCCAGGACACTGACAGACCACACCACCCAGGACACTGACAGACGACACCACCCAGGACACTGACAGACGACACCACCCAGGACACTGACAGACCACACCACCCAGGACACTGACAGACCACACCACCCAGGACACTGACAGACGACACCACCCAGGACACTGACAGACCACACCACCAAGGACACTGACAGAGAGACACCACCCAGGACACTGACAGACCACACCACCCAGGACACTGACAGACGACACCACCCAGGACACTGACAGACCACACCACCCAGGACACTGACAGACGACACCAACCAGGACACTGACAGACCACACCACCCAGGACACTGAAAGACCACACCACCCAGGACACTGACAGACGACACCACCCAGGACACTGACAGACCACACCACCCAGGACACTGACAGACGACACCAACCAGGACACTGACAGACCACACCACCCAGGACACTGAAAGACCACACCAACCAGGACACTGACAGACCACACCACCCAGGACACTGACAGACGACACCACCCAGGACACTGACAGACCACACCACCCAGGACACTGACAGACCACACCACCCAGGACACTGACAGACGACACCACCCAGGACACTGACAGACCACACCACCCAGGACACTGACAGACGACACCACTCAGGACACTGACAGACGACACCCCCCAGGACACTGACAGACCACACCACCCAGGACACTGACAGACGACACCACCCAGGACACTGAAAGACCACACCACCCAGGACACTGACAGACGACACCACCCAGGACACTGACAGACCACACCACCCAGGACACTGACAGACGACACCACCCAGGACACTGACAGACGACACCACCCAGGACACTGACAGACGACACCACCCAGGACACTGACAGACCACACCACTCAGGACACTGACAGACGACACCACCCAGGACACTGACAGACGACACCCCCCAGGACACTGACACACCACACCACCCAGGACACTGACAGACGACACCACCCAGGACAGTGAAAGACCACACCACCCAGGACACTTACAGACGACACCACCCAGGACACTGACAGACCACACCACCCAGGACACTGACAGACGACACCACCCAGGACACTGACAGACGACACCACCCAGGACACTGATAGACGACACCACCCAGGACACTGACAGACGACACCAACCAGGACACTGACAGACCACTCCACCCAGGACACTGACAGACGACACCACCCAGGACACTGACAGACCACACCACCCAGGACACTGACAGACGAAACCAACCAGGACACTGACAGACCACACCACCCAGGACACTGACAGACGACACCACCCAGGACACTGACAGACCACACCACCCAGGAGACTGACAGACGACACCACCCAGGACACTGACAGACGACACCACCCAGGAGACTGACAGACGACACCACCCAGGACACTGACAGACGACACCACCCAGGACACTGACAGACGACACCACCCAGGACACTGACAGACCACACCACCCAGGACACTGACAGACGACACCACCCAGGACACTGACAGACGACACCACCCAGGACACTGACAGACCACACCACACTGGACACTGACAGACGACACCACCCAGGACACTGACAGACCACACCACCCAGGACACTGACAGACGACACCACCCAGGACACTGACAGACCACACCACCCAGGACACTGACAGACGACACCACCCAGGACACTGACAGACGACACCCCCCAGGACACTGACAGACCACACCACCCAGGACACTGACAGACGACACCACCCAGGACACTGAAAGACCACACCACCCAGGACACTGACAGACGAGACCACCCAGGACACTGACAGACCACACCACCCAGGACATTGACAGACCACACCACCCAGGACACTGACAGACGACACCACCCAGGATACTGACAGACCACACCACCCAGGACACTGACAGACCACACCACCCAGGACACTGACAGACGACACCACACAGGACACTGACAGACCACACCACCCAGGACACTGACAGACGACACCACCCAGGACACTGACAGACCACACCACTCAGGACACTGAAAGACGACACCACCCCGGACACTGACAGACGACACCACCCAGGACACTGACAGACCACACCACCCAGGACACTGACAGACGACACCACCCAGGACACTGACAGACCACACCACCCAGGACACTGACAGACCACACCACCCAGGACACTGACAGACCACACCACCCAGGACACTGACAGACGACACCACCCAGGACACTGACAGACCACACCACCCAGGACACTGACAGACGACACCACCCAGGACACTGACAGACGACACCAACCAGGACACTGACAGACGACACCACCCAGGACACTGACAGACCACACCAACCAGGACACTGACAGACGACACCACCCAGGACACTGACAGACCACACCACCCAGTACACTGACAGACCACACCACCCAGGACACTGACAGACGACACCACCCAGGACACTGACAGACCACACCACCCAGGACACTAACAGACGACACCACCCAGGACACTGACAGACGACACCACCCAGGACACTGACAGACCACACCACCCAGGACACTGACAGACGACACCACCCAGGACACTGACAGACGACACCACCCAGGACACTGACAGACGACACCACCCAGGACACTGACAGACCACACCACCCAGGACACTGACAGACGACACCACCCAGGACACTGACAGACCACACCACCCAGGACACTGACAGACGACACCACCCAGGACACTGACAGACCACACCACCCAGGACACTGACAGACCACACCACCCAGGACACTGACAGACGACACCACCCAGGACACTGACAGACGACACCAACCAGGACACTGACAGACGACACCACCCAGGACACTGACAGACCACACCACCCTGGACACTGACAGACCACACCACCCAGGACACTGACAGACCACACCACCCAGGACACTGACAGACCACACCACCCAGGACACTGACAGACCACACCACCCAGGACACTGACAGACCACACCACCCAGGACACTGACAGACCACACCACCCAGGACACTGACAGACCACACCACCCAGGACACTGACAGACGACACCACCCAGGACACTGACAGACCACACCACCCAGGACACTGACAGACGACACCACCCAGGACACTGACAGACCACACCAACCAGGACACTGACAGACGACACCACCCAGGACACTGAAAGACCACACCACCCAGGACACTGACAGACCACACCACCCAGGACACTGACAGACCACACCACCCAGGACACTGACAGACCACACCACCCAGGACACTGACAGACCACACCACCCAGGACACTGACAGACCACACCAACCAGGACACTGACAGACGACACCACCCAGGATACTGACAGACCACACCACCCAGGACACTGACAGACCACACCACCCAGGACACTGACAGACGACACCACCCAGGACACTGACAGACCACACCACCCAGGACACTGACAGACGACACCACCCAGGACACTGACAGACCACACCACCCAGGACACTGAAAGACGACACCACCCAGGACACTGACAGACGACACCACCCAGGACACTGACAGACCACACCACCCAGGACACTGACAGACGACACCACCCAGGACACTGACAGACCACACCACCCAGGACACTGACAGACGACACCAACCAGGACACTGACAGACCACACCACCCAGGACACTGACAGACGACACCACCCAGGACACTGACAGACCACACCACCCAGGACACTGAAAGACCACACCAACCAGGACACTGACAGACCACACCACCCAGGACACTGACAGACGACACCACCCAAGACACTGACAGACCACACCACCCAGGACACTGACAGACGACACCACCCAGGACACTGACAGACGACACCCCCCAGGACACTGACAGACCACACCACCCAGGACACTGACAGACGACACCACCCAGGACACTGAAAGACCACACCACCCAGGACACTGACAGACGACACCACCCAGGACACTGACAGACCACACCACCCAGGACACTGACAGACGACACCACCCAGGACACTGACAGACGACACCACCCAGGACACTGATAGACGACACCACCCAGGACACTGACAGACGACACCAACCAGGACACTGACAGACCACACCACCCAGGACACTGACAGACGACACCACCCAGGACACTGACAGACCACACCACCCAGGACACTGACAGACGACACCAACCAGGACACTGACAGACGACACCACCCAGGACACTGACAGACGACACCACCCAGGACACTGACAGACCACACCACCCAGGAGACTGACAGACGACACCACCCAGGACACTGACAGACGACACCACCCAGGACACTGACAGACGACACCAACCAGGACACTGACAGACCACACCACCCAGGACACTGACAGACGACACCACCCAGGACACTGACAGACCACACCACCCAGGACACTGATAGACGACACCAACCAGGACACTGACAGACCACACCACCCAGGACACTGACAGACGACACCACCCAGGACACTGACAGACCACACCACCCAGGAGACTGACAGACGACACCACCCAGGACACTGACAGACGACACCACCCAGGACACTGACAGACGACACCACCCAGGACACTGACAGACGACACCACCCAGGACACTGACAGACGACACCACCCAGGACACTGACAGACGACACCACCCAGGACACTGACAGACCACACCACACTGGACACTGACAGACGACACCACCCAGGACACTGACAGACCACACCACCCAGGACACTGACAGACGACACCAACCAGGACACTGACAGACCACACCACCCAGGATACTGACAGACCACACCACCCAGGACACTGACAGACGACACCACCCAAGACACTGACAGACCACACCACCCAGGACACTGAAAGACCACACCAACCAGGACACTGACAGACCACACCACCCAGGACACTGACAGACGACACCACCCAGGATACTGACAGACGACACCACCCAGGACACTGACAGACGACACCACCCAGGACACTGACAGACCACACCACCCAGGACACTGACAGACCACACCACCCAGGACACTGACAGACCACACCAACCAGGACACTGACAGACGACACCACCCAGGACACTGACAGACCACACCACCCAGGACACTGACAGACCACACCACCCAGGACACTGACAGACCACACCACCCAGGACACTGACAGACGACACCACCCAGGACACTGACAGACGACATCACCCAGGACACTGACAGACCACACCACCCAGGACACTGACAGACGACACCACCCAGATCACTGACAGACCACACCAGCCAGGACACTGACAGACCACACCACCCAGGACACTGACAGACGACACCACCCAGGACACTGACAGACCACACCACCCAGGACACTGACAGACGACACCACCCAGGACACTGACAGACCACACCAACCAGGACACTGACAGACGACACCACCCAGGACACTGACAGACTACACCACCCAGGACACTGACAGACCACACCACCCAGGACACTGACAGACCACACCACCCAGGACACTGACAGACCACACCACCCAGGACACTGACAGACCACACCACCCAGGACACTGACAGACCACACCAACCAGGACACTGACAGACCACACCAACCAGGACACTGACAGACGACACCACCCAGGACACTGACAGACCACACCACCCAGGACACTGACAGACGACACCACCCAGGACACTGACAGACGACACCACCCAGGACACTGACAGACCACACCACCCAGGACACTGACAGACCACACCACCCAGGACACTGACAGACGACACCACCCAGGACACTGACAGACCACACCACCCAGGACACTGACAGAGAGACACCACCCAGGACACTGACAGACCACACCACCCAGGACACTGACAGACGACACCACCCAGGACACTGACAGACCACACCACCCAGGACACTGACAGACGACACCAACCAGGACACTGACAGACCACACCACCCAGGACACTGAAAGACCACACCACCCAGGACACTGACAGACGACACCACCCAGGACACTGACAGACCACACCACCCAGGACACTGACAGACGACACCAACCAGGACACTGACAGACCACACCACCCAGGACACTGAAAGACCACACCAACCAGGACACTGACAGACCACACCACCCAGGACACTGACAGACGACACCACCCAGGACACTGACAGACCACACCACCCAGGACACTGACAGACCACACCACCCAGGACACTGACAGACGACACCACCCAGGACACTGACAGACCACACCACCCAGGACACTGACAGACGACACCACTCAGGACACTGACAGACGACACCCCCCAGGACACTGACAGACCACACCACCCAGGACACTGACAGACGACACCACCCAGGACACTGAAAGACCACACCACCCAGGACACTGACAGACGACACCACCCAGGACACTGACAGACCACACCACCCAGGACACTGACAGACGACACCACCCAGGACACTGACAGACGACACCACCCAGGACACTGACAGACGACACCACCCAGGACACTGACAGACCACACCACTCAGGACACTGACAGACGACACCACCCAGGACACTGACAGACGACACCCCCCAGGACACTGACACACCACACCACCCAGGACACTGACAGACGACACCACCCAGGACAGTGAAAGACCACACCACCCAGGACACTTACAGACGACACCACCCAGGACACTGACAGACCACACCACCCAGGACACTGACAGACGACACCACCCAGGACACTGACAGACGACACCACCCAGGACACTGATAGACGACACCACCCAGGACACTGACAGACGACACCAACCAGGACACTGACAGACCACTCCACCCAGGACACTGACAGACGACACCACCCAGGACACTGACAGACCACACCACCCAGGACACTGACAGACGAAACCAACCAGGACACTGACAGACCACACCACCCAGGACACTGACAGACGACACCACCCAGGACACTGACAGACCACACCACCCAGGAGACTGACAGACGACACCACCCAGGACACTGACAGACGACACCACCCAGGACACTGACAGACGACACCAACCAGGACACTGACAGACCACACCACCCAGGACACTGACAGACGACACCACCCAGGACACTGACAGACCACACCACCCAGGACACTGACAGACGACACCAACCAGGACACTGACAGACCACACCACCCAGGACACTGACAGACGACACCATCCAGGACACTGACAGACCACACCACCCAGGAGACTGACAGACGACACCACCCAGGACACTGACAGACGACACCACCCAGGACACTGACAGACGACACCACCCAGGACACTGACAGACCACACCACCCAGGACACTGACAGACGACACCACCCAGGACACTGACAGACGACACCACCCAGGACACTGACAGACCACACCACACTGGACACTGACAGACGACACCACCCAGGACACTGACAGACCACACCACCCAGGACACTGACAGACGACACCAACCAGGACACTGACAGACCACACCACCCAGGATACTGACAGACCACACCACCCAGGACACTGACAGACGACACCACCCAAGACACTGACAGACCACACCACCCAGGACACTGAAAGACCACACCAACCAGGACACTGACAGACCACACCACCCAGGACACTGACAGACGACACCACCCAGGATACTGACAGACGACACCACCCAGGACACTGACAGACGACACCACCCAGGACACTGACAGACCACACCACCCAGGACACTGACAGACGACACCACCCAGGACACTGACAGACGACACCACCCAGGACACTGACAGACGACACCACCCAGGACACTGACAGACGACACCACCCAGGACACTGACAGACGACACCACCCAGGACACTGACAGACCACACCACCCAGGACACTGACAGACGACACCACCCAGATCACTGACAGACCACACCACCCAGGACACTGACAGACCACACCACCCAGCACACTGACAGACGACACCACCCAGGACACTGACAGACCACACCACCCAGGACACTGACAGACGACACCACCCAGGACACTGACAGACCACACCAACCAGGACACTGACAGACGACACCACCCAGGACACTGACAGACCACACCACCCAGGACACTGACAGACCACACCACCCAGGACACTGACAGACCACACCACCCAGGACACTGACAGACCACACCACCCAGGACACTGACAGACCACACCACCCAGGACACTGACAGACCACACCAACCAGGACACTGACAGACGACACCACCCAGGACTCTGACAGACCACACCAACCAGGACACTGACAGACGACACCACCCAGGACACTGACAGACGACACCACCCAGGAAACTGACAGACGACACCACCCAGGACACTGACAGACGACACCACCCAGGACACTGATAGACGACACCACCCAGGACACTGACAGACGACACCAACCAGGACACTGACAGACCACACCACCCAGGACACTGACAGACGACACCACCCAGGACACTGACAGACCACACCACCCAGGACACTGACAGACGACACCAACCAGGACACTGACAGACCACACCACCCAGGAGACTGACAGACGACACCACCCAGGACACTGACAGACGACACCACCCAGGACACTGACAGACGACACCAACCAGGACACTGACAGACCACACCACCCAGGACACTGACAGACGACACCACCCAGGAGACTGACAGACCACACCACCCAGGACACTGACAGACGACACCAACCAGGACACTGACAGACCACACCACCCAGGACACTGACAGACGACACCAACCAGGACACTGACAGACCACACCACCCAGGACACTGATAGACGACACCACCCAGGACACTGACAGACCATACCACCCAGGACACTGAAAGACCACACCAACCAGGACACTGACAGACCACACCACCCAGGACACTGACAGACGACACCACCCAGGACACTGACAGACCACACCACCCAGGAGACTGACAGACGACACCACCCAGGACACTGACAGACGACACCCCCCAGGACACTGACAGACCACACCACCCAGGACACTGACAGACGACACCACCCAGGACACTGAAAGACCACACCACCCAGGACACTGACAGACGACACCACCCAGGACACTGACAGACGACACCACCCAGGACACTGACAGACGACACCACCCAGGACACTGACAGACCACAACACCCAGGACACTGACAGACGACACCACCCAGGACACTGACAGACGACACCACCCAGGACACTGACAGACCACACCACCCAGGACACTGACAGACGACACCACCCAGGACACTGAAAGACCACACCACCCAGGACACTGACAGACGACACCACCCAGGACACTGACAGACCACAACACCCAGGACACTGAAAGACCACACCACCCAGGACACTGATAGACGACACCACCCAGGACACTGACAGACGACACCAACCAGGACACTGACAGACGACACCACCCAGGACACTGACAGACCACACCACCCAGGACACTGACAGACGACACCACCCAGGACACTGACAGACCACACCACCCAGGACACTGACAGACGACACCACCCAGGAAACTGACAGACCACAGCACCCTGGACACTGACAGACGACACCACCCAGGACACTGACAGACCACACCACCCAGGACACTGACAGACGACACCAACCAGGACACTGACAGACCACACCAGCCAGGACACTGACAAACGACACCACCCAGGACACTGACAGACCACACCACCCAGGACACTGAAAGACCACACCAACCAGGACACTGACAGACCACACCACCCAGGACACTGACAGACGACACCACCCAGGACACTGACAGACCACACCACCCAGGACACTGACAGACGACACCACCCAGGACACTGACAGACGACACCCTCCAGGACACTGACAGACCACACCACCCAGGACACTGACAGACGACACCACCCAGGACACTGACAGACCACACCACCCAGGACACTGACAGACGACACCAACCAGGACACTGACAGACCACACCACCCAGGACACTGAAAGACCACACCAACCAGGACACTGACAGACCACACCACCCAGGACACTGACAGACGACACCACCCAGGATACTGACAGACGACACCACCCAGGACACTGACAGACCACACCACCCAGGACACTGACAGACGACACCACCCAGGACACTGACAGACCACACCACCCAGGACACTGACAGACGACACCACCCAGGACACTGACAGACCACACCACCCAGGACACTGACAGACGACACCACCCAGGACACTGACAGACCACACCACCCAGGACACTGACAGACGACACCACCCAGGACACTGACAGACGACACCACCCAGGACACTGACAGACCACACCACCCAGGACACTGACAGACCACACCACCCAGGACACTGACAGACCACACCACCCAGGACACTGACAGACGACACCACCCAGGACACTGACAGACGACACCACCCAGGACACTGACAGACCACACCACCCAGGACACTGACAGACCACACCACCCAGGACACTGACAGACGACACCACCCAGGACACTGACAGACCACACCACCCAGGACACTGACAGACCACACCACCCAGGACACTGACAGACCACACCACCCAGGACACTGACAGACGACACCACCCAGGACACTGACAGACGACACCACCCAGGACACTGACAGACGACACCACCCAGGACACTGACAGACCACACCACCCAGGACACTGACAGACCACACCACCCAGGACACTGACAGACCACACCACCCAGGACACTGACAGACGACACCACCCAGGACACTGACAGACCACACCACCCAGGACACTGACAGACGACACCACCCAGGACACTGACAGACGACACCACCCAGGACACTGACAGACCACACCACCCAGGACACTGACAGACCACACCACCCAGGACACTGACAGACGACACCACCCAGGACACTGACAGACCACACCACCCAGGACACTGACAGACCACACCACCCAGGACACTGACAGACGACACCACCCAGGACACTGACAGACGACACCACCCAGGACACTGACAGACGACACCACCCAGGACACTGACAGACCACACCACCCAGGACACTGACAGACCACACCACCCAGGACACTGACAGACCACACCACCCAGGACACTGACAGACGACACCACCCAGGACACTGACAGACGACACCACCCAGGACACTGACAGACCACACCACCCAGGACACTGACAGACGACACCACCCAGGTCACTGACAGACCACACCACCCAGGACACTGACAGACCACACCAACCAGGACACTGACAGACCACACCACCCAGGACACTGACAGACGACACCACCCAGGACACTGACAGACGACACCACCCAGGACACTGACAGACCACACCACCCAGGACACTGACAGACCACACCACCCAGGACACTGACAGACGATACCACCCAGGACACTGACAGACCACACCACCCAGGACACTGACAGACCACACCACCCAGGACACTGACAGACCACACCACCCAGGACACTGACAGACCACACCACCCAGGACATTGACAGACGACACCACCCAGGACACTGACAGACCACACCACCCAGGACACTGACAGACCACACCACCCAGGACACTGACAGACCACACCACCCAGGACACTGACAGACCACACCACCCAGGACACTGACAGACGACACCACCCAGGACACTGACAGACGACACCACCCAGGACACTGACAGACCACACCACCCAGGACACTGACAGACGACACCACCCAGGACACTGACAGACGACACCACCCAGGACACTGAAACACCACACCACCCAGGACACTGACAGACGACACCACCCAGGACACTGAAAGACGACACCACACAGGACACTGACAGACGACACCACCCAGGACACTGACAGACGACACCACCCAGGACACTGACAGACGACACCACCCAGGACACTGAAAGACCACACCACCCAGGACACTGACAGACCACACCACCCAGGACACTGACAGACCACACCAACCAGGACACTGACAGACCACACCAACCAGGACACTGACAGACCACACCACCCAGGACACTGACAGACCACACCACCCAGGACACTGACAGACGACACCAACCAGGACACTGACAGACCACACCACCCAGGACACTGACAGACCACACCAATCAGGACACTGACAGACCACACCACCCAGGACACTGACAGACCACACCACCCAGGACACTGACAGACCACACCACCCAGGACACTGACAGACCACACCAACCAGGACACTGACAGACGACACCACCCAGGACACTGACAGACGACACCACCCAGGACACTGACAGACGACACCACCCAGGACACTGACAGACGACACCACCCAGGACACTGACAGACCACACCACCCAGGACACTGACAGACGACACCACCCAGGACACTGACAGACCACACCACCCAGGATAATGACAGACCACACCACCCAGGACACTGACAGACGACACCACCCAGGACACTGACAGACGACACCACCCAGGACACTGACAGACCACACCACCCAGGACACTGACAGACGACACCACCCAGGACACTGACAGACCACACCACCCAGGACACTGACAGACGACACCACCCAGGACACTGACAGACGACACCACCCAGGACACTGACAGACCACACCACCCAGGACACTGACAGACCACACCACCCAGGACACTGACAGACGACACCACCCAGGACACTGACAGACCACACCACCCAGGACACTGACAGACCACACCACCCAGGACACTGACAGACCACACCACCCAGGACACTGACAGACCACCCCACCCAGGACACTGACAGACGACACCACCCAGGACACTGACAGACCACACCACCCAGGACACTGACAGACCACACCACCCAGGACACTGACAGACCACACCAACCAGGACACTGACAGACCACACCACCCAGGACACTGACAGACGACACCACCCAGGACACTGACAGACGACACCACCCAGGACACTGACAGACCACACCACCCAGGACACTGACAGACGACACCACCCAGGACACTGACAGACGACACCACCCAGGACACTGACAGACGACACCACCCAGGACACTGAAACACCACACCACCCAGGACACTGACAGACCACACCACCCAGGACACTGAAAGACGACACCACCCAGGACACTGACAGACGACACCACCCAGGACACTGACAGACCACACCACCCAGGATACTGACAGACGACACCACCCAGGACACTGACAGACCACACCACCCAGGACACTGACAGACGACACCAACCAGGACACTGACAGACCACACCACCCAGGATACTGACAGACCACACCACCCAGGACACTGACAGACGACACCACCCAAGACACTGACAGACCACACCACCCAGGACACTGACAGACGACACCACCCAGGACACAGACAGACGACACCACCCAGGACACTGACAGACCACACCACCCAGGACACTGACAGACCACACCACCCAGGACACTGACAGACGACACCACCCAGGACACTGACAGACGACACCACCCAAGACACTGACAGACCACACCACCCAGGACACAGAAAGACCACACCAACCAGGACACTGACAGACCACACCACCCAGGACACTGACAGACGACACCACCCAGGACACTGACAGACCACACCACCCAGGACACTGACAGACGACACCACCCAGGACAATGACAGACCACACCACCCAGGACACTGACAGACCACACCACCCAGGACACTGACAGACGACACCACCCAGGACACTGACAGACGACACCACCCAGGACACTGACAGACGACACCACCCAGGACACTGACAGACGACACCACCCAGGACACTGACAGACCACACCACCCAGGACACTGACAGACCACACCACCCAGGACACTGACAGACCACACCACCCAGGACACTGACAGACGACACCACCCAGGACACTGACAGACCACACCACCCAGGACACTGACAGACCACACCACCCAGGACACTGACAGACCACACCACCACCCAGGAAACTGACAGACCACACCACCCAGGACACTGACAGACGACACCCCCCAGGACACTGACAGACGACACCACCCAGGACACTGACAGACCACACCACCCAGGACACTGACAGATGACACCACCCAGGACACTGACAGACGACACCACCCAGGACACTGACAGACGACACCACCCAGGACACTGAAACACTACACCACCCAGGACACTGACAGACCACACCACCCAGGACACTGAAAGACGACACCACCCAGGACACTGACAGACGACACCACCCAGGACACTGACAGACGACACCACCCAGGACACTGACAGACGACACCACCCAGGACACTGAAAGACCACACCACCCAGGACACTGACAGACCACACCACCCAGGACACTGACAGACCACACCAACCAGGACACTGACAGACCACACCAACCAGGACACTGACAGACCACACCACCCAGGACACTGACAGACCACACCACCCAGGACACTGACAGACGACACCAACCAGGACACTGACAGACCACACCACCCAGGAAACTGACAGACGACACCAACCAGGACACTGACAGACCACACCACCCAGGACACTGACAGACCACACCACCCAGGACACTGACAGACCACACCACCCAGGACACTGACAGACCACACCAACCAGGACACTGACAGACGACACCACCCAGGACACTGACAGACCACACCACCCAGGACACTGACAGACGACACCACCCAGGACACTGACAGACGACACCACCCAGGACACTGACAGACGACACCACCCAGGACACTGACAGACGACACCACCCAGGACACTGACAGACCACACCACCCAGGATACTGACAGACCACACCACCCAGGACACTGACAGACCACACCACCCAGGACACTGACAGACGACACCACCCAGGACACTGACAGACCACACCACCCAGGACACTGACAGACCACACCACCCAGGACACTGACAGACCACACCACCCAGGACACTGACAGACCACACCACCCAGGACACTGACAGACGACACCAACCAGGACACTGACAGACCACACCACCCAGGACACTGACAGACCACACCAATCAGGACACTGACAGACCACACCACCCAGGACACTGACAGACCACACCACCCAGGACACTGACAGACCACACCACCCAGGAAACTGACAGACGACACCAACCAGGACACTGACAGACCACACCACCCAGGACACTGACAGACCACACCACCCAGGACACTGACAGACCACACCACCCAGGACACTGACAGACCACACCAACCAGGACACTGACAGACGACACCACCCAGGACACTGACAGACCACACCACCCAGGACACTGACAGACGACACCACCCAGGACACTGACAGACGACACCACCCAGGACACTGACAGACGACACCACCCAGGACACTGACAGACGACACCACCCAGGACACTGACAGACCACACCACCCAGGATACTGACAGACCACACCACCCAGGACACTGACAGACCACACCACCCAGGACACTGACAGACGACACCACCCAGGACACTGACAGACCACACCACCCAGGACACTGACAGACCACACCACCCAGGACACTGACAGACCACACCACCCAGGACACTGACAGACCACACCACCCAGGACACTGACAGACGACACCAACCAGGACACTGACAGACCACACCACCCAGGACACTGACAGACCACACCAATCAGGACACTGACAGACCACACCACCCAGGACACTGACAGACCACACCACCCAGGACACTGACAGACCACACCACCCAGGACACTGACAGACCACACCAACCAGGACACTGACAGACGACACCACCCAGGACACTGACAGACGACACCACCCAGGACACTGACAGACGACACCACCCAGGACACTGACAGACGACACCACCCAGGACACTGACAGACCACACCACCCAGGACACTGACAGACGACACCACCCAGGACACTGACAGACCACACCACCCAGGATAATGACAGACCACACCACCCAGGACACTGACAGACGACACCACCCAGGACACTGACAGACGACACCACCCAGGACACTGACAGACCACACCACCCAGGACACTGACAGACGACACCACCCAGGACACTGACAGACCACACCACCCAGGACACTGACAGACGACACCACCCAGGACACTGACAGACGACACCACCCAGGACACTGACAGACCACACCACCCAGGACACTGACAGACCACACCACCCAGGACACTGACAGACGACACCACCCAGGACACTGACAGACCACACCACCCAGGACACTGACAGACCACACCACCCAGGACACTGACAGACCACACCACCCAGGACACTGACAGACCACCCCACCCAGGACACTGACAGACGACACCACCCAGGACACTGACAGACCACACCACCCAGGACACTGACAGACCACACCACCCAGGACACTGACAGACCACACCAACCAGGACACTGACAGACCACACCACCCAGGACACTGACAGACGACACCACCCAGGACACTGACAGACGACACCACCCAGGACACTGACAGACCACACCACCCAGGACACTGACAGACGACACCACCCAGGACACTGACAGACGACACCACCCAGGACACTGACAGACGACACCACCCAGGACACTGAAACACCACACCACCCAGGACACTGACAGACCACACCACCCAGGACACTGAAAGACGACACCACCCAGGACACTGACAGACGACACCACCCAGGACACTGACAGACCACACCACCCAGGATACTGACAGACGACACCACCCAGGACACTGACAGACCACACCACCCAGGACACTGACAGACGACACCAACCAGGACACTGACAGACCACACCACCCAGGATACTGACAGACCACACCACCCAGGACACTGACAGACGACACCACCCAAGACACTGACAGACCACACCACCCAGGACACTGACAGACGACACCACCCAGGACACAGACAGACGACACCACCCAGGACACTGACAGACCACACCACCCAGGACACTGACAGACCACACCACCCAGGACACTGACAGACGACACCACCCAGGACACTGACAGACGACACCACCCAAGACACTGACAGACCACACCACCCAGGACACAGAAAGACCACACCAACCAGGACACTGACAGACCACACCACCCAGGACACTGACAGACGACACCACCCAGGACACTGACAGACCACACCACCCAGGACACTGACAGACGACACCACCCAGGACAATGACAGACCACACCACCCAGGACACTGACAGACCACACCACCCAGGACACTGACAGACGACACCACCCAGGACACTGACAGACGACACCACCCAGGACACTGACAGACGACACCACCCAGGACACTGACAGACGACACCACCCAGGACACTGACAGACCACACCACCCAGGACACTGACAGACCACACCACCCAGGACACTGACAGACCACACCACCCAGGACACTGACAGACGACACCACCCAGGACACTGACAGACCACACCACCCAGGACACTGACAGACCACACCACCCAGGACACTGACAGACCACACCACCACCCAGGAAACTGACAGACCACACCACCCAGGACACTGACAGACGACACCCCCCAGGACACTGACAGACGACACCACCCAGGACACTGACAGACCACACCACCCAGGACACTGACAGACGACACCACCCAGGACACTGACAGACGACACCACCCAGGACACTGACAGACGACACCACCCAGGACACTGAAACACTACACCACCCAGGACACTGACAGACCACACCACCCAGGACACTGAAAGACGACACCACCCAGGACACTGACAGACGACACCACCCAGGACACTGACAGACGACACCACCCAGGACACTGACAGACGACACCACCCAGGACACTGAAAGACCACACCACCCAGGACACTGACAGACCACACCACCCAGGACACTGACAGACCACACCAACCAGGACACTGACAGACCACACCAACCAGGACACTGACAGACCACACCACCCAGGACACTGACAGACCACACCACCCAGGACACTGACAGACGACACCAACCAGGACACTGACAGACCACACCACCCAGGAAACTGACAGACGACACCAACCAGGACACTGACAGACCACACCACCCAGGACACTGACAGACCACACCACCCAGGACACTGACAGACCACACCACCCAGGACACTGACAGACCACACCAACCAGGACACTGACAGACGACACCACCCAGGACACTGACAGACCACACCACCCAGGACACTGACAGACGACACCACCCAGGACACTGACAGACGACACCACCCAGGACACTGACAGACGACACCACCCAGGACACTGACAGACGACACCACCCAGGACACTGACAGACCACACCACCCAGGATACTGACAGACCACACCACCCAGGACACTGACAGACCACACCACCCAGGACACTGACAGACGACACCACCCAGGACACTGACAGACCACACCACCCAGGACACTGACAGACCACACCACCCAGGACACTGACAGACCACACCACCCAGGACACTGACAGACCACACCACCCAGGACACTGACAGACCACACCACCCAGGACACTGACAGACGACACCACCCAGGACACTGACAGACCACACCACCCAGGACACTGACAGACCACACCACCCAGGACACTGACAGACGACACCACCCAGGACACTGACAGACCACACCACCCAGGACACTGACAGACGACACCACCCAGGACACTGACAGACGACACCACCCAGGACACTGACAGACCAAACCACCCAGGACACTGACAGACCACACCACCCAGGACACTGACAGACGACACCACCCAGGACACTGACAGACCACACCACCCAGGACACTGACAGACCACACCACCCAGGACACTGACAGACCACACCACCCAGGACACTGACAGACCACACCACCCAGGACACTGACAGACGACACCACCCAGGACACTGACAGACGACACCACCCAGGACACTGACAGACCACACCACACAGGACACTGACAGACGACACCACCCAGGACACTGACAGACGACACCACCCAGGACACTGACAGACGACACCACCCAAGACACTGAAACACCACACCACCCAGGACACTGACAGACCACACCACCCAGGACACTGAAAGACGACACCACCCAGGACACTGACAGACGACACCACCCAGGGCACTGACAGACGACACCACCCAGGACACTGACAGACGACACCACCCAGGACACTGAAAGACCACACCACCCAGGACACTGACAGACCACACAACCCAGGACACTGACAGACGACACCAACCAGGACACTGACAGACCACACCAACCAGGACACTGACAGACCACACCACCCAGGACACTGACAGACCACACCACCCAGGACACTGACAGACCAAACAACCCAGGACACTGACAGACCACACCAACCAGGACACTGACAGACGACACCACCCAGGACACTGACAGACCACACCACCCAGGACACTGACACACCACACCACCCAGGACACTGACAGACCACACCACCCAGGACACTGACAGACGACACCACCCAGGACACTGACAGACCACACCACCGAGGACACTGACAGACCACACCACCCAGGACATTGACAGACGACACCACCCAGGACACTGACAGACCACACCACCCAGGACACTGACAGACCACACCACCCAGGACACTGACAGACCACACCACCCAGGACACTGACAGACCACACCACCCAGGACACTGACAGACGACACCACCCAGGACACTGACAGACGACACCACCCAGGACACTGACAGACCACACCACCCAGGACACTGACAGACGACACCACCCAGGACACTGACAGACGACACCACCCAGGACACTGAAACACCACACCACCCAGGACACTGACAGACGACACCACCCAGGACACTGAAAGACGACACCACACAGGACACTGACAGACGACACCACCCAGGACACTGACAGACGACACCACCCAGGACACTGACAGACGACACCACCCAGGACACTGAAAGACCACACCACCCAGGACACTGACAGACCACACCACCCAGGACACTGACAGACCACACCAACCAGGACACTGACAGACCACACCAACCAGGACACTGACAGACCACACCACCCAGGACACTGACAGACCACACCACCCAGGACACTGACAGACGACACCAACCAGGACACTGACAGACCACACCACCCAGGACACTGACAGACCACACCAATCAGGACACTGACAGACCACACCACCCAGGACACTGACAGACCACACCACCCAGGACACTGACAGACCACACCACCCAGGACACTGACAGACCACACCAACCAGGACACTGACAGACGACACCACCCAGGACACTGACAGACGACACCACCCAGGACACTGACAGACGACACCACCCAGGACACTGACAGACGACACCACCCAGGACACTGACAGACCACACCACCCAGGACACTGACAGACGACACCACCCAGGACACTGACAGACCACACCACCCAGGATAATGACAGACCACACCACCCAGGACACTGACAGACGACACCACCCAGGACACTGACAGACGACACCACCCAGGACACTGACAGACCACACCACCCAGGACACTGACAGACGACACCACCCAGGACACTGACAGACCACACCACCCAGGACACTGACAGACGACACCACCCAGGACACTGACAGACGACACCACCCAGGACACTGACAGACCACACCACCCAGGACACTGACAGACCACACCACCCAGGACACTGACAGACGACACCACCCAGGACACTGACAGACCACACCACCCAGGACACTGACAGACCACACCACCCAGGACACTGACAGACCACACCACCCAGGACACTGACAGACCACCCCACCCAGGACACTGACAGACGACACCACCCAGGACACTGACAGACCACACCACCCAGGACACTGACAGACCACACCACCCAGGACACTGACAGACCACACCAACCAGGACACTGACAGACCACACCACCCAGGACACTGACAGACGACACCACCCAGGACACTGACAGACGACACCACCCAGGACACTGACAGACCACACCACCCAGGACACTGACAGACGACACCACCCAGGACACTGACAGACGACACCACCCAGGACACTGACAGACGACACCACCCAGGACACTGAAACACCACACCACCCAGGACACTGACAGACCACACCACCCAGGACACTGAAAGACGACACCACCCAGGACACTGACAGACGACACCACCCAGGACACTGACAGACCACACCACCCAGGATACTGACAGACGACACCACCCAGGACACTGACAGACCACACCACCCAGGACACTGACAGACGACACCAACCAGGACACTGACAGACCACACCACCCAGGATACTGACAGACCACACCACCCAGGACACTGACAGACGACACCACCCAAGACACTGACAGACCACACCACCCAGGACACTGACAGACGACACCACCCAGGACACAGACAGACGACACCACCCAGGACACTGACAGACCACACCACCCAGGACACTGCTGACAGACCACACCACCCAGGACACTGACAGACGACACCCCCCAGGACACTGACAGACGACACCACCCAGGACACTGACAGACGACACCACCCAGGACACTGACAGACCACACCACCCAGGACACTGACAGACGACACCACCCAGGACACTGACAGACCACACCACCCAGGATACTGACAGACCACACCACCCCGGACACTGACAGACGACACCACCCAGGACACTGACAGACCACACCACCCAGGACACTGACAGACGACACCACCCAGGACACTGACAGACCACACCACCCAGGACACTGACAGACCACACCACCCAGGACACTGACAGACGACACCACCCAGGACACTGACAGACCACACCACCCAGGACACTGACAGACGACACCACCCAGGACACTGACAGACGACACCAACCAGGACACTGACAGACCACACCAACCAGGACACTGACAGACCACACCAACCAGGAAACTGACAGACCACACCACCCAGGTCACTGACAGACCACACCACCCAGGACACTGATAGACCACACCACCCAGGACACTGACAGACGACACCACCCAGGACACTGACAGACCACACCACCCAGGACACTGACAGACGACACCACCCAGGACACTGACAGACGACACCAACTAGGACACTGACAGACCACACCACCCAGGACACTGACAGACCACACCACCCAGGACACTGACAGACCACACCACCCAGGACACTGACAGACGACACCACCCAGGACACTGACAGACGACACCACCCAGGACACTGACAGACCACACCACCCAGGACACTGACAGACGACACCACCCAGGACACTGACAGACGACACCACCCAGGACACTGACAGACGACACCACCCAGGACACTGAAACACCACACCACCCAGGACACTGACAGACCACACCACCCAGGACACTGAAAGACGACACCACCCAGGACACTGACAGACGACACCACCCAGGACACTGACAGACGACACCACCCAGGACACTGACAGACGACACCACCCAGGACACTGAAAGACCACACCACCCAGGACACTGACAGACCACACCACCCAGGACAGTGACAGACCACACCAACCAGGACACTGACAGACCACACCACCCAGGACACTGACAGACCACACCACCCAGGACACTGACAGACCACACCACCCAGGACACTGACAGACGACACCAACCAGGACACTGACAGACCACACCACCCAGGACACTGACAGACCACACCACCCAGGACACTGACAGACGACACCAACCAGGACACTGACAGACCACACCACCCAGGACACTGACAGACCACACCAACCAGGACACTGACAGACCACACCACCCAGGACACTGACAGACGACACCACCCAGGACACTGACAGACGACACCACCCAGGACACTGACAGACGACACCACCCAGGACACTGACAGACGACAACACCCAGGACACTGACAGACGACACCACCCAGGACACTGACAGACGACACCACCCAGGACACTGACAGACCACACCACCCAGGACACTGACAGACGACACCACCCAGGACACTGACAGACGACACCACCCAGGATACTGACAGACCACACCACCCAGGACACTGGCAGACGACACCACCCAGGACACTGACAGACCACACCACCCAGGACACTGACAGACGACACCACCCAGGACACTGACAGACCACACCACCCAGGACACTGACAGACCACACCACCCAGGACACTGACAGACCACACCACCCAGGACACTGACAGACCACACCACCCAGGACACTGACAGACCACACCACCCAGGACACTGACAGACCACACCACCCAGGACACTGACAGACGACACCACCCAGGACACTGACAGACGACACCACCCAGGACACTGACAGACCACACCACCCAGGACACTGACAGACGACACCACCCAGGACACTGACAGACCACACCACCCAGGACACTGACAGACGCCACCACCCAGGACACTGACAGACGACACCACCCAGGACACTGACAGACCACACCACCCAGGACACTGACAGACCACACCACCCAGGACACTGACAGACGACACCACCCAGGACACTGACAGACCACACCACCCAGGACACTGACAGACCACACCACCCAGGACACTGACAGACCACACCACCAAGGACACTGACAGACCACACCACCCAGGACACTGACAGACCACACCACCCAGGACACTGACAGACGACACCACCCAGGACACTGACAGACCACACCACCCAGGACACTGACAGACCACACCACCCAGGACACTGACAGACCACACCACCCAGGACACTGACAGACCACACCACCCAGGACACTGACAGACGATACCACCCAGGACACTGACAGACGACACCACCCAGGACACTGACAGACCACACCACCCAGGACACTGACAGACGACACCACCCAGGACACTGACAGACGACACCACCCAGGACACTGACAGACGACACCACCCAGGACACTGAAACACCACACCACCCAGGACACTGACAGACCACACCACCCAGGACACCGAAAGACGACACCACCCAGGACACTGACAGACGACACCACCCAGGACACTGAAAGACCACACCACCCAGGACACTGACAGACCACACCACCCTGGACACTGACAGACGACACCAACCAGGACACTGACAGACCACACCAACCAGGACACTGACAGACCACACCAACCAGGACACTGACAGACGACACCACCTAGGACACTGACAGACGACACCACCCAGGACACTGACAGACGACACCACCCAGGACACTGACAGACGACACCACCCAGGACACTGACAGACCACACCACCCAGGACACTGACAGACGACACCACCCAGGACACTGACAGACCACACCACCCAGGACACTGACAGACCACACCACCCAGGACACTGACAGACGACACCACCGAGGACACTGACAGACCACACCACCCAGGACACTGACAGACCACACCACCCAGGACACTGACAGACCACACCAACCAGGACACTGACAGACCACACCACCCAGGACACTGACAGACCACACCACCCAGGACACTGACAGACCACACAACCCAGGACACTGACAGACCACACCAACCAGGACACTGACAGACCACACCACCGAGGACACTGACAGACCACACCACCCAGGACACTGACAGACGACACCACCCAGGACACTGACAGACCACACCACCCAGGACACTGACAGACCACACCACCCAGGACACTGACAGACGACACCAACCAGGACACTGACAGACCACACCAACCAGGACACTGACAGACCACACCAACCAGGACACTGACAGACGACACCACCTAGGACACTGACAGACGACACCACCCAGGACACTGACAGACGACACCACCCAGGACACTGACAGACGACACCACCCAGGACACTGACAGACGACACCACCCAGGACACTGACAGACCACACCACCCAGGACACTGACAGACCACACCTCCCAGGACACTGACAGACCACACCACCCAGGACACTGACAGACGACACCACCCAGGACACTGACAGACGACACCAACCAGGACACTGACAGACCACACCAACCAGGACACTGACAGACCACACCAACCAGGACACTGACAGACCACACCACCCAGGATACTGACAGACCACACCACCCAGGACACTGACAGACCACACCACCCAGGACACTGACAGACCACACCACCCAGGACACTGACAGACCACACCACCCAGGACACTGACAGACGACACCACCCAGGACACTGACAGACGACACCACCCAGGACACTGACAGACCACACCACCCAGGACACTGACAGACGACACCACCCAGGACACTGACAGACGACACCACCCAGGACACTGACAGACGACACCACCCAGGACACTGAAACACCACACCACCCAGGACACTGACAGACCACACCACCCAGGACACTGAAAGACGACACCACCCAGGACACTGACAGACGACACCACCCAGGACACTGACAGACGACACCACCCAGGACACTGACAGACGACACCACCCAGGACACTGAAAGACCACACCACCCAGGACACTGACAGACCACACCACCCAGGACACTGACAGACCACACCAACCAGGACATTGACAGACCACACCAACCAGGACACTGACAGACCCCACCACCCAGGACACTGACAGACCACACCACCCAGGACACTGACAGACGACACCAACCAGGACACTGACAGACCACACCACCCAGGACACTGACAGACCACACCAACCAGGACACTGACAGACCACACCACCCAGGACACTGACAGACCACACCACCCAGGACACTGACAGACCACACCACCCAGGACACTGACAGACCACACCAACCAGGACACTGACAGACGACACCACCCAGGACACTGACAGACGACAACACCCAGGACACTGACAGACGACACCACCCAGGACACTGACAGACGACACCACCCAGGACACTGACAGACCACACCACCCAGGACACTGACAGACGACACCACCCAGGACACTGACAGACCACACCACCCAGGATACTGACAGACCACACCACCCAGGACACTGACAGACGACACCACCCAGGACACTGACAGACCACACCACCCAGGACACTGACAGACGACACCACCCAGGACACTGACAGACCACACCACCCAGGACACTGACAGACCACACCACCCAGGACACTGACAGACGACACCACCCAGGACACTGACAGACCACACCACCCAGGACACTGACAGACGACACCACCCAGGACACTGACAGACCACACCTCCCAGGACACTGACAGACCACACCACCCAGGACACTGACAGACCACACCACCCAGGACACTGACAGACCACACCACCCAGGACACTGACAGACGACACCACCCAGGACACTGACAGACGACACCACCCAGGACACTGACAGACCACACCACCCAGGACACTGACAGACGACACCACCCAGGACACTGACAGACGACACCACCCAGGACACTGACAGACGACACCACCCAGGACACTGAAACACCACACCACCCAGGACACTGACAGACCACACCACCCAGGACACTGAAAGACGACACCACCCAGGACACTGACAGACGACACCACCCAGGACACTGACAGACGACACCACCCAGGACACTGACAGACGACACCACCCAGGACACTGAAAGACCACACCACCCAGGACACTGACAGACCACACCACCCAGGACACTGACAGACCACACCAACCAGGACATTGACAGACCACACCAACCAGGACACTGACAGACCCCACCACCCAGGACACTGACAGACCACACCACCCAGGACACTGACAGACGACACCAACCAGGACACTGACAGACCACACCACCCAGGACACTGACAGACCACACCAACCAGGACACTGACAGACCACACCACCCAGGACACTGACAGACCACACCACCCAGGACACTGACAGACCACACCACCCAGGACACTGACAGACCACACCAACCAGGACACTGACAGACGACACCACCCAGGACACTGACAGACGACAACACCCAGGACACTGACAGACGACACCACCCAGGACACTGACAGACGACACCACCCAGGACACTGACAGACCACACCACCCAGGACACTGACAGACGACACCACCCAGGACACTGACAGACCACACCACCCAGGATACTGACAGACCACACCACCCAGGACACTGACAGACGACACCACCCAGGACACTGACAGACCACACCACCCAGGACACTGACAGACGACACCACCCAGGACACTGACAGACCACACCACCCAGGACACTGACAGACCACACCACCCAGGACACTGACAGACGACACCACCCAGGACACTGACAGACCACACCACCCAGGACACTGACAGACGACACCACCCAGGACACTGACAGACCACACCTCCCAGGACACTGACAGACCACACCACCCAGGACACTGACAGACGACACCACCCAGGACACTGACAGACGACACCAACCAGGACACTGACAGACCACACCAACCAGGACACTGACAGACCACACCAACCAGGACACTGACAGACCACACCACCCAGGATACTGACAGACCACACCACCCAGGACACTGACAGACCACACCACCCAGGACGCTGACAGACCACACCACCCAGGACACTGACAGACCACACCACCCAGGACACTGACAGACGACACCACCCAGGACACTGACAGACGACACCACCCAGGACACTGACAGACCACACCACCCAGGACACTGACAGACGACACCACCCAGGACACTGACAGACGACACCACCCAGGACACTGACAGACGACACCACCCAGGACACTGAAACACCACACCACCCAGGACACTGACAGACCACACCACCCAGGACACTGAAAGACGACACCACCCAGGACACTGACAGACGACACCACCCAGGACACTTACAGACGACACCACCCAGGACACTGACAGACGACACCACCCAGGACACTGAAAGACCACACCACCCAGGACACTGACAGACCACACCACCCAGGACACTGACAGACCACACCACCCAGGACACTGACAGACGACACCAACCAGGACACTGACAGACCACACCACCCAGGACACTGACAGACCACACCAACCAGGACACTGACAGACGACACCACCTAGGACACTGACAGACGACACCACCCAGGACACTGACAGACGACACCACCCAGGACACTGACAGACGACACCACCCAGGACACTGACAGACCACACCACCCAGGACACTGACAGACCACACCACCCAGGACACTGACAGACGACACCAACCAGGACACTGGCAGACCACACCAACCAGGACACTGACAGACCACACCAACCAGGACACTGACAGACGACACCACCTAGGACACTGACAGACGACACCACCCAGGACACTGACAGACGACACCACCCAGGACACTGACAGACGACACCACCCAGGACACTGACAGACGACACCACCCAGGACACTGACAGACCACACCACCCAGGACACTGACAGACCACACCTCCCAGGACACTGACAGACCACACCACCCAGGACACTGACAGACGACACCACCCAGGACACTGACAGACGACACCAACCAGGACACTGACAGACCACACCAACCAGGACACTGACAGACCACACCAACCAGGACACTGACAGACCACACCACCCAGGATACTGACAGACCACACCACCCAGGACACTGACAGACCACACCACCCAGGACACTGACAGACCACACCACCCAGGACACTGACAGACCACACCACCCAGGACACTGACAGACGACACCACCCAGGACACTGACAGACGACACCACCCAGGACACTGACAGACCACACCACCCAGGACACTGACAGACGACACCACCCAGGACACTGACAGACGACACCACCCAGGACACTGACAGACGACACCACCCAGGACACTGAAACACCACACCACCCAGGACACTGACAGACCACACCACCCAGGACACTGAAAGACGACACCACCCAGGACACTGACAGACGACACCACCCAGGACACTGACAGACGACACCACCCAGGACACTGACAGACGACACCACCCAGGACACTGAAAGACCACACCACCCAGGACACTGACAGACCACACCACCCAGGACACTGACAGACCACACCAACCAGGACATTGACAGACCACACCAACCAGGACACTGACAGACCACACCACCCAGGACACTGACAGACCACACCACCCAGGACACTGACAGACGACACCAACCAGGACACTGACAGACCACACCACCCAGGACACTGACAGACCACACCAACCAGGACACTGACAGACCACACCACCCAGGACACTGACAGACCACACCACCCAGGACACTGACAGACCACACCACCCAGGACACTGACAGACCACACCAACCAGGACACTGACAGACGACACCACCCAGGACACTGACAGACGACAACACCCAGGACACTGACAGACGACACCACCCAGGACACTGACAGACGACACCACCCAGGACACTGACAGACCACACCACCCAGGACACTGACAGACGACACCACCCAGGACACTGACAGACCACACCACCCAGGATACTGACAGACCACACCACCCAGGACACTGACAGACGACACCACCCAGGACACTGACAGACCACACCACCCAGGACACTGACAGACGACACCACCCAGGACACTGACAGACCACACCACCCAGGACACTGACAGACCACACCACCCAGGACACTGACAGACGACACCACCCAGGACACTGACAGACCACACCACCCAGGACACTGACAGACCACACCACCCAGGACACTGACAGACGACACCACCGAGGACACTGACAGACCACACCACCCAGGACACTGACAGACCACACCACCCAGGACACTGACAGACCACACCAACCAGGACACTGACAGACCACACCACCCAGGACACTGACAGACCACACCACCCAGGACACTGACAGACCACACAACCCAGGACACTGACAGACCACACCAACCAGGACACTGACAGACCACACCACCGAGGACACTGACAGACCACACCACCCAGGACACTGACAGACGACACCACCCAGGACACTGACAGACCACACCACCCAGGACACTGACAGACGACACCACCCAGGACACTGACAGACCACACCTCCCAGGACACTGACAGACCACACCACCCAGGACACTGACAGACGACACCACCCAGGACACTGACAGACGACACCAACCAGGACACTGACAGACCACACCAACCAGGACACTGACAGACCACACCAACCAGGACACTGACAGACCACACCACCCAGGATACTGACAGACCACACCACCCAGGACACTGACAGACCACACCACCCAGGACGCTGACAGACCACACCACCCAGGACACTGACAGACCACACCACCCAGGACACTGACAGACCACACCACCCAGGACACTGACAGACGACACCACCCAGGACACTGACAGACGACACCACCCAGGACACTGACAGACGACACCACCCAGGACACTGAAACACCACACCACCCAGGACACTGACAGACCACACCACCCAGGACACTGAAAGACGACACCACCCAGGACACTGACAGACGACACCACCCAGGACACTTACAGACGACACCACCCAGGACACTGACAGACGACACCACCCAGGACACTGAAAGACCACACCACCCAGGACACTGACAGACCACACCACCCAGGACACTGACAGACCACACCAACCAGGACATTGACAGACCACACCAACCAGGACACTGACATACCCCACCACCCAGGACACTGACAGACCACACCACCCAGGACACTGACAGACGACACCAACCAGGACACTGACAGACCACACCACCCAGGACACTGACAGACCACACCAACCAGGACACTGACAGACCACACCACCCAGGACACTGACAGACCACACCACCCAGGACACTGACAGACCACACCACCCAGGACACTGACAGACCACACCAACCAGGACACTGACAGACGACACCACCCAGGACACTGACAGACGACAACACCCAGGATACTGACAGACCACACCAACCAGGACACTGACAGACGACACCACCCAGGACACTGACAGACCACACCACCCAGGATACTGACAGACCACACCAACCAGGACACTGACAGACGACACCACCCAGGACACTGACAGACGACAACACCCAGGACACTGACAGACCACACCACCCAGGACACTGACAGACGACACCACCCAGGACACTAACAGACCACACCACCCAGGACACTGACAGACCACACCAACCAGGACACTGACAGACGACACCACCCAGGACACTGACAGACGACACCACCCAGGACACTGACAGACGACACCACCCAGGACACTGACAGACGACACCACCCAGGACACTGACAGACCACACCAACCAGGACACTGACAGACGACACCACCCAGGACACTGACAGACCACACCACCCAGGATACTGACAGACCACACCACCCAGGACACTGACAGACGACACCACCCAGGACACTGACAGACGACACCACCCAGGACACTGACAGACCACACCACCCAGGACACTGACAGACGACACCACCCAGGACACTGACAGACCACACCACCCAGGACACTGACAGACCACACCACCCAGGACACTGACAGACCACACCACCCAGGACACTGACAGACCACACCACCCAGGACACTGACAGACCACACCACCCAGGACACTGACAGACCACACCACCCAGGACACTGACAGACGACACCACCCAGGACACTGACAGACGACACCACCCAGGACACTGACAGACCACACCACCCAGGACACTGACAGACGACACCACCCAGGACACTGACAGACCACACCACCCAGGACACTGACAGACGACACCACCCAGGACACTGACAGACGACACCACCCAGGATACTGAGAGACCACACCACCCAGGACACTGACAGACCACACCACCCAGGACACTGACAGACGACACCACCCAGGACACTGACAGACCACACCACCCAGGACACTGACAGACCACACCACCCAGGACACTGACAGACCACACCACCCAGGACACTGACAGACCACACCACCCAGGACACTGACAGACCACACCACCCAGGACACTGACAGACGACACCACCCAGGACACTGACAGACCACACCACCCAGGACACTGACAGACCACACCACCCAGGACACTGACAGACCACACCACCCAGGACACTGACAGACCACACCACCCAGGACACTGACAGACGACACCACCCAGGACACTGACAGACGACACCACCCAGGACACTGACAGACCACACCACCCAGGACACTGACAGACGACACCACCCAGGACACTGACAGACGACACCACCCAGGACACTGACAGACGACACCACCCAGGACACTGAAACACCACACCACCCAGGACACTGACAGACGACACCACCCAGGACACTGACAGACGACACCACCCAGGACACTGACAGACCACACCACCCAGGACACTGACAGACCACACCACCCAGGACACTGACAGACCGCACCACCCAGGACACTGACAGACCACACCACCCAGGACACTGACAGACTACACCAACCAGGACACTGACAGACCACACCACCGAGGACACTGACAGACCACACCACCCAGGACACTGACAGACGACACCACCCAGGACACTGACAGACCACACCACCCAGGACACTGACAGACGACACCACCCAGGACACTGACAGACCACACCTCCCAGGACACTGACAGACCACACCACCCAGGACACTGACAGACGACACCACCCAGGACACTGACAGACGACACCAACCAGGACACTGACAGACCACACCAACCAGGACACTGACAGACCACACCAACCAGGACACTGACAGACCACACCACCCAGGACACTGACAGACCACACCACCCAGGACACTGACAGACGACACCACCCAGGACACTGACAGACCACACCTCCCAGGACACTGACAGACCACACCACCCAGGACACTGACAGACGACACCACCCAGGACACTGACAGACGACACCAACCAGGACACTGACAGACCACACCAACCAGGACACTGACAGACCACACCACCCATGATACTGACAGACCACACCACCCAGGACACTGACAGACCACACCACCCAGGACGCTGACAGACCACACCACCCAGGACACTGACAGACCACACCACCCAGGACACTGACAGACGACACCACCCAGGACACTGACAGACCACACCACCCAGGACACTGACAGACCACACCACCCAGGACACTGACAGACGACACCACCCAGGACACTGACAGACGACACCACCCAGGACACTGACAGACGACACCACCCAGGACACTGAAACACCACACCACCCAGGACACTGACAGACCACACCACCCAGGACACTGAAAGACGACACCACCCAGGACACTGACAGACGACACCACCCAGGACACTTACAGACGACACCACCCAGGACACTGACAGACGACACCACCCAGGACACTGAAAGACCACACCACCCAGGACACTGACAGACCACACCACCCAGGACACTGACAGACCACACCAACCAGGACATTGACAGACCACACCAACCAGGACACTGACATACCCCACCACCCAGGACACTGACAGACCACACCACCCAGGACACTGACAGACGACACCAACCAGGACACTGACAGACCACACCACCCAGGACACTGACAGACCACACCAACCAGGACACTGACAGACCACACCACCCAGGACACTGACAGACCACACCACCCAGGACACTGACAGACCACACCACCCAGGACACTGACAGACCACACCAACCAGGACACTGACAGACGACACCACCCAGGACACTGACAGACGACAACACCCAGGATACTGACAGACCACACCAACCAGGACACTGACAGACGACACCACCCAGGACACTGACAGACCACACCACCCAGGATACTGACAGACCACACCAACCAGGACACTGACAGACGACACCACCCAGGACACTGACAGACGACAACACCCAGGACACTGACAGACCACACCACCCAGGACACTGACAGACGACACCACCCAGGACACTAACAGACCACACCACCCAGGACACTGACAGACCACACCAACCAGGACACTGACAGACGACACCACCCAGGACACTGACAGACGACACCACCCAGGACACT
This sequence comes from Eledone cirrhosa, assembly GCA_964016885.1. Lineage (NCBI taxonomy): Eukaryota > Metazoa > Mollusca > Cephalopoda > Octopoda > Eledonidae > Eledone > Eledone cirrhosa. Next base: position 1,711,311 of record OZ024745.1, read on the forward strand.
GACAGACGACACCACCCAGGACACTGACAGACCACACCACCCAGGACACTGACAGACCACACCAACCAGGACACTGACAGACGACACCACCCAGGACACTGACAGACCACACCACCCAGGATACTGACAGACCACACCACCCAGGACACTGACAGACGACACCACCCAGGACACTGACAGACGACACCACCCAGGACACTGACAGACCACACCACCCAGGACACTGACAGACGACACCACCCAGGACACTGACAGACCACACCACCCAGGACACTGACAGACCACACCACCCAGGACACTGACAGACCACACCACCCAGGACACTGACAGACCACACCACCCAGGACACTGACAGACCACACCACCCAGGACACTGACAGACCACACCACCCAGGACACTGACAGACGACACCACCCAGGACACTGACAGACGACACCACCCAGGACACTGACAGACCACACCACCCAGGACACTGACAGACGACACCACCCAGGACACTGACAGACGACACCACCCAGGACACTGACAGACGACACCACCCAGGACACTGACAGACGACACCACCCAGGACACTGACAGACCACACCACCCAGGACACTGACAGACCACACCACCCAGGACACTGACAGACGACACCACCCAGGACACTGACAGACCACACCACCCAGGACACTGACAGACCACACCACCCAGGACACTGACAGACCACACCACCCAGGACACTGACAGACCACACCACCCAGGACACTGACAGACCACACCACCCAGGACACTGACAGACGACACCACCCAGGACACTGACAGACCACACCACCCAGGACACTGACAGACCACACCACCCAGGACACTGACAGACCACACCACCCAGGACACTGACAGACCACACCACCCAGGACACTGACAGACGACACCACCCAGGACACTGACAGACGACACCACCCAGGACACTGACAGACCACACCACCCAGGACACTGACAGACGACACCACCCAGGACACTGACAGACGACACCACCCAGGACACTGACAGACGACACCACCCAGGACACTGAAACACCACACCACCCAGGACACTGACAGACGACACCACCCAGGACACTGACAGACGACACCACCCAGGACACTGACAGACCACACCACCCAGGACACTGACAGACCACACCACCCAGGACACTGACAGACCGCACCACCCAGGACACTGACAGACCACACCACCCAGGACACTGACAGACTACACCAACCAGGACACTGACAGACCACACCACCGAGGATACTGACAGACCACACCACCCAGGACACTGACAGACGACACCACCCAGGACACTGACAGACCACACCACCCAGGACACTGACAGACGACACCACCCAGGACACTGACAGACCACACCTCCCAGGACACTGACAGACCACACCACCCAGGACACTGACAGACGACACCACCCAGGACACTGACAGACGACACCAACCAGGACACTGACAGACCACACCAACCAGGACACTGACAGACCACACCAACCAGGACACTGACAGACCACACCACCCAGGACACTGACAGACCACACCACCCAGGACACTGACAGACCACACCACCCAGGACACTGACAGACGACACCACCCAGGACACTGACAGACCACACCACCCAGGACACTGACAGACCACACCACCCAGGACACTGACAGACGACACCACCCAGGACACTGACAGACGACACCACCCAGGACACTGACAGACCACACCACCCAGGACACTGACAGACGACACCACCCAGGACACTGACAGACCACACCTCCCAGGACACTGACAGACCACACCACCCAGGACACTGACAGACGACACCACCCAGGACACTGACAGACGACACCAACCAGGACACTGACAGACCACACCAACCAGGACACTGACAGACCACACCAACCAGGACACTGACAGACCACACCACCCAGGATACTGACAGACCACACCACCCAGGACACTGACAGACCACACCACCCAGGACACTGACAGACCACACCACCCAGGACACTGACAGACCACACCACCCAGGACACTGACAGACGACACCACCCAGGACACTGACAGACCACACCACCCAGGACACTGACAGACGACACCACCCAGGACACTGACAGACGACACCACCCAGGACACTGACAGACGACACCACCCAGGACACTGAAACACCACACCACCCAGGACACTGACAGACCACACCACCCAGGACACTGAAAGACGACACCACCCAGGACACTGACAGACGACACCACCCAGGACACTGACAGACGACACCACCCAGGACACTGACAGACGACACCACCCAGGACACTGAAAGACCACACCACCCAGGACACTGACAGACCACACCACCCAGGACACTGACAGACCACACCAACCAGGACATTGACAGACCACACCAACCAGGACACTGACAGACCCCACCACCCAGGACACTGACAGACCACACCACCCAGGACACTGACAGACGACACCAACCAGGACACTGACAGACCACACCACCCAGGACACTGACAGACCACACCAACCAGGACACTGACAGACCACACCACCCAGGACACTGACAGACCACACCACCCAGGACACTGACAGACCACACCACCCAGGACACTGACAGACCACACCAACCAGGACACTGACAGACGACACCACCCAGGACACTGACAGACGACAACACCCAGGACACTGACAGACGACACCACCCAGGACACTGACAGACGACACCACCCAGGACACTGACAGACCACACCACCCAGGACACTGACAGACGACACCACCCAGGACACTGACAGACCACACCACCCAGGATACTGACAGACCACACCACCCAGGACACTGACAGACGACACCACCCAGGACACTGACAGACCACACCACCCAGGACACTGACAGACGACACCACCCAGGACACTGACAGACCACACCACCCAGGACACTGACAGACCACACCACCCAGGACACTGACAGACGACACCACCCAGGACACTGACAGACCACACCACCCAGGACACTGACAGACCACACCACCCAGGACACTGACAGACGACACCACCGAGGACACTGACAGACCACACCACCCAGGACACTGACAGACCACACCACCCAGGACACTGACAGACCACACCAACCAGGACACTGACAGACCACACCACCCAGGACACTGACAGACCACACCACCCAGGACACTGACAGACCACACAACCCAGGACACTGACAGACCACACCAACCAGGACACTGACAGACCACACCACCGAGGACACTGACAGACCACACCACCCAGGACACTGACAGACGACACCACCCAGGACATTGACAGACCACACCACCCAGGACACTGACAGACGACACCACCCAGGACACTGACAGACCACACCTCCCAGGACACTGACAGACCACACCACCCAGGACACTGACAGACGACACCACCCAGGACACTGACAGACGACACCAACCAGGACACTGACAGACCACACCAACCAGGACACTGACAGACCACACCAACCAGGACACTGACAGACCACACCACCCAGGATACTGACAGACCACACCACCCAGGACACTGACAGACCACACCACCCAGGACGCTGACAGACCACACCACCCAGGACACTGACAGACCACACCACCCAGGACACTGACAGACGACACCACCCAGGACACTGACAGACGACACCACCCAGGACACTGACAGACCACACCACCCAGGACACTGACAGACGACACCACCCAGGACACTGACAGACGACACCACCCAGGACACTGACAGACGACACCACCCAGGACACTGAAACACCACACCACCCAGGACACTGACAGACCACACCACCCAGGACACTGAAAGACGACACCACCCAGGACACTGACAGACGACACCACCCAGGACACTTACAGACGACACCACCCAGGACACTGACAGACGACACCACCCAGGACACTGAAAGACCACACCACCCAGGACACTGACAGACCACACCACCCAGGACACTGACAGACCACACCAACCAGGACATTGACAGACCACACCAACCAGGACACTGACATACCCCACCACCCAGGACACTGACAGACCACACCACCCAGGACACTGACAGACGACACCAACCAGGACACTGACAGACCACACCACCCAGGACACTGACAGACCACACCAACCAGGACACTGACAGACCACACCACCCAGGACACTGACAGACCACACCACCCAGGACACTGACAGACCACACCACCCAGGACACTGACAGACCACACCAACCAGGACACTGACAGACGACACCACCCAGGACACTGACAGACGACACCACCCAGGACACTGACAGACGACACCACCCAGGACACTGACAGACCACACCACCCAGGACACTGACAGACCACACCACCCAGGACACTGACAGACGACACCACCCAGGACACTGACAGACCACACCACCCAGGACACTGACAGACCACACCACCCAGGACACTGACAGACCACACCACCCAGGACACTGACAGACCACACCACCCAGGACACTGACAGACCACACCACCCAGGACACTGACAGACGACACCACCCAGGACACTGACAGACCACACCACCCAGGACACTGACAGACCACACCACCCAGGACACTGACAGACCACACCACCCAGGACACTGACAGACCACACCACCCAGGACACTGACAGACGACACCACCCAGGACACTGACAGACGACACCACCCAGGACACTGACAGACCACACCACCCAGGACACTGACAGACGACACCACCCAGGACACTGACAGACGACACCACCCAGGACACTGACAGACGACACCACCCAGGACACTGAAACACCACACCACCCAGGACACTGACAGACGACACCACCCAGGACACTGACAGACGACACCACCCAGGACACTGACAGACCACACCACCCAGGACACTGACAGACCACACCACCCAGGACACTGACAGACCGCACCACCCAGGACACTGACAGACCACACCACCCAGGACACTGACAGACTACACCAACCAGGACACTGACAGACCACACCACCGAGGATACTGACAGACCACACCACCCAGGACACTGACAGACGACACCACCCAGGACACTGACAGACCACACCACCCAGGACACTGACAGACGACACCACCCAGGACACTGACAGACCACACCTCCCAGGACACTGACAGACCACACCACCCAGGACACTGACAGACGACACCACCCAGGACACTGACAGACGACACCAACCAGGACACTGACAGACCACACCAACCAGGACACTGACAGACCACACCAACCAGGACACTGACAGACCACACCACCCAGGACACTGACAGACCACACCACCCAGGACACTGACAGACCACACCACCCAGGACACTGACAGACGACACCACCCAGGACACTGACAGACCACACCACCCAGGACACTGACAGACCACACCACCCAGGACACTGACAGACGACACCACCCAGGACACTGACAGACGACACCACCCAGGACACTGACAGACCACACCACCCAGGACACTGACAGACGACACCACCCAGGACACTGACAGACCACACCTCCCAGGACACTGACAGACCACACCACCCAGGACACTGACAGACGACACCACCCAGGACACTGACAGACGACACCAACCAGGACACTGACAGACCACACCAACCAGGACACTGACAGACCACACCAACCAGGACACTGACAGACCACACCACCCAGGATACTGACAGACCACACCACCCAGGACACTGACAGACCACACCACCCAGGACACTGACAGACCACACCACCCAGGACACTGACAGACCACACCACCCAGGACACTGACAGACGACACCACCCAGGACACTGACAGACCACACCACCCAGGACACTGACAGACGACACCACCCAGGACACTGACAGACGACACCACCCAGGACACTGACAGACGACACCACCCAGGACACTGAAACACCACACCACCCAGGACACTGACAGACCACACCACCCAGGACACTGAAAGACGACACCACCCAGGACACTGACAGACGACACCACCCAGGACACTGACAGACGACACCACCCAGGACACTGACAGACGACACCACCCAGGACACTGAAAGACCACACCACCCAGGACACTGACAGACCACACCACCCAGGACACTGACAGACCACACCAACCAGGACATTGACAGACCACACCAACCAGGACACTGACAGACCCCACCACCCAGGACACTGACAGACCACACCACCCAGGACACTGACAGACGACACCAACCAGGACACTGACAGACCACACCACCCAGGACACTGACAGACCACACCAACCAGGACACTGACAGACCACACCACCCAGGACACTGACAGACCACACCACCCAGGACACTGACAGACCACACCACCCAGGACACTGACAGACCACACCAACCAGGACACTGACAGACGACACCACCCAGGACACTGACAGACGACAACACCCAGGACACTGACAGACGACACCACCCAGGACACTGACAGACGACACCACCCAGGACACTGACAGACCACACCACCCAGGACACTGACAGACGACACCACCCAGGACACTGACAGACCACACCACCCAGGATACTGACAGACCACACCACCCAGGACACTGACAGACGACACCACCCAGGACACTGACAGACCACACCACCCAGGACACTGACAGACGACACCACCCAGGACACTGACAGACCACACCACCCAGGACACTGACAGACCACACCACCCAGGACACTGACAGACGACACCACCCAGGACACTGACAGACCACACCACCCAGGACACTGACAGACCACACCACCCAGGACACTGACAGACGACACCACCGAGGACACTGACAGACCACACCACCCAGGACACTGACAGACCACACCACCCAGGACACTGACAGACCACACCAACCAGGACACTGACAGACCACACCACCCAGGACACTGACAGACCACACCACCCAGGACACTGACAGACCACACAACCCAGGACACTGACAGACCACACCAACCAGGACACTGACAGACCACACCACCGAGGACACTGACAGACCACACCACCCAGGACACTGACAGACGACACCACCCAGGACATTGACAGACCACACCACCCAGGACACTGACAGACGACACCACCCAGGACACTGACAGACCACACCTCCCAGGACACTGACAGACCACACCACCCAGGACACTGACAGACGACACCACCCAGGACACTGACAGACGACACCAACCAGGACACTGACAGACCACACCAACCAGGACACTGACAGACCACACCAACCAGGACACTGACAGACCACACCACCCAGGATACTGACAGACCACACCACCCAGGACACTGACAGACCACACCACCCAGGACGCTGACAGACCACACCACCCAGGACACTGACAGACCACACCACCCAGGACACTGACAGACGACACCACCCAGGACACTGACAGACGACACCACCCAGGACACTGACAGACCACACCACCCAGGACACTGACAGACGACACCACCCAGGACACTGACAGACGACACCACCCAGGACACTGACAGACGACACCACCCAGGACACTGAAACACCACACCACCCAGGACACTGACAGACCACACCACCCAGGACACTGAAAGACGACACCACCCAGGACACTGACAGACGACACCACCCAGGACACTTACAGACGACACCACCCAGGACACTGACAGACGACACCACCCAGGACACTGAAAGACCACACCACCCAGGACACTGACAGACCACACCACCCAGGACACTGACAGACCACACCAACCAGGACATTGACAGACCACACCAACCAGGACACTGACATACCCCACCACCCAGGACACTGACAGACCACACCACCCAGGACACTGACAGACGACACCAACCAGGACACTGACAGACCACACCACCCAGGACACTGACAGACCACACCAACCAGGACACTGACAGACCACACCACCCAGGACACTGACAGACCACACCACCCAGGACACTGACAGACCACACCACCCAGGACACTGACAGACCACACCAACCAGGACACTGACAGACGACACCACCCAGGACACTGACAGACGACAACACCCAGGATACTGACAGACCACACCAACCAGGACACTGACAGACGACACCACCCAGGACACTGACAGACCACACCACCCAGGATACTGACAGACCACACCAACCAGGACACTGACAGACGACACCACCCAGGACACTGACAGACGACAACACCCAGGACACTGACAGACCACACCACCCAGGACACTGACAGACGACACCACCCAGGACACTGACAGACCACACCACCCAGGACACTGACAGACCACACCAACCAGGACACTGACAGACGACACCACCCAGGACACTGACAGACGACACCACCCAGGACACTGACAGACGACACCACCCAGGACACTGACAGACCACACCACCCAGCACACTGACAGACCACACCAACCAGGACACTGACAGACGACACCACCCAGGACACTGACAGACCACACCACCCAGGATACTGACAGACCACACCACCCAGGACACTGACAGACGACACCACCCAGGACACTGACAGACGACACCACCCAGGACACTGACAGACCACACCACCCAGGACACTGACAGACGACACCACCCAGGACACTGACAGACCACACCACCCAGGACACTGACAGACCACACCACCCAGGACACTGACAGACCACACCACCCAGGACACTGACAGACCACACCACCCAGGACACTGACAGACCACACCACCCAGGACACTGACAGACCACACCACTCAGGACACTGACAGACGACACCACCCAGGACACTGACAGACGACACCACCCAGGACACTGACAGACCACACCACCCAGGACACTGACAGACGACACCACCCAGGACACTGACAGACCACACCACCCAGGACACTGACAGACGACACCACCCAGGACACTGACAGACGACACCACCCAGGACACTGACAGACCACACCACCCAGGACACTGACAGACCACACCACCCAGGACACTGACAGACGACACCACCCAGGACACTGACAGACCACACCACCCAGGACACTGACAGACCACACCACCCAGGACACTGACAGACCACACCACCAAGGACACTGACAGACCACACCACCCAGGACACTGACAGACCACACCACCCAGGACACTGACAGACGACACCACCCAGGACACTGACAGACCACACCACCCAGGACACTGACAGACCACACCACCCAGGACACTGACAGACCACACCACCCAGGACACTGACAGACCACACCACCCAGGACACTGACAGACGACACCACCCAGGACACTGACAGACGACACCACCCAGGACACTGACAGACCACACCACCCAGGACACTGACAGACGACACCACCCAGGACACTGACAGACGACACCACCCAGGACACTGACAGACGACACCACCCAGGACACTGAAACACCACACCACCCAGGACACTGACAGACGACACCACCCAGGACACTGACAGACGACACCACCCAGGACACTGACAGACCACACCACCCAGGACACTGACAGACCACACCACCCAGGACACTGACAGACCGCACCACCCAGGACACTGACAGACCACACCACCCAGGACACTGACAGACGACACCACCCAGGACACTGACAGACCACACCACCCAGGACACTGACAGACCACACCACCCAGGACACTGACAGACCACACCACCCAGGACACTGACAGACGACACCACCCAGGACACTGACAGACCACACCACCCAGGACACTGACAGACCACACCACCCAGGACACTGACAGACGACACCACCCAGGACACTGACAGACCACACCACCGAGGACACTGACAGACCACACCACCCAGGACACTGACAGACGACACCACCCAGGACACTGACAGACCACACCACCCAGGACACTGACAGACCACACCACCCAGGACACTGACAGACCACACCACCCAGGACACTGACAGACGACACCACCCAGGACACTGACAGACGACACCACCCAGGACACTGACAGACCACACCACCCAGGACACTGACAGACGACACCACCCAGGACACTGACAGACGACACCACCCAGGACACTGACAGACGACACCACCCAGGACACTGAAACACCACACCACCCAGGACACTGACAGACGACACCACCCAGGACACTGACAGACGACACCACCCAGGACACTGACAGACCACACCACCCAGGACACTGACAGACCACACCACCCAGGACACTGACAGACCGCACCACCCAGGACACTGACAGACCACACCACCCAGGACACTGACAGACCACACAACCCAGGACACTGACAGACTACACCAACCAGGACACTGACAGACCACACCACCGAGGACACTGACAGACCACACCACCCAGGACACTGACAGACGACACCACCCAGGACACTGACAGACCACACCACCCAGGACACTGACAGACGACACCACCCAGGACACTGACAGACCACACCTCCCAGGACACTGACAGACCACACCACCCAGGACACTGACAGACGATACCACCCAGGACACTGACAGACGACACCAACCAGGACACTGACAGACCACACCAACCAGGACACTGACAGACCACACCAACCAGGACACTGACAGACCACACCACCCAGGACACTGACAGACCACACCACCCAGGACACTGACAGACCACACCACCCAGGACACTGACAGACGACACCACCCAGGACACTGACAGACCACACCACCCAGGACACTGACAGACCACACCACCCAGGACACTGACAGACGACACCAACCAGGACACTGACAGACCACACCACCCAGGACACTGACAGACGACACCACCCAGGACACTGACAGACGACACCACCCAGGACACTGACAGACGACACCAACCAGGACACTGACAGACCACACCACACACGACACTGACAGACGACACCACCCAGGACACTGACAGACGACACCAACCAGGACACTGACAGACCACACCACCCAGGACACTGACAGACCACACCACCCAGGACACTGACAGACGACACCACCCAGGACACTGACAGACGACACCAACCAGGACACTGACAGACCACACCAACCAGGACACTGACAGACCACACCACCCAGGACACTGACAGACCACACCACCCAGGACACTGACAGACCACACAACCCAGGACACTAACAGACCACACCAACTAGGACACTGACAGACCACACCACCCAGGACACTGACAGACCACACCAACCAGGACACTGACAGACCACACCACCGAGGACACTGACAGACCACACCACCCAGGACACTGACAGACGACACCACCCAGGACACTGACAGACCACACCACCCAGGACACTGACAGACCACACCACCCAGGACACTGACAGACCACACCACCCAGGACACTGACAGACGACACCACCAAGGACACTGACAGACCACACCACCCAGGACACTGACAGACCACACCACCCAGGACACTGACAGACGACACCACCCAGGACACTGACAGACCACACCACCGAGGACACTGACAGACCACACCACCCAGGACACTGACAGACGACACCACCCAGGACACTGACAGACCACACCACCGAGGACACTGACAGACCACACCACCCAGGACACTGACAGACCACACCACCCAGGACACTGACAGACCACACCACCTAGAACACTGACAGACCACACCAACCAGGAGACTGACAGACGACACCAACCAGAACTCTGACAGACCACACCACCCAGGACACTGACAGACCACACCACCCAGGACACTGACAGACCACACCACCCAGGACACTGACAGACCACACCACCCAGGACACTGACAGACGACACCACCCAGGACACTGACAGACCACACCAACCAGGACACTGACAGACCACACCACCCAGGACACTGACAGACCACACCACCCAGGACACTGACAGACCACACCAACCAGGACACTGACAGACCACACCACCCAGGACACTGACAGACGACACCACCCAGGACACTGACAGACCACACCAACCAGGACACTGACAGACCACACCACCCAGGACACTGACAGACCACACCAACCAGGACACTGACAGACCACACCACCCAGGACACTGACAGACGACACCACCCAGGACACTGACAGACCACACCAACCAGGACACTGACAGACCACACCACCCAGGACACTGACAGACGACACCACCCAGGACACTGACAGACGACACCACCCAGGACACTGACAGATCACACCACCCAGGACACTGACAGACGACACCAACCAGGACACTGACAGACCACACCACACAGGACACTGACAGACCACACCACCCAGGACACTGACAGACCACACCAACCAGGACACTGACAGACCACACCACCCAGGACACTGACAGACCACACCAACCAGGAGACTGACAGACGACACCAACCAGGAGACTGACAGACGACACCAACCAGGACACTGACAGACCACACCACCCAGGACACTGATAGACCACACCACCCAGGACACTGACAGACCACACCACCCAGGACACTGACAGACGACACCACCCAGGACACTGACAGACCACACCAACCAGGACACTGACAGACCACACCACCCAGGACACTGACAGACCACACCACCCAGGACACTGACAGACCACACCACCCAGGACACTGACAGACGACACCACCCAGGACACTGACAGACGACACCACCCAGGACACTGACAGACCACACCACCCAGGACACTGACAGACCACACCACCCAGGACACTGACAGACGACACCACCCAGGACACTGACAGACCACACCAACCAGGACACTGACAGACCACACCACCCAGGACACTGACAGACCACACCACCCAGGACACTGACAGACCACACCACCCAGGACACTGACAGACCACACCACCCAGGACACTGACAGACCACACCACCCAGGACACTGACAGACGACACCACCCAGGACACTGACAGACCACACCACCCAGGACACTGACAGACCACACCACCCAGGACACTGACAGACCACACCACCCAGGACACTGACAGACCACACCACCCAGGACACTGACAGACCACACCACCCAGGACACTGACAGACCACACCACCCAGGACACTGACAGACCACACCACCCAGGACACTGACACACCACACCACCCAGGACACTGACAGACCACACCACCCAGGACACTGACAGACCACACCACCCAGGACACTGACAGACCACACCACCCAGGACACTGACAGACCACACCACCGAGGACACTTACAGACCACACCACCCAGGACACTGACAGACCACACCACCCAGGACACTGACAGACCACACCACCCAGGACACTGACAGACCACACCAACCAGGACACTGACAGACCACACCACCCAGGACACTGACAGACCACACCACCCAGGACACTGACAGATCACACCACCCAGGACACTGACAGACCACACCACCCAGGACACTGACAGACCACACCACCCAGGACACTGACAGACCACACCACCCAGGACACTGACAGACGACACCACCCAGGACACTGACAGACCACACCACCCAGGACACTGACAGACCACACCACCCAGGACACTGACAGACCACACCACCCAGGACACTGACAGACGACACCACCCAGGACACTGACAGACCACACCACCCAGGACACTGACAGACGACACCACCCAGGACACTGACAGACCACACCACCCAGGACACTGACAGACCACACCACCCAGGACACTGACAGACCACACCAACCAGGACACTGACAGACCACACCACCCAGGACACTGACAGACCACACCACCCAGGACACTGACAGACCACACCACCCAGGACACTGACAGACGACACCACCCAGGACACTGACAGACCACACCACCCAGGACACTGACAGACCACACCACCCAGGACACTGACAGACCACACCACCCAGGACACTGACAGACCACACCACCCAGGACACTGACAGACCACACCACCCAGGACACTGACAGACCACACCACCCAGGACACTGACAGACCACACCACCCAGGACACTGACAGACCACACCACCCAGGACACTGACAGACCACACCAACCAGGACACTGACAGACCACACCACCCAGGACACTGACAGACCACACCACCCAGGACACTGACAGACCACACCACCCAGGACACTGACAGACCACACCACCCAAGACACTGACAGACGACACCACCCAGGACACTGACAGACGACACCACCCAGGACACTGACAGACCACACCACCCAGGACACTGACAGACCACACCAACCAGGACACTGACAGACCACACCACCCAGGACACTGACAGACCACACCACCCAGGACACTGACAGACCACACCACCCAGGACACTGACAGACGACACCACCCAGGACACTGACAGACGACACCACAAAGGACACTGACAGACCACACCACCCAGGACACTGACAGACCACACCAACCAGGACACTGACAGACCACACCACCCAGGACACTGACAGACCACACCACCCAGGACACTGACAGACCACACCAACCAGGACACTGACAGACCACACCACCCAGGACACTGACAGACCACACCACCCAGGACACTGACAGACCACACCAACCAGGACACTGACAGACCACACCACCCAGGACACTGACAGACCACACCACCCAGGACACTGACAGACCACACCACCCAGGACACTGACAGACGACACCACCCAGGACACTGACAGACGACACCACCCAGGACACTGACAGACCACACCACCCAGGACACTGACAGACCACACCACCCAGGACACTGACAGACCACACCACCCAGGACACTGACAGACCACACCACCCAGGACACTGACAGACCACACCAACCAGGACACTGACAGACCACACCACCCAGGACACTGACAGACCACACCAACCAGGACACTGACAGACCACACCACCCAGGACACTGACAGACCACACCACCCAGGACACTGACAGACCACACCACCCAAGACACTGACAGACGACACCACCCAGGACACTGACAGACGACACCACCCAGGACACTGACAGACCACACCACCCAGGACACTGACAGACCACACCAACCAGGACACTGACAGACCACACCACCCAGGACACTGACAGACCACACCACCCAGGACACTGACAGACCACACCACCCAGGACACTGACAGACGACACCACCCAGGACACTGACAGACGACACCACCCAGGACACTGACAGACCACACCACCCAGGACACTGACAGACCACACCAACCAGGACACTGACAGACCACACCACCCAGGACACTGACAGACCACACCACCCAGGACACTGACAGACCACACCAACCAGGACACTGACAGACCACACCACCCAGGACACTGACAGACCACACCACCCAGGACACTGACAGACCACACCAACCAGGACACTGACAGACCACACCAACCAGGACACTGACAGACGACACCACCCAGGACACTGACAGACCACACCAACCAGGACACTGACAGACCACACCAACCAGGACACTGACAGACCACACCACCCAGGACACTGACAGACGACACCACCCAGGACACTGACAGACGACACCACCCAGGACACTGACAGACCACACCACCCAGGACACTGACAGACGACACCACCCAGGACACTGACAGACGACACCACCCAGGACACTGACAGACCACACCACCCAGGACACTGACAGACCACACCACCCAGGACACTGACAGACGACACCACCCAGGACACTGACAGACGACACCACCCAGGACACTGACAGACCACACCACCCAGGACACTGACAGACGACACCACCCAGGACACTGACAGACGACACCACCCAGGACACTGACAGACCACACCACCCAGGACACTGACAGACGACACCACCCAGGACACTGACAGACGACACCACCCAGGACACTGACAGACGACACCACCCAGGACACTGACAGACCACACCACCCAGGACACTGACAGACGACACCACCCAGGACACTGACAGACGACACCACCCAGGACACTGACAGACGACACCACCCAGGACACTGACAGACCACACCACCCAGGACACTGACAGACGACACCACCCAGGACACTGACAGACGACACCACCCAGGACACTGACAGACCACACCACCCAGGACACTGACAGACGACACCACCCAGGACACTGACAGACGACACCACCCAGGACACTGACAGACCACACCACCCAGGACACTGACAGACCACACCACCCAGGACACTGACAGACCACACCAACCAGGACACTGACAGACCACACCAACCAGGACACTGACAGACCACACCACCCAGGACACTGACAGACCACACCACCCAGGACACTGACAGACCACACCACCCAGGACACTGACAGACGACACCACCCAGGACACTGACAGACGACACCACCCAGGACACTGACAGACCACACCACCCAGGACACTGACAGCCCACACCACCCAGGACACTGACAGACCACACCACCCAGGACACTGACAGACGACACCACCCAGGACACTGACAGACCACACCAACCAGGACACTGACAGACCACACCACCCAGGACACTGACAGACCACACCAACCAGGACACTGACAGACCACACCACCCAGGACACTGACAGACGACACCACACAGGACACTGACAGACCACACCAACCAGGACACTGACAGACCACACCACCCAGGACACTGACAGACGACACCACCCAGGACACTGACAGACGACACCACCCAGGACACTGACAGATCACACCACCCAGGACACTGACAGACGACACCAACCAGGACACTGACAGACCACACCACACAGGACACTGACAGACCACACCACCCAGGACACTGACAGACCACACCAACCAGGACACTGACAGACCACACCACCCAGGACACTGACAGACCACACCACCCAGGACACTGACAGACCACACCAACCAGGACACTGACAGACCACACCACCCAGGACACTGACAGACGACACCACCCAGGACACTGACAGACCACACCAACCAGGACACTGACAGACCACACCACCCAGGACACTGACAGACCACACCAACCAGGACACTGACAGACCACACCACCCAGGACACTGACAGACGACACCACCCAGGACACTGACAGACCACACCAACCAGGACACTGACAGACCACACCACCCAGGACACTGACAGACGACACCACCCAGGACACTGACAGACGACACCACCCAGGACACTGACAGATCACACCACCCAGGACACTGACAGACGACACCAACCAGGACACTGACAGACCACACCACACAGGACACTGACAGACCACACCACCCAGGACACTGACAGACCACACCAACCAGGACACTGACAGACCACACCACCCAGGACACTGACAGACCACACCACCCAGGACACTGACAGACCACACCAACCAGGACACTGACAGACCACACCACCCAGGACACTGACAGACCACACCACCCAGGACACTGACAGACCACACCAACCAGGACACTCTGTTTTTGGTCCCATGTCTACCTGAGAGATAAGAAAGTCTACCTCCTCAAACTGCCACATTTATGCTCTGAAACATATACTTACTACCATACCAACACATAAACATTCATAAACACAAGTATATTTAAATGCACTTTTGCAAACACACACACACACACACACACACACACACACACACACACAGTCACTCACGCATATACATACACAGAGAATGAACCGATTTCCTCACAAACACACAAACATAAAAGACAGACATTGAAAAACGACATAAATACAGATACACACACATTCACACACAGATAAACACACACAAACACAAACGCTCTCATACATAATCACACACACCTAGACGCACATTGGAAATGTGAATATGAATTTTCAAATCAAATATGCATATTCACACGACTACAGCAGCCATTACTGTAGAATGTACAATACATTAATTCAAAGAGATACTGCCATCTTGCGTAACATTATAAGTATCACTCCTACTTCTACTCTCCTCCCACCACCTTAGATGTCCCTTTACTCAGCTACTCTCTCATTTACAAACCACTACCCCTCCCCAGTTACTTCTTCTTCTTCTTCTTCTTCTTCTTCTTCTTCTTCTTCTTCTTCTTCTTCTTCTTCTTCTTCTTCTTCTTCTTCTTCTTCTTCTTCTTCTTCTTCTTCTTCTTCTTCTTCTTCTTCACACCCTCTCATTTCTTCAGTCTCTTCGTCGTTATCTCCTTGTCACTATCGTCGTCACAGCCTGCCTCTCCACCCAAACCTTCTCCCTCCCCCTCTCTCTCTACCACTGCATGAGACTGAGACCACTCATCTTCATTATTGCCAATGTCGTCTGCACATGCTTACTGCAGTTGCAATGGCGGCGTCTCTTTCTGCTTTTATTCTTCCATATCACTCTACATATCTCACATCTCACATCTTCTCCCCCCCCCCTCTCTCTCTATATATATATATTTATCTATATCTCGATCAATAAATCGATTGATCGATATGTCTGTTTCATTTATTTCTTATCACGCTTTCTTTCTTTCTTTCTTGCTTTCTTTCTTTCTTTCTTTCTTTCTTTCTTTCTTTCTTTCTTTCGTTCTTTCTTCTCGCTTTCATTCTTTTTCGTTTCGTTTCATTTTTTATTTGCTTGCTTTCTTCTTTTATTCTTCTTTTCTTTCTTTCTTTCATCTATTTATTTATTTTTTCCTTTCTTTCTTTCAATTTTTCTTTCTTCGTTACTTTCTTCCTTTTTTTCATTTTTCTTTTCTTGCTTACATTTCTTTATATATTTTTTCATTCTTTTCTCTCTCTCTTTCTCTCTCTCGCCCTTTCTCTCTCTCTCGCCCTCTCTCTCTCTCTCTCTCTCTCTCTCTCTCTCTCTCTCTCTCTCTCTCTCTATCTATCTATCTACCTATCTTTCTTTCCTACTTTCTTTCCTTTTACTTCCTTTGTTGCTTTCTTTCATTCTTTCTTCTCCTTACTTCTCTCTAAATTCCTTTACTCTCCACCTTTTCCTAATTTCTTCACATTATCTTCCTCTATTACCTTCTTTCTTTTCTTTCCCTATCATGTTTTCCCTTGTTTTCTTTCTTTCGTTCTTTCTCATTATCTTCTTTTCTCACGACTCCTTCCTCACTCACTCTCTCTCTCTCTTTCTCTCTCTCTCTCTCTCTCTCTCTCTGTCTCGTCTTTTCTCTCTCTCTCCCTCTCTCTTTCTCGCCCTCCTTCTCTCGCCTTCTCTCTCTCTCACCCTCTCTCTTTCTCTCGTCCTCTCTCTCTTGCCTTTTCTCCCTCTCTCCCTCTCTCTCTCTCGTCCCCCCTCTCGCCCTCTCTCTCTCTTTCTTTTTTCTTTCTTTTTCTCTCCACTCACAATTTCTCCCCTATCTCTCTCTCGTTCTTTCTCTTTTTCACTTTCTCTCTTTCGTTCTTTTTCTCTTCTTTCTCACTCACTCACTTTCAGCCCCTTCTCTATCTCCCCCCCCCCTCTCTCTCTCTCCCTCTCTCTTTCTCGCTTCCTTGCACTCTCTTTCACTTTCTTCTCCTTTCTTTCCGCTATCATTCTTCTCTTCCATTCTACAATTCATTCCATCTCTCTCTCTCGCTTATATTTTCGTTCTTTTGCCCCCTCCTTTTTTTCCATCTTTCCATTTCACACGATATCTCTCCCTGCTAATTCATTCTTTTAATCTTTCATTCAATTTTTCTTTCGTTTGCTTTCTTCTTCACATGATATCATTTACTTTAGTTTAATTTTGTATATATATATATATATACACACACACAAATCCCTCTCTCTCTCTCTCTCTCTCTCTCTCTCTCTCACACACACAGATATATATATATATATATATATATATACATATACACATAAATATATGCATGCATCTATCTATCTACCAATCTCTCTCTCTCTCTCTCTCTCTCTCTCTCTATATATATATATATATATATATATATATATATATATTTACTGTTCTTTACTTTACAGTTGCCAGTTTTAGTTTTTCTAATTTTATCTTTCTTACTTTTCTTCTTTCTTTTTGCTTTATATTCTCTGTTTTGTTGTTTTTTGCTAAGTTTTCTTATTTTTCTCTAAGTTGCACCTACTGTCGCTATTGGCAACAGTAGTAATGGCCGTCCATTTGGAGAAGTCAGTTTTGGAGGTGTGATGTAATGTATATATAGGTAACAGGGAAGTATACTGTGGCTATAGGTAGTGGAGGGGTGGGAGAGAGAGAGTGGTAGTGAGAGGGGGATGGTGGGAGAGGGGGGATGGGGTGGGAGAGTGAGTGTGGTAGTGAGGAGGGTGGGTGGGTGGAAGAGAGGTAGGGGGAGGGAGTAAGTGTGAGAGAGTGGTAATGATAGAGAGAGAGAGAGGCGGGGTGAGAGAGAAAGTGAGGTAATGAAAGAGAGACAATGAATGAGGTGGTGTGGGTGTTAGAGAGAAATAGAGAGAGAGAGAGAGAGAGAGAGAGAGAGAGAGAGAGAGAGAGAGAGAGAGAGAGAAAGGGAGAAATAGAAGGTGGTTATTTAAAAATAATCAAGCTTTTGTTTGTATGTGTGTGTATGACTGTGTGTGTGTATGTGTGTGAGAGAGAAAGAGAGGGAGTGAGAGGGAGAGAGAGAGACAGACAGGGTGGGGGGAGTTTTAAAAAATCATTATGTTTGTATATGTGAATGTTTGAATTAGAGAGAGAGAAAGAAAGAAAGAAAGATATATATATATATAGAGAGAGAGAGAGAGAAAGAAAGATATATATCTAGAGAGAGAGAAAGAGAGAAAGAAAGATATATATATATATAGAGAGAGAGAGAAAGAAAGATATATATCTAGAGAGAGAGAAAGAGAGAAAGAAAGATATATATATAGAGAGAGAGAGAAAGAAAGATATATATCTAGAGAGAGAGAAAGAGAGAAAGAAAGATATATATATATATAGAGAGAGAGAGAGAGAAAGAAAGATATATATCTAGAGAGAGAGAAAGAGAGAAAGAAAGATATATATATATAGAGAGAGAGAGAGAAAGAAAGATATATATCTAGAGAGAGAGAAAGAGAGAAAGACATGTAAGAGGAGAAAGTTAGTGGAAGAGAAAAGAATAGAAAAGAATGAAACTGAAAAGAACGATATAAAAAATAGGAGGGGGGGGGGAGGAAGGGAAATATGTTGAAGGAAAAGAAAAGAAAGAAATTGGGATGATTAAGAAATAAATAGAAAAGTAATTTAAAAAATTACAAACGAAAGAATTTAGAGGAGAGGTTGAATATGAGGAAGTGAATGAGGAAAGAAGGGGAGGAAGAAAGGAAGGAATGAAGAAAGAAAAGAAGGTAAGCTAGAGAGGGCTGGAGGAGGGAGGAGGGTAGGTAGGGTGGAGTGAAATGTTGGCTGTCACTCGAATTCCAAATTGACGAATTTAGGTCAATGGTGCAGACGACATAGTTTGTGTGATTAACATCGATTAGAGATATATAAAAGCTGTTATTATTCTTTTAGAATTACACTGAAATTTGCTTCGAAAGTAAAACAAAAAATTATAGATATTCCGAGATTTTGATAGTCTTTCATTAACATAATTAAATTTATCACTGCAGAATAAGATGACCATCCGTCTTATAATGGATGCTTGAGTGTGGTGAATTTCAATCTGGATGAACTGTTTTACACCAGCCATCAAACTTACGCTCATAATCAAAACCAAAATAAGGGCTAAGTGATAGGAATAACTAGCCCAGTAGGCGATATATTAAAAAACACCTTAACAAAACATCCGTTAATTTTTACAGAGCTCCCTCTGCTTACTCAACGCTTTTGATATCAACCAGATCTGTTTGATACAAACTGGTTCTGATTCTATGAAGAAAACCCATCAATTTTAAAGAGTTCTTATTTAACTAAAAATTTCCGAAAATTTTTTTATATAAGAACCATTTGTTAAGCTAATATCTTAGTAATGAAATAATTGATTTTAAATAACCACACTCAAAATTCTTCATTAATTAGTTGAAAAACGCTCACCGTATTTCATTAGAAATACGGTGAGCATTAGACCGTTATTTCTGAACTTCTGTGAGTGTATGGCATACATCTTAGTCAATTTCATAAAGGTAGAATGGATAAATTCGCGAGAGCTGTAGATGATGTTCTCAATATAAATGAGAGTAAGTTTTGTATAACTTGTGTCTGATTGTTTTATCTTGGAAGCTTTCGGTAATTGATGGGGCTAGATTTAAAGGAAAACTCACAAATGGACGTTGTAGCTGAACATAATAGAAGAGGTTAACATTCCTTTATTGTCATTTACAATAAAGCGATTGTTGGAATGACTGCAAAGTACAGAACTCGTTTGTCAACTGTTAAATGGAAGAAAATGAAGTGATTTGGTCATGTAACTCAACCACATGAAACCTTACCGCTAGCGAATATTGTCATGCATCGATAAACCCTTCAGTAAAAGAGGAAAATCATGTGGGGAAATCACCAAGGAGGTAGGGAATTAAGTAACATCAGCAAAATAGATAGGAAGAGAGGTGATGCAAAATATGAGGTGAGCTGATGACATTGAAAGATGGAGAATGGTGTCTCTTGTGTATCTAAGGCGTCCTTCAGCCATGAATTGTGATAGATTGATTGAGGTATATATTGAAATTTGTCTTCACAGAACGGAAAAGTTATGTATACAGAAAATATGGATAAAGTTGAGGCAAACGAAGGAAAAGAAGAACGTTACTGATGTGAAGCAGCTGCTGTCTCTATTGGTTACTGAATAACGGGAGTGTTCTGAGTTGAAATCCAACTGAAGTTAGCCTTGCGTTTCATCTTTACGAGGTCAATAAAATGAAGTACCAGTAATGAACTGGGTCGATTTAATCGATTTTCCCATCCCCCCAAAATTGTTGGCCTTGTGCCTAAATCAGAAACCATTATTATTGGTTAGTCTGGAAGAAGAGGCTTTCCCTGGCATTTACAAGCCATTGGATACATTGAGAAGGACATCGCTCGTTTCTTAAACATCTGCAAGTTGACGGTTGCAGGTAACATGTACGCAAGGAAGGAATTCTAGGTGCTCGACAATTTTGGGAGGAAAAACTGGAACCATTAGTTAACACGTGAAATAGAAGGGACACAATATGAGTGACGAGAATAGAAGACTGTAGTTGGGGAGGACGAGAGGCACGTGATTCTGGTGTCCGAGAATGAAAGTGACACGTAACCAATCAGTTTGAGTAGCAGACGTAATCCGTCTTGATTTAACTCCTCTACTTGTGCAGTGGAGTCCCTTTGTAATATTGACAAGTGTTTCGTTGTCTTGCAGTTCAGTTTCTTCCTACATGAAAAGCAGCATGCAATAGACCGGCATCTTAGCCAGGAAGTATGTTTTGCTCAGCCGTTTATCGCTACAAAAAAAGGCGGCGAATTGTCGATGTCGTTAAAACATCAGATAGAATGCTTTGTAGTATTCATTCAGGCTCTCTGCTCCTTGAATTCAAATCCTGCCGAGGTCAATTTTGCTTTTCATCCATTAGAGGTCGATAAAAAACGTACCAGTCTAGTACTGAGGTTGATTCTTTCTCTATATCTCTCACTTCCTCTCTCTTACTTTCTATCCTTCTCTGGAAGAAATCTGGTGTACTCAGATCTGGAGAGATGGGCTCCGCCAGGTTTTAGAAAGCCCTAGAAACGCCGTATCTCACTATGGCGCTATCACGACTATATAGGGACCATTACGAGAGAGATCCCAATTAAATCCATACTCAGTTCATCCTTGTGATTCAGAAAGGACAAATATATATATATAAATATGAATTGTGGAATCGTACATTTCACAATTTTTCTGTTTATCTTCAAAAGACAGCTCAATAAATGTTTATTTTATTGTATTTTACATAATTTATAGATTATTATGTTTCATTTTCATCGCAATGAGAAACCCCTTATAAGATGATTTCGTTGCTT